>OZ025206.1:21417077-21839577 GCA_964019055.1 Anthopleura xanthogrammica | reverse complement strand
TTAGATTTTTTCAGTATCCAATCAGATTAAATCTGAATGTAAGCATTTTGCGACACATGGATCGCGTTGTCAATGCTAACTATGATGCTAATTTGATTCGTTCAGAAAATTTGGCATCGTTTGCTGTCGATTGAGTGTTTTTTCTTTTTTTGAATGTGGACCTGAACATCTTTTCTCGAAAGCGAGAATTATAAAAAAGAATTGGATTCTTTGCCATATCTCTCTTCTTCTCACTTGGAAACAGATATTTCGATGCAAGATGTATCAGTTGCAAGATATCGTTTATTCTGTCCTGTTTTCTGTTGTTCTTGTCTTCAATATAGCAGGAAACTCCCTCGTTATTTACATCATCACCAAAGAACGAGGAATGAAAACATCCACAAACTATCTGATGTTAAACTTGGCTGTAGCAGACCTTTTATTTGGTATTTTTCTTGCTCCTGAGTTCATATACCTGCTTTTCTTTCGTGAATCCGTGCCAGATGGAGTTCTTGGGGACTGGTTGTGTAAACTGGTGTTATCTAGTAACATTGCCTGGATGGCGGCCGCCGTTTCTTTATTCACCATCTTGGCTTTATCAATGGAACGATACTTTGCTGTTTGTCGTCCTCACTCCTTTCGTCAACGATTTTCCCTGCGAAATACCAAAATCTTCATTTTGATATCCTGGATTTATTCTTTTTTGTGGTCTTTACCGATTTCAATTTGGTTAAAGCGCGATGTTTCCAACAAAGTAGTTTGCAAACGATTGGAGTTGACAAGCAAGCTGCACGCCATAATTGTTGCCACAGAAATGGGTATTTCAGTTTTATTGATGATTTTTTCCTTAGTAAAGATTTGCATTTCTCTCTGGTTCAAGAAGACCATCGAACCTACAGCACAACGAGAGATCACGGAGAGAAAGAAGAAAAAGAAAGTCACTTTGTGTGTTCTTGCCGTTGTTGTCGCCTTTCTGCTGTGTTGGATGCCTAGCTACATCGTTTATATACTATTCGTATTTTCTCATCAATTTCGTACAAATTTTCCAGGAAATTTTAGTGCATCAGTACTGATGATGGTTGTAAATGCTGCTCTGAACCCGTTATTGTACCGTTTTTCTAGCTTTAAAAGTATCTTTAAAAGAAACAGCTGTCGCGGCTCGAGAGTAACTAGGATTGTAAATTTCAGTGAATATAACGATAACAATCAAGATATATCGCCGTGAAAAAGAAAAAAAAAGATGCAACTTTCAAGAGATCGGCCACTCGACACAACTGCTGCTTACCTGTACGGGGACAGAGTTTCTGAGGGAAGTCACGCGTGCTTTGCAAATTCATCTATGAATCATGCAAGGAACGTTTCCAAATGTGGCCAGTACCTCACGGAAAAGTCGTAGGTTTTTTGGTGAGGAAATATAGCCATTTCCAGCTACCTTTTAGGCGTGTTTACGCGAGGAATTTTCTTGTGTCCAATTCATAGGTAATATAAGTCTATACCACTCCTCAATGTACGTATAGTAGTTACGGGTAACATAGCATACACTGTTGCAGAGATGAGCACACGGTGCCCTAAGTGTTCGTCGTTTTTTATCGATATTTTATAGAGTAGAGTAGATGAAACTCGAGGGAAGTGTGCACCTTATTTTTATGGACATTTTGCTTGTCTAAAGCCGCTGTTGCATTTATCTCACATAATAATAATAATAATAATAATAATAATAATAATAATAATAATAATAACAATAATAACAATAATAATAATAACTGGATAATTTAATAACGTCTAAAAGAGAAATTATGTGGATTAATTTTAAAAACACACTAATAAAATATGTGTAAAATATCGTAATGGATTAGTCAAGGGATCAGAAGGTGGCTGGGACCCCCCCCCCCCCCTTTTCCACTCCCTTTCCTAATGACAGTTAAATGCCGCGAGCTTTTTCTTTTCTTTCTTCAACGGCTTGCTTTCTTTCTTTCTTTCTTCAACGGCTTTCTTTCTTTCTTTCTTTCTTTCTTTCTTTCTTTCTTTCTGGGAGGGTGGGGGTATTTTTTGAGGTCATTGGGGAGTTGTATGAACCTTACCATAAGAAATGGCCTGGATTTGCCGGGCCTGAAGTACCGATATGATTTACAAATCCTCCATGTTCTCAGTGATGACAAAAGTTGATACGTTTTCATTTGATGTTTGAACGTATAGTTTTTGATGTGTTTTGCCTTTGCGTTCACACTGAAACAATAGAAAAATGCTGAGCGTTTTCCTCGTAAACGCATATACATATGAAAACGCTCCACCGAGTGGAGATATTTCAAAACGGATGCCTATCACGAGTGTTAGTTTCGTGGACTTCTTTTTTTCCCCACATGCACAGCAGATTTTGCATTCTTTACTATTGTCTAGTGTGACAAATCCACACTATACAAAAACATACGGAACTGTCTTACAGCACGTACATGCGGTGACTTTGAAATGGCTTGCTATTGCCCTTTCAGCGATGTACTCTGAGCCGTGTAGTTGCGGCTACGGTAAGATACGGTACGGCTGCAGTACACAACTACTAATTTGCCGTATCGTTCCCCACTCATATGAAATGACTGCTTTTAAAATATTTAATTAACCATTCCTTTCGATCTTCATGTTTTCCCCTTGATGGTAAAATGGGATCGAAATCAGTATTCAGTGTAACTTAAGACAAAAAATTTCTTGGAACTGAAGGACAAAGTCCATAGTTCGCTTTTTGACGTCACATACCCCGCCACAAGGCCTCTAAGTCGGTAACTAAGGCGTGTACTTTTATGACACAAGGCAGAATAAAATTGAATTATACTCTTATCTCCTTGAACGAGTATAAAACATTTTGTAGCTAAACTGCATTAGACTCAGTAATAACAAAACAACAAGTTAGGTGCGGGCGTCTCCTTTATTAATGCCCGCATGTTCTAAAGAAATTGTTAATAAAAACAATCAAAGCGGAAGAATTCAAATTTACTTACCAAGGCGCCAAGGCGACCTTCCCGATCCCGGAAGTAACACCCCGTTCCAGTCTACCGCTTTACAGCGGGGAACGCCTGGAAGTAAACCCTTCATTATCATGTGATTATTGTAGTTTTTATGTAAATATGGCGGCTGTCGACAACAGAGAATTATCGTCCGATTTAAACGAGGTATATACTCATTCTATACGTTATATTATCTTATTGATAGCGCTACAGTTTAATTAAGTTAATATAGAAGAACCCAGGGTAGTTTTTTTTATCAATTTTAATCATCTTATTATTGTAAAATCACATGTATCGTGGGAGTGTGTGAGGTGGGTTTGTTTCGGAGTCAAACTCCTTGTCATCCAACTCCGTCTGATATTTAATATTTCCATAGAGCTTCTTTGTTTACTATTGCACTTAATAAGACACGCGAAACCCGTTTATAATGGCTACCTCTCTGAAATAAAGGATTAACTTAAGATAGTCTTATTCATGAATATAACGTAGGCTAACGTTTCGAAGAAACGTTGGTCGCTCTTGTTGTGAGATAAAAATGTTGTTCAAGATAAATTGCTGTTTCTGTTTTGTTATAAGCTTACTTCCTTCTCTGTTATTCCAATTTTTGCCATGAAATAGCTTTATACTAAAAGCTAAAGATGATAGTCATTCCTTGAAGCTGGTTCGTTAAGAATTACTATGAAATATTATTCACACGACGTGATGTAGGAGTAAGGTTATAAGTGATATAATTTTGTTTACCATTCCACCTTTAGAAACCAATAGACTGGCTTTGCGTATTTTTACATTAAATATTTTCAAATCATTATCTTAATACCTTCGCCAAATATAGTACTGTACCTTCAAGTATTTATAGAGTAGAAAAGGCACCTATTTATCATGTAAATAAATTTAGGTCACCACGTACTGTAGAAAGTTGATGCAAGACACAGTCTTAATACTATGAATAATTACTTTAAACAATATAAAAAGAATACTACTACGTTAATAACAGCTTTATCACCTAAGAACAAGGGGTAATTTACTCTACTCTGTTGCTTTCTTGATACCACAAAGCCCAGCTATGGGAAGATAGTCAAAACAAGGGGTTTTAGATGTAGCTTTGGAACACATGCATGATTGTCATTCAGAGATGAATTATTAATCTTGTGGCTCAATCCTAACCACAGGAAGGAAGACATTTTTAGAACGAGATTATTAGATAGTGATGAAGTTAGATATCCTTCCCCTATTTACTCATGGAATTTATTTATTTTTGATCTTAAAGACTTTTTAATTGTTCTAAGACGTCACTCGTCAAGATTGACCATGCAAATGTGGGTGATATTAGTCTTGGGTTACTTCAGAATTAAGTGGTTTAGTGTACAGCTGTTGGTACTTGTCCAAGCATTTGAAATGAAAACAATAGACTTTAAGATTTTAACGTTATATGGTCAATGAACTTGTTGAAAATGCCAATTGCCCAATAATGTCACTGCTTGTTTATGAGGGGGACAGAATCGTCTAGAACAATAGAAATTTGAACAAAATTTCCTCTGCTAAGAAAAGTTTGTTCTCAACTAGTCTGGTTTCCAAATACAAGGTGTATTGATGTTTAATAAACAATGTTTATTGTATTTGATGGCTGTTAATGCTTTTCTTCATTCTATAAAACACATAATTTTATATCAATTTTCTTTGTGTTGTTGCTGTTTTGTCCCCCTCTCATGACCATGATCCTTAGCATTTAAGCAATAGGTTGGTTTAGCATATCTAAGTAAAAACTTTTATTTTTGCTTGCATAATTATTTATCATTAAATGAATGCAACTTATCTTCTTATTTCATCATAAAAGCTATAGCTAGTTTCCTCACTCATTTTTACAGTTCTTTTGGATTAATTTTCTCTTTGATTCAAAAATAAAAATTTATGTCACCATAACGACAAAAATAAATGGAGCAAACATGGTTCGAAAATTATAAAAGACAAGGAAAACAAAAGCAAATGTTAAACCATTTAAAAAATAAAGAAAATGATAAGCAATCAAGTTTAAAGTGCATATAAGGGTTCGCCAGTTTTTGTTTAATATGAAAGTTCTGACCCTAAAAATCACATAATCAAAAAATTTTTTTTTGGTGCCCAAAACATGCATTTTTACCAACTTTGACCGTCAAAAAAATTAATGAAATCGTAACAGAATCAAAATAAAATTATTGATTGTGTGACACTTGAGTTAGAACTACTTTAAGCACCAAAATAAATAACCTGGTCTGCAATGTTTGACATCTTGAAAATTAATACAAACTTATAAATGAGGTTAACTCCAAAAGCACAACTACTACATTCACTATTTAAAACACACAACACTCAAATCACATGGCAATTTTTTCATGAAGGGAGAAAAACCAGATAAACCTGCATGAAACCCCTCTTGGTTTTAACATTTTTGGTTATCATCTGAGCAATGGCAAATGCCTAACAATTTGTAGAGATTTTACAGTCAAACTGGATGTTCACTTGTAGGGAACATCCCAACATTCCGTCACAACTTTGGAATATTGACTGACAGTTTGCTCGACCTCCTCGATTCTGATTGGTTGACCTTGAGTTTGTTTTGTTTGTTTGTTACGTTTAAATATTTTTTGTCTTTTTGACTTTCAGCAGTCAAAGCCAACAGCTTCAGCATCAGCATCAGCACAGTCCATTGATCTTTCATGTATTCATGTAAGTACTGTATTGAACAAAGTAAAAGTTTTTTGTTTGACTTCAGAATTCACAAAGGTTCCCATGCTTATTTAAATTTTGGGAAGATAAGGATGCATGAAACCAGGAGAAATAAATCTTTGACTATTATTCAAGTAATTTTTTTTCTAATATGATGTATGAATTTTACGAATGCACAATTAGATATTATGATGTCGGTGTATTAATTGGTTTTGTAAAATAGCTCTTTTTATTTGCAGTGGGGATACCTGAATAGTGCATTAGTACCTGATCCATCTAAGAAAGTCAAGGTAAGTCACATTCTTTTATGAAAGAAAATATTTTTTTCTTATTTCTTTAGCTACATAGCACTGAGTCAACAAGTTCAGTATAAATACTGATGTCCAATTTGGTCCACTTTCACTTGCACATACCACAATCACTTTCAATAATCCATGCAAACAAGCACCAGTGTTTGATAGAAAAATGGAAGGAAACCAAAACTCCATCAGTAAAAGTTTGGTTGCCATTTTATTTTCCATTTTGCCTACTGTTAGTAATATTTAGTCTGCATTTTGGTCATTGGCAGGCTATTTTGAGCCCTGCATACGACTCTCAACTCACATGTTGATCCGTACAGAAGGAGGACAACTGGTGAACCCAGGGAAAAACAGAGCATGCATCTAACAATCTCTATTCAGTGCATGTTAACGAGAATTTACTAGCGACCTGATCTTAGTCTTAGTGCTATGCAAGTCTCTTGCCATGCTTCAAAATATGCCCAGAATATGCTGGCAATAAAGAGTGAACTGGTTCATATTCACATTTTGTTGGTAAAGTTAAGTTAGGGAAAAATTATTTAACAATAATTGATAGAAAATAAAAAAACCTTCAGTCATTTCTGCATCATTATATGAAAACAATTACATAATTTTTTTTCTTTCTTTCAGGAGTTAACTTGGAGAACCTACTGGGTGGATCTTTGTGGATCAACACTAAGGTTATATAGGGTAAGTGTTTAATTGCAAAACTTAAATATATAAACTTATATTTGTATGGGGCTCTTCCGTGTAGTTCGCTTTACATTTACTACCACTACGTTTATTCCATAATTATTTACAACAATGATACTACAGTCTACGCACATATCGATTTTTATGGAGAAAGGAAAACCAGAGAACCTGGAGAAGAAGCCTGATGGCAAGGGAGAGATCTAGAACAACACATCAAACAAACTCAGCTGACATATATATTAGTCCAAGTCGGGGATTGAGCCTGGACCATAGCTGTGAAAGGCGAGCAGTAAACCACTATGCCACCCGTGTGCATAATATGGTCTTTAAATAGTTTTGATTATCCTTTTTCCTAGGATCTAAGTCTCAGTCAAGAGACAGCTTCATGCCCACCTCCCTCTAAAGTTATTGGACCAACAGCTGGAGTAAGTTGTGATACTAACACAGGGAACCCATGAAATTAAAGCTTTTTTAATTTCATACATGTACTGTATGCTTGTTTAACAAACAATTGTCTTTGTTATCGTCATTGTTTTACTAGGGTACTAGCACTTAATACTGTAGCCACCTGAGGCCCTTGTTCCATGATTGAATTGGAGTTTAGAAGTTGATTTTTTCAGAAGCAGGAAAAATAGAACCTGTAGAATTAATAAACCCTCCCAAAAGAACCCCCCTTCCTTAGTTCTTTTGTCCATCCGTCCCTGCCTATCTTCCTTCCTGAGCACTCAGCTGTCCCTTCTTACCTCCATTTTCTTTCTTCCCTCAATCCCTCCTGTCCTTCCTCGGCCTCCCTCCCTTTTTTCCTTTCCCTTTCATCCTTTCTTCCTTTGTTTTACTTCTTGTTTCTTTTTTAGTGTATATCTATCTGACTGTATCATCTCTTGTTATATCCACACTCAGACAGTTAATAATATCATTTTTCATTTCAATTTTTGCAGAATGAAAAGAAAGAAGCTTTTCTAATGTTGAAGAAAGGTGCTTCCATCAGCATATGGGATAGCACCATGGTAAGAAATAATAGGCTAGTAATTTTATACAAGTAGTGCTTTATGTTTCTTATGAAATCCAGGGTAAGCAGAATTTAGGCTATTGATTCAGCCTTTGCATCACAACTGCTATTACAGGGATAAAAAATAAAGGTTGCCTAATGGTTCATCAGCCCGATCACAGCTTTCAGGGGCAGATCCAAGGGAGGGGTGCATGTGGTGTATAGGGTGCATACCCTCCCCTCGTTGACTTTGTGCCTCTACTTCAAAGATAATCAATATAAAATGTGTTTTTTTTTCTTTGATTTTAAGGGATGCACCCCTCCCTCATTTGACTTTGTGTCCTTACTGCAGCTTTGGAGATATCCAATAAGTAATAGCTTTCTCTTTCTTGGATGATACAGTATCATGTTGTTTTTTTTTTGTTCAGTGCATCCCCGAGCCCTGAAGAAAATACTGGACCCACCCCTGGCTTTTCTACATTCTGATTTGCTGTATTTTTAGTGGTCTGGGATAAATACTTGTATGGTATTATCATAAAATGAAAAAAAATCTTTTTTTTTTACAGGTAAAAACGAAGAAGAAAAGTAAAAAGAATGAACCCCCAAAATATAATGTTTTCAAGCTACAAGTTGTTAACAGCATTGACTCACCAGTTTACCTGTTTGAAGCACCTTCCAAGGGAAGCATGTACAGATGGTATGTATCTACCCAACTTAGTGTAGACCCCTTGCAGCACGTCAGAATGCAACTCACTTTTGAGGACAAAACAATAGGTTCCAATTCTCAGGAGATTGAAATAATTTGGCTTTGTCTTCCAAATTGGGCTGCTTTGACGTCACATGAAAGGGGTCTATAAGTCTTTTGGGATACTCGGGTGATGTATGTAGCAGTGAGAAATTGGAATTTCAGTGAACTAATAGCTACTTTGTAGAGATTCCACTGCTAAATCCCATTTTATTGATCTTTTGGCATATCAATTCTGGTTTATTATTTTCTTTCAGGATAAGCAAGTTAGAAGAAGGCATTGATATGGCTGATAATCCACAGGTAGGGTTATTCTATTCTAGTTACAAAACATTAAAAAAAACCCATAAAAGTCAAGGGAATGGTTGGGTGTGAACTTTGAACCGTTATAAGACAGGACCAGTAAGAGTGCATACATGTAGGTAGATACTTGTTTACATAGCCCAAAATGCCCTTGTGGAGAGAGGACTGGAATCTAACCCTAAACCTAACCTGAAATCTAACCAACCATAAAACCGATCCCAGTCCTTTAAAAGTACTCAATGAAGGGCAGTTTGGCTATGGAAACAAGTGTTCACCGAGTGCATGGTGTCTCATGGTGCCTCTGGGCTGATCTAAGTCAGGGCACATCTAACTCACAGATAGAACCCTGAAACAACCCCTGGGGTGATCTAAGTCAGGGCACGTCTAACTCACAGATAGAACCCTGAAACAACCTCGGGGCTGATCTAAGTCAGGGCACGGCTAACTCACAGATAGAACCTGAAACAACCTCTGTGGTGATCTAAGTCAGGGCACGTCTAACTCACAGATAGAACCCTGAAACAACTTCTGGGCTGATCTAAGTCAGGGCACGTCTAACTCACAGATAGAACCCTGAAACAACCTCTGTGGTGATCTAAGTCAGGGCACGTCTAACTCACAGATAGAACCCTGAAACAACCTCTGGGGTGATCTAAGTCAGGGCACGTCTAACTCACACATAGAACCCTGAAACAACCTCTGTGGTGATCTAAGTCAGGGCACGTCTAACTCACAGATAGAGCCCTGAAACAACTTCTGGGGTGATCTAAGTCAGGGCACGTCTAACTCACACATAGAACCCTGAAACAACCTCTGGGGTGATCTAAGCCAGGGCACGTCTAACTCACAGACAGAACCCTGAAACAACCTCTGGGGTGATCTAAGTCAGGGCACGTCTAACTCACACATAGAACCCTGAAACAACCTCTGGGGTGATCTAAGTCAGGGCATGGCTAACTCACAGATAGAACCCTGAAACAACCTCTGGGGTGATCTAAGCCAGGGCACGTCTAACTCACAGATAGAACCCTGAAACAACCTCTGGGGTGATCTAAGTCAGGGCACGTCTAACTCACACATAGAACCCTGAAACAACCTCTGGGGTGATCTAAGTCAGGGCACGTCTAACTCACATTGGCATTTAGCGTATTGGGTTTTGCGAAGAAAAGAAAAGCAAAGAACCCGAAGAAAAACCCTTAAATCAAGAGAGAGACCAAAGAAACTCTGCTCACGTGATACCGAGTCCAGGAATCAAACCCGAGACCCCAGAGGTGAGAGGCGTGTGCAGTCTGTGCACTACCGCTACACCACCCTTGATTCACCGGTGCCTTTTGCCTTAGTAATCCTCAATAAGGGTCTAATGATCCTGCTTTGCATGGTAATACGAACTTTTCCCACCTCTAAACCGGCATTCTACTGTAGCTACTGTTCTAACTTGTTTTACTTGATTATTTTCTTTCAGAATAACTCCACATCCGGTAAGTGGCGTCAAAGATATTTTCTTTTGTTGGAGTAGAACCTTTGTTACGGTAACATGTACCAGGTTCAGTTGTGTAATATATCCATACAAAAAGTGTGTTCTTATTTTGCATAAATGGAATGCTATAGAAAACTAAAATTTTGTTTCGTTACTAATCTCATGCTGGCTCACTCTGAATTTATTTGTGATGTGAAGAGACGTATCTACTGGCTGGAATCCATCTGTAATCGGCTTAACCCTCACGAATTTATTCCTCTTAAGCCCAAAGTATGCACGCCATAAATGCAAGAAAATCGCTTTACCAGTGCTTGCGCAGTTATATCCAAAATTAGTGTAAACGTTATTGTAGGTTTATTCTGTTTATTTGTATATTATAGGTTACAGAAACAGGTCCTTGAACCCCGTAACCCATGCTTGAAAATATATTATGGTATTACGCCAGGATTCCCTGGGGTTACAGGAAGGACCTTGGGCTTGTTGACAGAAATATCCCAGCTTAATCGCTCATTTATCTTTTTACCTTTCGCCGGTATCTCTCTTACTTTTTCTATGCTATTACTTTTTTTGTTGCTATTTTCCTACTAGTGGGCTACCTGTGCCCTTACCGTTAGGACTTAGGAACTAATCGTATTCCAACTCTTCTCAGTCTCCCCCTCTTTCTGCGCTTGCGACAGGAAGCCCATGGAAGGAAAGGTTAAAAAGATGCAAAGAGAGATGTCTAAGGAGGTTATTTTCACAACTTCTCTAGCAATGATTTATCAAAAGGAATTAAGTCCCAATATTTTTATTCACTTCGTTGTCATTTAGATAAAAAATTACAAGAGGCGAAGGTTTTAGCAATGGAATCAAGACGTTTCCAGACTTTGGCTCCAGAACTGTAAGTATAGACCTCTTGCAGCACTTTGAAATGCAGCTCAGTTTGGAGGACAAAACAATAGGTTCCAATTCTTAGGAGATTGAAATTCTTTTGTCCTCCAAATTGAGTTGCTTTGACGTCACATGAAAGGGGTCTATACCTGGTTACGATCATTCTTGGCCCTTTTATTTACATCAGTGATATTCAACAAATAAGCAGCCACGCAGTCTCCTTGCTTTATCAAACATTCTTTATTGAGTGATGGTTGTCTTATGACATGGGGGTGGGGGGGGGGGGGGGGGAGAGGAGAGGTTGGGAGCGAATCTTCTGAGGTGTCTCGGGAAGACACCAACGATCTCTAGGCCCATGCATTATTTTTTCGATGTGCAAGCGACGGAATCACGAGTGGTTTCCCGAGAGATAGATAAACTGACTCTTAGAAAGTGTCAAGGATCTCCTACGTTTAACATTCAATCACGAGTGGTTTCCCGAGAGATAGATAAACTGACTCAGAGAAAGTGTGTAGGATCTCCTACGTTTAACATTTAATGGTAGTGTCATCATTGTCATATTTTGTCAGGAAATACTCAGATGTTAAGGATGATACAGATTCTGGGATGGAAGGTGAGACATCGTGAATATGCGTTGATATTACGTTACAGGGCTTAAAATAACGGCCGGTTCGAACCGATATCCGGTCAGAATTGGAACTTGTCGGTTCAAACTTTGCCTTGCTGGTCATTTTGAACAGTAACATTGAGCGAGAAACAAGGTATGACTGAGTTAAAACTATTTTGGCCGGTCATCATGACCGGCGACTGAGCGGCCGTTATTTTATCCCATGCTTGCTTTGTTACAACATGCCCCACGATACCTCATCCTGCGCTGCCGTGCTCTGTTCGCCAAGCGATCGTGCCATGATCGTTACTCGTCAGCCCTATTCAGTGTTATTCTTATGTCACTATCGCATAACCTTGATGTTCGAATTTCCAGGAGACGAAGAGAGTTACGAAGTCCCAGAAAAACCTCCAACAGACCCAAGACTGGAAAACCTGTTGGTAAGCAAGTCTTCCTTTTAGCCTTTTACCAAGAACCTACTGTAATACTGTAAAAACCCCACCTTCTGATATAGGACATAACTTTAGCCATTAATCTTGATTCTTTCTTTGTTTATAGAAAACACTTCAAATTAAGCAAGACTTACTAAAAATTCTCGAAGAAGGAGAAAAAGCGTTCATTGGCAACGGGAAATCTGGTGAAAGTACGTGCAGTTTTTTTTTTTAGCATACAAGATTTTTGCTGGTAATAGATACGTTGCAGCACGTCGGAATGCAGCTCAAAACAAAACAATAGTTTTCTAATTCTCAGGAGATTGAAATTCTTTTGTCTTGCCTTCCAAATTGAGCTGCTTTGACGTCTCGTGCTAGGGGTCAATATTTCCTGCAAGTTATTTTTTTTCATTAAAGACGCTATTTTATCTTTCAGCGATCAAAGTTTCCGAGTTCAAATCTACAACCACGGTGGATTATTACCTTATTCCTGGCTTTACCTCCACGCTCATCCCCAAAGACACCCAAATCAATATACTCGGTCAACTTCCTAATAAACGATGGAGATGTTATGTGGATCTACCTAAAACATCTATCCAAACAACCCCGTCAGCCTCTACTGAGTCCGATGTCTCTAGTCTAAGTGATTCTCGTTTTAGCACTTCATCGTGTGAGAATGGTGGTCCTTCTCGGTCGTTTGATAATCTTGGACAGGCTGCAGAGGAAACCGAGAGACTGATTGGGAGTGTACCAACGAGTTTATTAGTTGACATGAACGACGCGTTAACTGTCCCACCAACCAAGGAAAATCTCGCTGTACTGGGTACCCCAGATGTAACTCCGAACACATCACCGCTTCCTTCTCCTCCGCAGTCGCCATACTCAACGCATAAATACAAAGAGACTTCAAATGATAATAAAGAGGATTATGAAAGTTTCCAGCGGCGATCACCAACCAATCTCCAACGTTTTGTACCTAGCATGGATCTCTCAGATGTTGATGCTTGGGAGCAATTTATACTCCCGTCACCTCCCTCTACGCCTGTCACCTCTAGATCAACCACACCCTCTATTTCACCTTCCGAGTCTTTGGAAAACTTGGATAATTTTGCAGAAGTGAATCAAGTGTCCGGTGACGTTCCTGTTACTGTCATTGATCAACATGAAAGTTTTCCTAAGAAAAGCAGTGACAAGGGACAGCACAGTGCTGTAATGAGGTTAAAAGGTAAGGAAAAAATTCGGTTGGCTTAGCAGTAATTGGGGCATTGTGGGGGCTGGTCAAAGCTAGGGCACGGCTAACTCATAGATCGAACTGGAATTTAGCGTGTTAGGTTTTGCGGAGGGAGAACAAACCGGAGAACCCGGAGAAAAACCCTCGAATCAAGGGAGAGACCTAACAAACTCTACTCACACATGTGATGCCCAGTCCAGGAATCGAATCCGACACCCCATAGGTGAGAGGCTAGTGTGCTACACCACCCTTGATTTTGCATTATCGAGTATCCTGTTTCTTACATTTTTGACGATATCCTTGGCAGGAGGTGGAAAAGCACCCAGTGAGCCTCCTTAAATCCGCCAATTAATATACCTTTTCAGCTAAGGCGTAATGTATTCCCATCTCATTCCCTAGAGAACCATTTTTTTAGTTTAAAAAAATTGTGTACAAGATAACTCATGAATATGCATGATACAACTCTAACAAAGGATCTACTGAATTCTCAAGATTGGTCACATGGTCTGAAATGGGAAAATTTTACACGAAAGAGGTCTATTGGTGGCTGCTAGTTCTAGTTAATTCTACTTTTCGAGTCTCGAAGGATGAGTAATAAAAGATTTTCCTGATTTTGTCCTCAGGCGAAGCAGCAGTTGGATCAAAGAACTACGCTTTTCTAGTAACAAAGAAACTTCGCCAGAGAGGAATCAGCCTTATAGTTGGTTCGTCGAGCTCTGAAGGTAGGGAACATAGTCACCCAGGGGGAAGCTCGGTTAGTGTGTGCTAGTAATGCGTCGCCTATCATCCTTATTTTGGGTTCAGTTATTAGTCTCGTGTGCATCGAGGGTTTTTCTTTGGGGTCTCCGGTTTTCGGGATCTCTTCGTAAAAATTAACTTCTAAATTGCAATTTGGTCTGGCATCTAACGCGTTGGCTACGGGGACTGAGCATCCACGCACCTACAAACAATTCTGCATCCAGCAACACATTAAAGTGATGAGGTTCCAAGGAATCGTAGACCAGAGTTAAAGTCGGGATGCACCAAGGTTAAGGGATGGAACCCAGGGCAAGGAGTGAAGCATTAGCAGTACACACCAGCCTTGCTTCCCTTCATTTTTGTCGAAAGAAGAATAGCGATAATACATTGTACGCAATATTTGAATCCCAACAAAAAGTTTGTGAGAAATTTTATAAAAAGTCATTCTAGCCATATGGAAACCCTATGAACGAAGTGCCAAATGATACGTCCGTTTGTGCGGTCATCGTATGTCAAAAAAAAGGGAAAAAAAATCTTCTAAGTGCATCACATTCGAAATCTCAATGCTCTTACATAAATAGACTCAAATAAACTAATAATAATTACAAAGTAAAGTGTTATTAAGAAACCCAGCTGGTAAGTAGGCAAACAAGCATGGTCGAGAGGCAAAATTTGACCTAGTAATCGAAATTGGGACAAATACAGTCTCAGCTAGTGGCCACAGCGGACTTGAACCCGGCACCACCGGTTTTGATGTCTGACCACTCGACCATGCTGCCCCTATCTTTTCCTTATTGGAAGATAAGAGTCAAGATGGATATATTTTTTGCTGCAAATAGAGCGCTCCCTCTGCTCCTTAGTTTTTAAAATGTTTGGTTTTTAATCATGTCTTGTTTACCTTTCAGACGAGGATGAAGACGAGCAGAAAGGTAAGTGCAGCAGTGTGGACTGCCTTTAGTTTTCAGTGATAAGATTTTATACTGGTCTGGATTTCGAAAATTTAGGGGATTTCCCCGTGGTGGTCAAAATTAGATACAATGGCGGAAATAGGGGGGGGCACTGATACTTACCCTTAAATTCGCCACTCAAATAATAACAAAGCAATAGAACTTTCACCTTTTAAGAATTAAAAACAAAACTCTGGAATTCACTTTGCGGAGGTAAGAAAACCTTCGAATCAAGGAAGAGGGACCTAACAAACTCAAATCACATGTGGTGCCGAGTCTAGAAATGAAACCCGACTCCCCGGCGGGGGAGAGAGGGGAGTGCGGCACTGCTGCTACCACACCCTTGATTCCTTGATAAGCTGCTCTGGGAATTGCCGAAAGGGGTCTATATGATCGAGTGTACTGATGACAGTATTTTTTTTACAACAGGCGGAAAGCTGACCAGAAGGTAAGTCAATTGACCTTTCTCAAAATTATCTTGGATGTGAGGCTAACATGAAGCATAAAAGAAATCACCCTTTTTCTCGATGGAATTTGTGGCATTTCTTTTGTATTGCCATGTTAGCCTCACATCCAAGATAATTTTGAGAAGGGTCCATTGGGTCATTAAAGGGAAGGCTTCCTCTTCTTTCCTTCTTTCGGGTATGGTATTCCCTCTTTTTTTTTTGTCTGCCAAGAATCAAAGGACTGGACAAGTAAATGCAACTGTATTCAGTATTTCATCACCAAGCGCAACATTACAAACGAGTCTAAACATTCAAACCAGGTCAAAAACCTTATCCAGGTTCTTTGAACATCTATAGTTTTTTATTCTTCGCGGAGAGCGAAAGAAACGTGAGGTCACGAAACGACAAACCCATTTCCTCCTCTACTTTGGTGCTTGACTAACCTTGTACAGTATATATATATATATGTGATGTTTTTTCTTACCTTAAATGCTCTAGAAAACTCGATGAAGAATTCGAAAGATTTGCAGCAGACGATACATCCCAAGGTATTGTAAATTATTAGGCATTACACGTTGTGACCTTAGAATAGGTTGATATATCCCCAATGTTTTAATTTTTGTTTCCTCTCACTTTCTTAGTTCTCTTTCCCTTTCCTTTCCTTTCCTCCCTTTTTCTCTTGAATGATATCATTCCTTCGCCAGTATATTCTACGTGAATCAAACCAAACTAAACACCAGTTTTATCGACACCCTGAAACAACCTCTGGACTGATCTAAGTCAGGGCACGGCTAACTAACACATCGAACCCTAAAACAACCTCTGGGCTAATCTAAGTCAAGGCACGGCTAACTAACACATCGAACCCTGAAACAACCTCTGGGCTAATCTAAGTCAGGGCACGGCTAACTAACACATCGAACCCTGGAACAACCTCTGGACTGATCTAAGTCAGGGCACGGCTAACTAACACATCGAACCCTGGAACAACCTCGTGGCTGAACTAGGTCAGGGCACGGCTAATTCACAGATCGAATTCGAATTTAGCTTGTTAGGGTTTGTGGGGGAGGAAAGCCGGAGAACCCGGAGACAAATCTCAAATCAAGGGAGATACCTAACAAACTCTACTAAAATGTGATGCCGAGTCCTAAACCCCAGTAACTCCCATGCACTGATGCAGTGGTGAGCGTGCTGTGCCACCCTTGACTAAAACGCTTTGACTGAGGGAACTCCCGAATGTCGCCTGAAGTCTGTACGGAAATTATATACTGTAGTTGGTAGATGAATGATAAGTAATTTTTTTAAAGTGTTATTAAAACGTCAACTTATTCTATTCATTTCTTGTGTGGAAACCTAATTTTACGGTTATTAAATCTCGGAATTTTTTTTCTTTTATGAAACGAAAAACAATTCAAAGTCTAAAATGAATTGTTTTTATTATCAAAAGAAACTTAATTGCTTTATTTATTAGAATTAACATTTCCTTTTCCCTTGTTTGATTTCTTGAATAATTTATATTTGTTCGTATTTGTTATTTCCGCGTCTTGAAAGCTAATCAGTTTCCACGGATATACATCCACTTGACTTGGTACAATTTTAGAACAGGCTTGCTTACAATGACCTTTTTACACGGAAATTCCGGTCGAAGTGCATTGCTTTTAAGAACAGCACCAGCAACATTTAAAGGGTGTATATACTCGTCGAGGTTGCAAGGTTTTGTGTTTTCAACGTTTTTTTTAATGGTTTTGTTTTTTTGTTTTATTTTTTGTTTTATTTCGTTTGTTTGGTTTTAACCGTTGAGATTCTAAGGCTTCAAGGAAATAAAAAAAAAAGAAGTAAAAATTGAAATAGAAGCACGTATAACAAAGCAAGAAAATTAAGGATTAAAAAAAATTTTCCTACAATCAAGAATTCCTGCGACTATCAAATGGCTTTCGGCCTGAACCAATCAAAACGCACCAAACCCAAAACTAGCCAATCAGGGGTCTTTGACGGAACTACGACGTTTTCATAAAAGTACTTCGTCACTTATATATCCATGAAAAGCGCCTCTTCATTTTGACACGATATCCTTCATTCACTTTTATATTACTTTGGATGATAAATTATTCAATTACTGAGGAATATGGCGACAATGTGAACATTTTCATTAAGTAGATAAAATATTATGGCTCTGCCCGCTCATAATCGATGGTTTTTCCTAACAAGGTTTAATTTGTACCTCGTATTTTATTTATATGAATTTTCTATTTACTTTCTTTGCTATTTATTAGTTTTGGTTTCGTTTGGTCATTGATTTTGGTTTACGATTCAAAATTAAGTCATAAGATTTTTTTTCTTTCGCGTAAATCGAAGAATTATTTCATATTTCGGCTTGTGAAAAATTTAGATTTCAATGTCGATCTTTGAGTGTTGAGCACTTAGGAGTAATTTGTCAGTCAAATGTCACACCGATAGTAAACATTTCTGTATTGTTAACCTTTTTTCCTGTAAATGCACCCACGGAAACCCTATTTAAAATTTAGCCGTGTTTACCCTTTTCGGTGAAAACAAAACAGTTAAAAGATTTGAGGATTTCAAGTATAGAATCGATAGACGATGAGCGAAGTGTTGGTGGTAGAAGACCAAGCGGGGCTAACAGTTCACCCAAGCGGACGACTAATGCAGCTATCTTGCTTCCATTGTTTATCAACAGCTACTGTTCGTCCTTATTCAGCTTTCGTCCCGAGGAAGAGCACCAGCTTTGGAATAAGGTAATAATTCCCTAAATCTTTACTTTAAGCTGATCTTTTGTCTAATATTTAATCGAACATTTTCCACTGAACTCGTGTTTTACTATACGCTCCATAATTTATTTATCATAACACGAAGTTCCTTCACTATTTTCCTATTGTTAAAATACATCTTTTTCCTTCATTCTCTTTTAGTTTAATCCCTAAATTCATTTTTAGTTTTTGATATTTTTAAATTTTTCCTTGAAATAAAATTATATAAACCAGCTCTCCAACAAGTGTATTCTTATCTAAACATACTCTTTTCAATCGTGACACGAGATAATTTTTTCCCGCTGTTCCAAATTTGAATTACCTTGCGATTATAGTTTTATCAAAACAAATGGATCAAAATAAGCAACATCACGTTATGTCCTCAAATTACTTTTTCTTGTGTCAATAAACGAACGGTAAAATAGTTATTAGAATCGCGAGAAATCAACATTTTGTCAGATTTCTTCAGCGTAAAACAAACCAATCGTATCCGTTATAATCTGAATCTGTTTACTAAAGGATATTGGTTTGTTTTACGCTGAAGAAATCTGACAAAATGTTCATTTCTCGCGACCCTAATAACTATTTTACCGTTCGTTTATTGATTATCTTCTGTGGTCGGGGAAATTGGAGAATTATTTATTATCTAATTGGTAGAAAAGCCTATTATGAATACAGTATAGTAAATACTTTGCTTTTTCGTTATTCTTACTCAATGACTGGGCAAGATTGAAGGTGATGATGGAGAAAATACTAAACTTCAAATATTGTTTAATGTTTCCTTTTTTGATAATTTTGTGCCCAAAACTACCTGAAAATCCAAAAGAAATTTTTATTTTATTCAAAATTACATTGTGCACCTAGATTTGGAGTCACCTGCATCTCACACTGAGATCACTGTTCGACCTATATTTAAGATTTCCTTGTACGCGTTGCTACTTCAGTGTTTACGTTTTAGTATTTCTACTTTTAAAGCCTACAAAAGACTACACATTTTATCGATCCTCTGAAATAACTTTTGAGCTGATCTAAGTCAGGGCACGGCTAACTTACAGATGGAACCCTGAAACAACCTCTGAGCTGATCTAAGTCAGGGCATGGCTAATTCACAGATCGAATTGAAATTTACCGTGTCAGGCTTTGCGGTTGTAGGAACACCTGAGAACCAGGACAGCAACAGGGCAAACCTACCTTCATGTAAACATGGGTCCTCAGTCTAAAGAATTCATGGTTCTGACCCCCTTAGTTACCGTTGCTATGTCCCACAAGCTCAACAATTTAGCTAAAATATCTCAGAATTTTAAACTCTGATCGCGGAAAATTGATTATAAATTGTTTCAATTATTTACTGTCCTGCGAAAATAAAATAAAATTGCCTTGTTATCCTTATAGTGCGCTTTAATTAAAACATACTTTGTAGTTGTTCACGCAATATTTTAATTCCACGGGGAAAACTGCTGCAACAGTGATTGGTTCGCTATTGTCTAAGTCAGAACCATGAATAAGAATCTTGGCATCGCAACAGCTGTTGATTTCGTTAGAAATAAACTCTTCTCGTCTTCCATTGTTCTTTATTAATCACATTAATAATTATCTTCTATTTTCACCCATGTCATTCTTCTAATATCTGACACCGTATTAATAT
Source organism: Anthopleura xanthogrammica (assembly GCA_964019055.1). Lineage (NCBI taxonomy): Eukaryota > Metazoa > Cnidaria > Anthozoa > Actiniaria > Actiniidae > Anthopleura > Anthopleura xanthogrammica. The sequence goes on along the minus strand of OZ025206.1, from coordinate 21,819,714 downwards.
TTAACGTCTCAGCTCAAAGAATACCAATCTTCGTACTGCTACAACTGATGAACTCCTCCGGGACTATTCCTCTTCAAACGTAACTCGAAGTAAAACCTGTATGACTTTGAAGAGTATGGGAGGATTCAGGTATAACAGTAATAACCTGTAACGAAATGACTCTTATTAAGGATGGGAGAAAGGGAAATGGGATTGAAAGGGAAGGAAAGTAGACCGTGATTTCAAAACATGAGACAGGTCATAAAATCTTGCAGCATATTCCCCATACAGTTCAATTTGGAGAGCAAAATGATCGAATCTTCCTCTTAACCTTAAGCCTTGCGCCCTTGCTCTTAAATCTTTAATGAAGGGGATGGAATGACTATTACTGTGCTCATCCAAGCCTGGATGGTGTCTGCTTAATTTCACATCGTTGTGGTCGTTATCCTCTGCTCTTTTAGTGTTGATATATCCTCATGCAAAACATGCTTATGCTAAACAGACTCTGAGCCAACTCCGTGCAGGAAATTATCATATTGGTATTAGCGTAGAGATAATGATAAAACAATACTGTTTTATTTCATCCCAGAACTCCGGAAAATGCCCCTCCTCTCAACCAGCGAAGAACGATCCAATTGGAACGAAGCGAGGATGGAGGCTTCGGGTTCACATTGCAGGTAATGATACCCAATCAGGAAACATTTTTCTACAGGAAAATCAAGATTAGGCTCGGTTTCAGCCATAATGTTGTCATTGATTTAAACTAGTTTTTCTTTGTTCCCTCAGACGTACGGCATTGTCCAGCAGGACGGAGAGGTGGAGTATATGACGTTTGTTCTATCTGTGGAAGAGGATGGGCCGGCCTATATGGCTGGGATGAGACCTGGTAAGTCAACAAATATTTCAGAATATATACAGCTATTTCAAAAAAGGTTGGTGAAGGTTTTGTTGCATGCTGCATGTTGCTTACCAAGCTTGAAATCTATTATATTCATATGTAAATGTTGTCAGCAAAAAAGAAAATATGCTGGAAAAACCTGCAGACAAAGTTTGGAAAAATCCCATGTTGTTGTGACCTTACGCTGATTGAATTCACATCACCCATACAGCATTTCGGGCTTGGTATGCAGCATACGATAAGCAACAAAACCTTCACAAACCTTTCATAAAATAGCTGTATACATGGCATCCATGATTATGATCGTGATGTTATCTTTGTCATTGTATGCAACTGATGATTGTCATCATTGATTTGTTGTCGTCGTTTTTAGCTTTCTACTTTATAGACCCCTTGCACGAGACGTCAGAGATGCTCAATTTGGAAAAAAAAAAAAAAAAAAATTCTAATCTCCTGAGAACCTATTGTTTTGTCCTACAAATTGAGCTCCATTCCGACGTGCTGCAAGGGGTCTATAGCTATCCCAGGACATTTATTCCTTTAGTAGTGCTTATTTACATAATTTGTAATTACTCTTGTTTTTACTCTGAAGTTTATGATTTTATATAGTGTTTCATCTTTGTAGGTTGTGCTATGACTTTACTAATGATATATTGTCCTTTAATTGTTATTTTCAAGGTTTTTTTATAGTGAATATTTATTCAATTATTAGGTGATATTATTATTGTCATTGAAAACCAAAATACCGAGGAGGCGGATCACAAAACCATAGTCGAGCTGCTCCAAAAGGCACCAGCTATAGTCAGGTAAGAGAAAAATGCAAAATATGTATCCTTCTCAGAAATGCTGGATTTTGATTGTATATTCCTGTTGCCTCATCATAACACTAATGAATTTTGCCAATCCATGGATGTATATAGCATCTAACCTTACTATGACCATTGATATAGGCATGAAGTAAAAAAAAACATACACCCCATCTTCATGTTGTACTCCATCCACCTCCTCCTCCATATTCTCCATCATCATCACCACCTCGACCTACTCCTGCAATAGCATCACCTCCACTCCCTACATCACTACTATCTCCACCTTTGGTACCACCTATCTCCTCCACCTCTACCTCCATGGCCCCCACAGCAATAATCATCACCATAACCACAAGCGTGCACACACTTGTTCAGTCAATCTACGCATATTTCGAATACAGTCAACTCTCGCCTCGCTGACACTGAATATGGATTTATTTACGGACACTTCCCTATTACGCACGGACAGGAACGAAATCTCCAGCAAAAAATACCGACAAAGAAATGACCGTAATTCTCGTTATTGTGGACGCTCGCTATTACGGACACCCAGTGACGGCCCCGAGGGTGTCCGAGGTAACGAGAGACGACTATATTTCTCCGTTGACTTTCTCTTTTTTCTCCGTTGTTCTCTTTCAGAATGGTTGTTGTTTTCGTTGACGCAATCAGAAGAATGCATCTCAATACGAAGATCAAAGTCTTAAAGGTAATTCCCTTCCATAAGAATCTGCTTGTAATGGTTCATCAATGCTGCTGAGGATATAAACTGCTTTCAAAAAGGATAACTTTATGTAATAATATTCTGCAATGTGATTTTTTTCAGAGTGAACTAGAGGAAAAGGAGGATGAGTTCAACAAACTAAGCCAAAAAGAACACGAACTTGTAACGCACAACAGTAAGTTATCCATTGTATGTTCCCATATCGCCTTCAGCGGAAAAATGCGGAGGAACTCGACCCCCCGACTTTTCGGGTATTTGCGATTTTCGGTAACCGTTGTTTGCTAAAAAGGGAGTAGTGTAGCGAAACGGTTAGTGTCTCCCCACCCCCCGTGGTTTCGCCACTTTGATTTGGTTTTTCTTTTCTTTTTGATAAACCGTTTTAGATGCCTGCCTAAGAGCCTGAAAGTGAACTACCAGTCCTCTAAGATTAGAATTACAGATATTTAAGTGTTTTTGTTTCCTTTGGATTCCATAGTATCTACTATTTTTACGTTTGTTTCAGGCACTGTAACTGATCTTGATATCCTCGGTCCACCTCGAAGTCTTCACAACTCTTATCTCTACACTACAGAGCTAACGAGCTCCTTCTCCAAGGACTCGCCCAAAGTCAAGGACAGCCTTATTAAATACAAGCAGGAACTGGACGAAAAACAACCCCGAAGAACATCCTTACCTGACCGGAGTGAACTCAAGAAGCGTCATATGGTCTCAACCACGGGAAACGAACTACTCAAGAGCTTTGCATCATCCGCTGAATCCATGTTGAAGAAATCTGCTAGTGTGAAACTCAAGAGAAAAGTCATGAAAATCAAACCAGCGTCTAAGAGTTTTAAATCCTACATCGATTTGGACGATGGGGGACTCCAAGATGAAGGTCCATTGAGAACCTCATCTCCTCTTGGTGCCAAAAATACCAAAGATACGGAACAGACACGTTTATCATGGCCGACATCCACGTGTGGGATGCCTTCTTCAGCGACATATGAGAATAAAACAAAATCCCTGTCTAATAACCCCAGAGGCTCGGCTACTTCGCCAGTGAATGCAAACCGCAGCCCAGTAAAAAACGGTAATGGAAAATTCGTAACCTCAAACAATGCAACCGATTTATGTAGTTCACCGGGGAATAGGTCCAGTAAAGTACAAGACGATCAGACACCAAAGACAATGTCCATGGACAACGCAAAAAGCCTGGGCAGTTCGAGAGCAAACGGACCTAACCATGGGAAAAGCTCCTTAGTGGTAAATGAATCCGAAACAGCCCCAGCGAGAGAGTGTAGTACACCGACATTAGATGATCACCAACATGATTCCACAGTGTTGTCAACATCTGGATCTACCGCGGAGACGCAAAGAACACAGTCTAGTGTACTGACATCTTCACCGAAGAAGTTAACCACGGATGCAAAGGACAAGGATAAAAACTCTATCAGTGATAATACCCGAGACACGGCAAGCAGTGCTGCTCCAATGAACCGAGAGAATAAGGCGGTAGACAATATCCAGTCTTCACGGACCAACGATGACCGCGCAGGACCTAAAAGTAACAAAAGTGGAAAAAGTGAAAATAAAGACACCGATGCGAAATCTGTAGAAAAGTCATCATTATTGACTAGAGAGAGTGAAAATGCGAAGCAGCCAAGTAATGGAAATTTGATAAACAATACTTCAAATACCGAAAAATGTTGTCCAAATGTAAGTACGAACAAAGAAGATTCCAACAAAATTAAATTGCCAGAATCTCCCAAATTAGTGCCAAAGTCGCCCAAAGTACCCAGAATGAGTAAGCCATATTCGTTGATGTCTGGTTCCTCGAGCAAAGACCGCCCATGTTCCAATAACATCGCTTCGTTACGTAAAATATTTGAAGGCGAAAACTCACCACAAAGTCGTAGTCCGGATATCGAGGAGGAAGAAAGAGACGCTTTCCCAATTGATATTAAACAGGATAATTTGATTAAGCCACCGCCCGAGTTTGCGGCAAAACCAAGGATGGGATCAATGAGACCCATGTCGTTCATGTGTGCCATGGACGCTGCAGAAGAATCGCCTCTTATTCCTGACGATGAAACAGAAAATAAGGATGATCAGAGAGCTTACAACGAGAGCAGTGCCTAGAGCTGAATAACATTGAGCTGTTTCTATCAGAAGAAAAGATTGGGAGGAGAAAAAACTTGGACCCGGGTACTCGAAGAAGAACTCGGAGAGAGCTGAGTAGGAGAGATGGTTGATTGCTAACGGCAGTTGGTTATTGGAAGGAGCCTTTGTCGATGGTTTTGTTTGTCTCGTACTGTATAGACAGATCTTTGCTGACGTCAATGTTTACCTTTTGCTTCATTAGCATAGGATTTTTACTTTTTAGCCAAATTTACACCAAATCCGCTCTGAATATCGAAAGAGCATGATAAAATTAGCTTATTTTAAAAATTTGAGCTTGCCACATGAAATAGAGTTTGCGTGAAGTGGTTTAAAAATCTCTAAATTTTACAGAGAATGCCTATGGGCTCTTTAGTGTTTTTGTCACCCAGTAATTTGAAAGCTAATTTCTCGGAAACTATTGCCGGCATGCAAAGAGCTACAAATTTCGTAAATTACTTATATATTACTTATATAGTATTTTAAGTTTTGTGTTCGGTTTGTAATTTTCTCGACTTAAAACCGTATGCTAATGAGCAAAATATTGTAAACAAAGATTCGTTTATTGCCCACTCATATATGAAAAAAAGCCATGTTATCTTACGTTCCAGTACACCCCTAGTCCTTAGCACAACGTAATCCTTACCAGCCTTTCTTGAAACTTCAGAATGGCGAATTTTGTTAAGGCAAGAAAGGGTGGGAGGAGGGTAGTCGTTTACCCAATGTAAATATATTTCTGACAGAAGAATTAGAGTTGTATAGTGTACAAGAATATGGTTCTATCAAAAGATTAGAGAAATTATGAAAAATAATTAGTTACTACAAACCCTGCATTCTGATTGCTTACGCTAGAGTACAAACACTAAAAGTGTGCAATACTTTGCACTATTTACCACTAAATAGTGTTGATTAAACAATAGAGAACAATAGAATTAGCATAATTTACCAGTATTTAGTGGTATTTATGTTGCACACTTTTAGTGTTTGTACTCTACTACGAGTTATTTAGGGATAAATGAGAAAATAGGAAGATGAAAAAAAAAATCGTGTCTCAGATTTTGAATAATTTGTTGCCAGTTTAGATCATTCCTTGATAGGCCTGGTTTTATCGAAATCACTTGATATCCATGAAACAATGGTTAAAGGTTGAGGTTGAACTTGAAAATAATAATAATATCAATGTTTGAAAACATCAAGTCCAAACTTGGTCTAAAGCCATTCTTATATGGTCACTCAAGTAATATGGGTAAGGTTGATACGAACCAGTTTATTTATATTAAAACTTAGAATTCTAGGGTCAAATGAACAAAGGGGTAATCATTGAAAATGGAATTAAATAAAAAGACATAAAAGTCAGTCTAGAAAGCTTTTAAGTTGTGATGTATTTCCGGGTCCAATCTCACAAAAGCCGCTAAAATAATGCGGAAATGTTTAACCTCCACCTGAAATAATTAGAACTTCAGACAACAAATTCTCTTATGATGAAAAAGTAGGAAACATGGATAGAACTGCTTTTCGTTTTGGCCGGACCCGGAAGTTGTTTTTCCATACGATTGACGTCACACTTGAAAGCTCTCAGTATTGGTTGAAATAACAGTTGCTTGGGTTCCAGTGCTTTTCGGTTGTAAGGGGACCGACAAGCACTTGGGCGAGAGAGCCTTAAAACCCAGATAAAATTATTTGAAGAGAGTACTGTCAAATGTTATGTTAAATTCAACCAATCTGGTGGCCATAAAAACCAATATTGGTAAATGATTAGTGGATGAATCAAACTTGTAAAGTTTGTTGTGATTTAAAAATAGATTTTTAATGAATTATATTTGTAATTTATTTTTTTAATAAAGAAAAGATAGTAATGTAGAGTGTTTTTATAAACAAACGAATAAAAAAAAAGAATTGATTAAAAGAAAAGAATATCTCATTTGCATGCATATGTTATTATAAACAATTATCGGATGAGGTTGAACATGATATCGTAAATTATCAAGACCACGGCCGTGTTATCTGCCGAAGCCGTAGGCTGAGGCGGATAAGATGGCTGATTATAAGGTCTTGATATTTACGATATCATGTGAAAACCGAATTCAATAATCGTTTTATATATTATACATTTTGTAAACTAAGAATAAAGATTTATTTCCATTTTCAATGTGACCTTGAGTGAACTCGACATGATAATATAACAGATAATACATTTATCATGTCTAGTTCAAACGATATCAGGGATTGGCTGAGAGCTATCGGCCAATAAGAAGCGAGAAAGTGAGTAAAATGTATAATAATTTTCGTTATTGTTGCCCCCACAAAAACGCAAAGCATAATAGGGATGTGAAAGTGGTGATAGACCTCTTGCAGCATATCGGAATGCAGCTCAATTTGGAGATCAAAACAAAAGGTCAGCTCTAATTCTCAGGAGATTAAAATTCTTTTGTTTCTTCCTCCAAATTGAGCTGCTTATAAGCTTTGGCGTCATGTGCAAGGGGTCTATAATTTAAAAAAAGTTAGCAGTATGCCTTAAAATGGCATGAGCATGACGGTCATGTTATAGTGTTATAGAGTGTTATAGCTGTGTTAGAAAGGCTGATTAAACTAGAAACATTAACCCCCAACGTATTGGTAAGTGATACCTGTTTTTATTTTATTAAACGTTTTTTATGATATACTTTTTATCTCCAGCGCATGGAGAGAAATGGTCATGTATTTGTCTATTGTTGTACGTACGTTAATGAGGTGTTACTTTTTTCCGAGTTTCATAACCGTAAAGCATACAAGTATAAATGATGAGAATAATGCACACAGTACGGATCTTTTCGAACAATGGTTTTATATATGCCAACGCCCACAAAGGCAAAAGAATGTGTTAGTTTATTAGTAAGGTGTCATTTTACATAGTCGTTTGTTCATTTATGTCGTTTATGCAAAGATTTCTGTCCATGTTTCCACTTATGTCCAAAACAATTTGTCGCCTTTACTTTTCTCATGTATCCGCTGTATCTAATTAAACGATGTACGATGCACGAACCACGGTTTGGCGAGGTCCGTAGTATAATGTACGAGATGACTACCTTTTTTTGCTATGATGCTACAATGATATGGTATAAAGACTTCGAATAAGCCGCTAATAATCATTTGTCTGATTTATACTTTAGATTTTCAAAGTACCTTATTCCGAACTAGTTAACTAACTACATATCGTGAACGAAAAATTGGAAGAGAAACATTTCTCCATCTTTTCTTTCTTTTCCAGAGAAAGAAAAATGGTACTTCAGGAATTGTTCTACAACTTCGTGGAACAAGATTTTTCATCACTACTCTCATCAATTGTTGTCTTTTTTCGATCAATATTTTGGTCTGAAGTAAAGTCCTTTTTCAAGGCGTCGTGGGAAGGGAGAGTTTCTAACTCGTACTCTGTCTTGTAGGGGTGTAATGACATCTTCCAATGCCCTGTGCTGCTGGACTTGATATGGGTTCGTACCACCTTTTCCTTGGGTGTTTTCTCTTGGTGTTGCGCTCCGTCAATCTGGTGAATTTCGTCGTTACGGTCTGAGTGATAATGTGGCTCGTGAGGAGCGATGTTCATGCCTTTGGTGGTTAATGCTACCAGAGGTTCTTTGTTATCTGAAAAAAAGGCAATAGTATTGATGGCTTGAAAGCGTTTTCAAGAAAATCATTAAAAAAAAGTACGATGACTTCTTGTTTTTTCAATAATGACAGTTTCATGTGACGTCGTCATATCCGCCATCTTGTTTCCTACTCTAGCCTGCGTAGCGGCGCATTTTGGGTTTTTTTGGGGAGGGAGACTGGGGAGGAGGGAAAGTGAGGGAGCGCCTGCAATGACGCTATTGTTTAAGCGTTTTTACTCGTTCATTCTGGGTGCGGGAAATTCCTATTGGTTGAGAGGTGACTGACATCAATCATCACATGTCAATCTCTGAAATAACATATAACAGCACAGTAGTAATTATCGACAAAGATTTTGAAGAGACTTTAAGAATTGTAGTATCTAGCTAGTCTAAAAGAATTTAAAGGCGAAAATTTCAATCTAAAGAAAGAAAAATATCAAACGATACGTCAGTTATTTATTGGTAAGAATTTAGTGGCCATTTTACCGACTGGATACGGGAAAAGTTTGATCTTTGACCCTTGTCGAACAAGATTGTCGAGGCTTTGAATTTGTACTGACTGTAACGGCCTCAATAGAATCGTAGAAGCTCAATCCATTGGGTTATATTTATGCTCTCTGGCGGAGTAGCTAGAAAATCTCGATGAAAATTAAATAACAACTGGCAAACACTCAATTGTGTTTGCAATGTGCAAATAATGATCGCTTACTCAATGAAATATGTGTAGGTATAGCCCGGAGGTATAGCGGAGTTGAATTAGATGATCGAGAAATATCATAATATAACGATGGATTACACTATGAAATATATGTTTGGGAAAACCTAAGCTGAGCTGTGATTGGTTACCTTTTCGCGAAGACTATCATGACTATGATTGGATAGCAACGAGTAGGCGTTTAACACTAAAACAATAGCATCATTGCAGGCGCTCCCTCCCTCTCTCCTCCTACCCAGTCCTCCTCTCTCGCTCCCCACCCCCTCCCCCCCAAAATGCGCCGCTACGCAGGCTATCCTACTCAAGTTATGCAAACCAATATGGCAGCCATGTCTTTTGCTCTTTCATTCCCATTGGAAAGGATGCAGAACAACTATTTGTTTTTCAAATCGGCATATACAACAATCATTCTTTTTCAATAATTTTCAAGAAGACAAAATGTCAAAAGACATGGCCGTCGTATCGCTCATCGATAGTTTATCAAGAATATACATTCAACATGGCAGCCGTGACGTCGCACTCAAACCAAGAATATTATCGAACTAGTTAAATCGTGTTTTTTTTTTAATACAACCAACCAAGTTTCTTTCAATTGAGGTGCCTGTGTACGACGCAGTATCAGAAGACTAAGAAGTATTGATGTAAGGGCCAAAAAATGAATCTGTTTAGCTTTTTTGGGTAGCATGGGTGGCGTACGCTGCTCACGCTTCGTCTTTCATCACTGTGGATCCAAAGGTTTGGGTCACTGGTTCGAGCCCTGTGGACGCCATATGTGAGTTGAGTTTGTTTGATGTGTTGTTCTTCTGTGTTACGAGGGTTGTGTGCATAGAATGTAGCAGTAGTATGTGTGAGTGAAAAGTGTCCCCAATTGGTGCGAAAGCGCTAGAAGGACTAGACACTTAAATAAAGAGATTTATATATTTTATTTAAGTGTTCTTGTACTTCATTGAGCGGTTTAGCGGTTTATGCAATCATTCGGTTTATGGCATTATAGTTTACCTGGGATGTGGATATTGAGCTACAGGATGGTTTACGTCGTCCTACTTTTCTTCAATGGCATTGTCTACTTTCACTTAACGCCAAAACTTTTTTGCCGTTTCTTACAGTGAGTATAAGTAATTGATAATTGGTTTAAGGAGGTCCCCACGCTTAATTGGTGGAGAACCCAAGTAAGACAAAAATGTGATGTATAAGGAAAATATAATTGATAACTCAGAATACAATCGATAGAAAAACAAAGGTCCAGATCCATACATTACGTAAACAAACTGAGCGTTACATACACCGATTCCGAATATGGCGCACACATGACGCGGTTTTCCTGGATCGAGTGGGCAAAAGCGAGGCTAGTCAGCTGTCCGTGATCTGTGATCTTTGACTTTTATTACCGTTCAACCTTCATCTTTGTTACTGGTTTTTACTTTACTTCCATTAAGAATCGTTTGTAGTGACGCCTAAGGAAAAAACCAGCTTTACACAGATTACGGACGACGACGAACTAGCCTCGTTTTCACCTCCTCAATCCAGGAAAACCGCGTGTGTCCCCCATGTTCAGAATCGGTGTATAGGTAACGCTATCCCTCGGTAATTCTTTTTTTCTGATTGAAAATTCCTTTAATTTTCTTAATTCTTGATAAATTTTCGGAAGTACAGAATTGTTAGAAATACGAAATTTAGAAATTGATTGCTTTTACAGGATTTTTTAGCAGGAAAAATATTTATATTTTTAGATTTATCGTTCAATCGTGGTAGCTTTGATTTGGTAAACTCATTTTGAGTGTTTGTTTTTTTAAATGTTCTTTTAATTAGTAGTTATGTTACTTTATAGGTTTATAATTGCTGAATGAAAACGATTATGAGCATGATCATAAAAGGTCAAAGGAATGTTAGAGTGATTTTCATAAACCCGTGAAATAGACCCTTCTCAAAAATGGCGGCCGAAAATTCAGTTAATTTAAAAAAAAATTAAATTGACAAAACTACAGACGTTTGATACAAACGGCTGTAAATTTGTTAATTCCGCCTTTATAACAGCGTAACAACGTAATGAATCTTTGTAGGGTTACTAAAATAAAGGTGCTCTTTCTAGTGCTGCGGGTATTGGTTTTTCACTCAGTTTAATTTTTAACTCATTTGGATTTGCGGTCACCATTTTAGGTCATAAATGCTATTGTATTTAGCACTATTGCGATCTAATTCCTTCGTTTTCTATTGTGGTATGGATGTTAAAAATACACTCTGTTTCACGGGTTCATGAAACCACCAAGACACAAATGAGTTATCCCCTGACTGTTTTAATCTCAGTAGTTTATTGATCATTTTATCTGATATATTTTATTGTTTAATATACTTTAACATTCAAAATGATTTTATGTCCTAAAATTTAAACCAAATTTTAAATACATCCAGCAAGGGAATATAGAAAGGAAATCAAATAAAAAAAAAAAGGTAAATAAATAAAAGAAGAAATTAAAGTAAAAAAAAGAAAATTTTTTTTTAAGAAACATAATACAGCTATTCTAAGGACGTTCTTCTCGTAAATACCGAATATTGCATAGTGAATTACAGCTTGTGTCGTCTCTGTACATTGATAACGAGAAACGTTGCAACCAAATAAATAAAGACTTATTTGTTTCCGCGCACATAAGCCGTTTGGCTTCCCACTAACAAACGGGTTTCTTTTGAAAATGATCTCTAAATCAGAGAAATTTGAAAACACTGTAAAATGAATGCAGCTACGCATGCGCAAGAGTCATATATAGATTGGCGTTTTCGAGTCGTTGTAGTGTTTAGAGTGTGGAAGGGATAAAACAATTTAACTATTTGATCTAACCAAATATTTCTCTTCAATTTCAGCGCCATTCACTATACCACATTAAGTATATATTCCAAATTTCTTTATAAAGTTCTATCAATAATTTAAACACTCAAGATAAATTACAGCCGCGTATCAAGTACTTTCTTTCTATCAATATCATGTGACTCTACTGTATCACAAAACACATCGGTCTCACTTATAACGCTCTCATTTTCTTCGCACGTCTTAAAAGAATCTGCATCAGATATCCCCGGTAAGCCGAGTGTTTTACCTGGCGAGGCTGGGACTGCGCGAGAATCTGTCAGGTAGACTTGTAAGCCAAGGGGTCCATCGTGGGGTAGACCACCGGTGGTAGTTAAGGAATGGTGGACTGCATTCGTTAACTGGGAAGTAAACAGATAAGGTTAATGATGGAGATTACTAATTGGAATGCTTATTTGTAGAAATTAAAGCCACCCTGAGCGAAATTTTTTTTCACACTTTAAACTCGTTGCCCTCTGTGTTTAACGTCTCTTACTGCCGGAGAGAGAGCCACCCTTATTGAATCCAGATTTTTTGTTTGAGTTGCATCGATATTCAGGTGTCTTCCCATGCGCAATCGTTACACAAAGAAATTATACTCTAGAGAATGACACGTGGTCTGAAATTGGAAAATATTACGCCCAAGCTGAAGAGGTCTGTTTGCCCAGCACCAACTATCAGGGCTAACCGGGTCGCGATCAAAAGCTGTGTTTATCTTGTAACCAACAAATCAATATCCAGTAATTAAAAATATTTGTTGATCAAGGAAGTCATTGATTTACGGCAATCTTTTCATAAGCTCACTAGTCCAGGTACAACAAGACTTACAACATGAGCCGGAGCCAGCAAGCTATGAGCTGCTCTGTAGTGTAGCTTCTCCACAGCCATCGTGGCTTCAACGCGACATCCATTATACCTAAAGTTGAAAAAGGAGAGAATCATACATCTTGAGAAGACCCTACTTCAAGTGGATTCAAGGAAATAAACAGAAAAGCATATGTGAGTAGAGAATTTAATGCTAATTTTTCTTTATGTTCCGTCTGGTCTTCTGGCTTGGGCATAACGTTTTCCCATTTTAGAACACGTCATTCCCTAGAGTATAATTTCTTTGTCTAACGGTTGTGCATGAAAAGACACTTGAATAAGGATACGACTCAAACCAATAACCTTATTATCAAGAGAATCACACGTGTTCTGGAATGGGAAAACAGTTAGACCCAATGAATATGGCGTCTATGACGTCAAACGAGGAGAATGAGAATGTCCCGGATGTCGACACCCAATGATTTCGACTAGCTGCATCCGGGACTAGAATGCCCTGCCCGGATTTCAAAACACAATCATTACCACTCATAACACTCCTCATAACACGCCTTATTCGAAAAGGGTCAATTAAAGTGATCTATAAGGGCTACAGTTTTAGAGTTCTGTCAGCGTCATACTTACATTAGGTAATGCAAGCCATGCATCATTTCCTGAATCAATTCAGCAGTGAGGGGTATCCTGGGGTGATTTGTCAGTTTAACTTGTTCTTCATTACTAATAAAGTCTGACACATTCCACAATCCTGACTCTGGAGTACAGTGATTGGGAAATCCAGATATTGCAATTCTAGATATTGAATTGGTTAAGATAAAACAAATTCAGTGAAATCATGTTAGGACTTTAAAACTATATTGTAATGTCAGGCGAATCAGAAGAATGCAAAATTTAAAGTTAAATCATTCTAGTTTGATCTGCTTCCCAGTGAAAAGTAGAATCTAGAAAAAATCAAGTTCAAATTTCCTCATTCATGCATTCATTCGTTCTTTCTTTCTATCTTTGTTCGTTTCCTCATTCATTCGCCACTCACCATATCTATCAATTCAATCAATCAATCATTCGATGGATCAATGGATCGATCATTCAACCATTCATTCAACCATTCATTTACCCATCCCTCCATTCACTTTTTTCATTCGTTCATTCGCTCATTCATTCATTTGCTAGTTTGCTAATATTTTCCAAGACTGATATAATTTTTCAAAAGCATCATTATTTCAATAAAATAATCATGTTTCAGTAAAAATCCAGTCAGCTTGGACTACCTACCTGTAAGCCATTAACCAGTAGCCGTTATGAGATGCTTTGTCCATAAATGCAATACTTTTGTTGTACTGGTTGAGAGCAACTTGTAGAACTGATATCCTACGAAGAAATACCAACCAATACAGTATGAGTCAAAGAAGTGAATGGCACTTCTACTATACTGAGTTAGTCCTCTTTGTTCCTTAGGGAACATACTTAGACCCTTCTATTATACCGTGGCACAAATCAAGTTGCAGCATCTACCAGCTGTACGAAAAACTAAGCGCGAAAAGGATTGTTGTTGTAATTCAAGCGGCCCTCGCCCGAGTCTTAAAAGTCATATATCTCACAGAATTTGAGGAGATGGATCGCAAAGATTTACTTTAATTTTTTAAACAACACGTATACTTCAACTTTTTTTCTCTAAATTCTTTGAAACGCGTGTTTTTGTATTGGGAAGAGACTTGGAGAAAGGGCCGCTTGGCTAAGCATTGAAGCGCGCTGTGATTGGACGGTTCGTGCGTGCTCCGGACACCTGGTACTAATTTACTCGCTAAAGTTCTTTGGTAATATTTAAATTGAAGGAAAACCCGAAACCTGAGATGATGTTTAGAAATCTTCATGTTCGCAGAAACGAACTGAAACCCTTTGAAAACCTGATACATTCTGTTCATACCTGTTAGAGGCTGTGATTCTATTCAGCTGCTTCTTTGGTCCTGGTATGGCTGTCTCATTCAACTCATGACGACTTAGTGCACTCTCAGTCAGAGCTGACTGGGACATGACATCAATTGATGACTATAAAATAATATAATATTACACTATTAATACACTAGGGATAATTCCTGGTTGCATGGTTCCAGCTGTCTTTGAGCAGGAACAAGGTAATAGTAAACTATACGACCCCCAAATCGGTGTCGATAGGGTATTGGTAGGGTGATGGTAGGTTGTTGGCAGGGTGTTGGTAGGTTGTCGGTAGGGTGTTGGTAGCATGTCAGTAGGTTATCGGTAGGTTATCGGTAGGATGTGTCGGTGGCTTCCAGGCAGATATCGGTAGAGTGTTGGTACGTTGTCGGTAGGCTAATGGTAGCCTTATGGTGTAGTGTCGGCTGATACCCTACCGACACCGATTTGGGGGTCGTATACACGTAGTTTACTTTTACCCAGGAACAATGTGGGACATCTGCAATCATGCAGGATGGATGTGAGCAGAGTTTGTTTGTTCTCTCCCATGATTCAAGGGTTTCCTCTGCATTTTCTGGTTTTGATCATTCCAAAAAACCTACCCTAAATTCCATCAATTTGCCAGGAATTTATACCCAGAGGTTATTCAGGGTTAAAAAAAAATTGTTTGTTTTGGCTGTCAGTTATTCCCATATTTCTGAGTCTCATACAAGAGAATAAACGACCAGAAGCAGTAGCCCTTATGACTTGTATATTTACATTCCTCATGATTTTGAGCACATCCAGGAGCAGGTTGTACGAAGCCTGGATAAAATTATCCAACAGAGAAGAGTTATCCAGTGTATAGAATTTGTATAGGTTTTATCTGATGGATAAGGATTTATCTCGTGGATAGCGCTAATCAGGCTTCATACAACCGGCTCCTCAGATTACAGATTAGAAATTGCTCACAGTTTAACAAGTACCTCATGGTAAATTGATGATCTTGATAAGGAAGGCAATCGGAAAGTTTTGGAGTTGTGTTGATCACCATTTTTTTCAGCTTCCTATTTTTGTAATTACAAATTCTATTAGTAAATAAGGATATTAGATATGAATATTGATCATTTAATTCTTATTATAAAAATATAGCAAAAATAAAGTTATTCATTAATTGAATTATTCTATATTGATTATTATGAATAATTGCTAATAATTTTATGACAAACAATTTGCAAAGATGATGAAGAAGCATGGTGATGATGATGATGAAGATGGTGGTGATGACAATGGATGATGATGGTGAGAAAGGTGACCATGAGGATGATGACGATGATGGCGATGGTGACAACATTGGTTATGGTGATGATATGGTGATGACAATGATGATGGTGATTATGAGGATAGTGATGATAATATAATGTCATAGATACAGTGCATACTAAGTTATTCATACTCACAGTATTGTAGATAGCCAGAAAAATAGCTTCTAATTTACCATAGCCCTAAAAAAGTATTGACAGAAGTCATTATAATATTAATACTGGTTCTGATGTACAATGCAGCAATATGCATGTGGCAAAAGTGTATGCATTACCTGTTTATCTCGTCGAGTCATTGCTGAAAGATATATCCATATAAGGGGAGGTACAAACTGCAGCACAAAACATCTTGCTTCCCTGTCATTACTGCGATACAATTGGAACAGTGTACTGTATATTGGGTGACCAACCTGAAAAAAAAAACGGGTATTACAAATTTTATTTCCATATTACATTACACTCAATTTGCATATGGTCGGTCTGCTGGTTATAATGAGTGAAAAAAACTACTATTTCATTACATCATCTTAGAAGTCTGGGTTTTGGCTTTGAAAAGGGTCTGGAAGGGTATTTACAGGATCCGGGATTCAAACAGATAAAAAATGTGGGATCCAGGGAAACTAATGATAATTTAATGATAATTTAATGCTTATATAGTGCTATTTAACAATAGCGACAATAGGAGATCAATAGCGAACTAGCGAACTAGGGACGAATCTTATGCGATTCAGGATTCTGGCATTGGCCATGACTCGGGAATTGCCAAATTCAATATCCGGAATGCAGGATTTTGCTTTCTGATTGTCGGGGAAAATTTAAAAAAATTGATAAATTATATAAATCAAATGCCTTTGAATATGAATGTGGTTGTCGCTTACAATCAAGGGGCTGTCAGTGATGGCAAAATGTTGCCGGACATGGGATTTTGTGAAAAGATAGTGCATGATTTGGGGTCCGGACCCCCCTTACAGACCCTGTTTGAATAATCAATCAGAAAAAGATATTTAATTTGACTGAAGTATTCATAAGTCAAAAAAATAAGAACTCAAGATGTCTGCTGGTCATAAAGCTATATCAAACAAAAAATGTTGGTGAAGGTCTTGTTGTATGCACGTTGCATGACATTTGCAGCAGACACCACTAGAGACTGAAATTTGCTATGGCCAAAAATGTTGAAAGATCAAAAAGATAAAGAAATTTTACCAAACTTTGTCAGCAAGTCTTTCCTGCTGCATATTTTCTTCTGTGCTGATATTATTTACATAAATATATATGAATATACATTTCAAGCTTGGCAAACATCATGCAACATGCAAGAAACCTTCACCAACCTTTTTTTAAAATTAACTAATATTAAAAAAATATAAAAATAAGGACTGAATATTATTTTTATTTACACTACATGGCATTTCTAGATGATAATCAAGGCTTAGCAGTTAAAGTTTTTACCTGTTTTTTATAATGACAAGACAAGTTTTCAATAATACTTTTTATCAAACCCTCTTCATTCTTAAGTTTTTTCACAATGTCTTGTGGATTCTGGTTATTGCAGTCCTGCAAAAACACAAACGTCAAAAGTATTCTTAAAACATTACTGCCATTCTCATTATTCTGCGAACTCAAACATTTCAGCAGCTTGTTGTGAAATTGGTTTTTTGCTTCTGTCAATCAAAACTAATCAGTCGGCACCTTTTATATTTTTGACTGGCGGCAGTGGAAAACCAAATTCCAACGGGCAACTAGCAGCTACCGAGTTCGCAGAATATTGAGAATCGCAGTAAATAGATAAATGATACATATACATAGCAATAAATTGATATTCCTACAAGCTCATGCATCCAGACAGGTTATTCAGGTTCTGGAGTACACTACTATCATTCAAATAAATCCAACCATGTATATATGTACAAATATAGTTATTGTTTTGCATTTCGACGTGCCTCAAGGGGACTTGATTGGCAGTAGTCTATACTGCTGATTCCCCTGTCACTTAACGTTTGTCAACATGTAGCATTAGAGGTAAAAATATGTCACCAATAACAAAAATTAAACGTAAAGAAATATGTCAAAATAGATTTTAATAATTTATACAATATCAACTCAGAGACTGCATGAAATTCCTGTACAGATATAAGAAAAAATATGCTATTGTTCTATACAAAAGATAATAATTACAGTACCTTTAGAATCTCATAAATCCTTTCTTGTTCCATTTTTGCCTATCACGATCAGGAAAAAACAAAAAATCTATTTAAAAAAATGAGATACACCAATTTAAAACAAATGAAGTGTCAGACAAAGCATATTATTTATAAGCTTAATCAATCATGTTTTTAGAATTTTTCCGGTTATTACAGCAAACACAGAAAGTTCTAAAACGACGAAAGCAAAGAATAAACATGAAGGAACTATACTTGAGCTTATCTTTTATTATATTTTATATCTAAGTTTAATAAGTCGACTTCTTAAGATCTTCAACGAGATAAACTGGGGAATAACTTATATTAAGAACAGGTTTTCGCATGCTGCATGGTAATACACGATTGGAACTCTTGGATTCAGTAGTTTTCTTAGCGTAGTAAGATTTAAAATCGATTTTTAAAAAGCAATAAGAGTAAGAAAAGACCCTAAATAGATGAAATACAAGCAATAAAATTCCATATTTTAAAGTAATCGAATAACGAGTAATCGCACAACTCCAGCTACAGCTCTTATCTACGTCAATTATTTTTTGATTTTCAATGGATCAAAAACTTACCTGAAAAAGTGGAGACGATAAACAGGCTTAAATGAAAAGCTAAAAAGGACAGAACATGTCGTATTGTTAGAAATTATCAATTCATAATGAAAATCTTAAAATAATAATATTCTTTTTTCGAAGCAAAACTTTGTGTCAGCCATTTTTAAATGAGCCTCGTTTCGAAGATGGTTTCGAAGTGTCAGAGATTGACACAGGAAGCCCAATCTACAGTAAGAAATTCGCTCATTCACAGATAATTACATTATATGTACCTGATCATAAACATTTGTTACAACTTTAAATACTGAACTGCCAAAAAATTTTGCTTGCATTGTCAAATGAAATTTCAAATTTCGAGAGTTTCGAGTTGTCCTAACTAACTAACTCATTTGGGTTGCCTGTGGTCGTAAAATGCGCATGCGTGGTGTCCGGTACAGGAAACCAAGATGGCGGCCATCAGTACTTTACATGACGACAAATGGTATTTTACCAAAGAACAGCTTGAAAATACGCCTTCTAGACGAGCTGGATTAGCGGCAGATAAAGAACTCAGCTACAGACAACAGGCTGCTACGTTAATTCAGGACATGGGGCAGAGACTTTCAGTGTATCCTTTGATACAAGTTTAGTCTCATGATCTATAACTTTTCTAAAATGTTCTCCAAATAATTTCTTAAATAAAGACATTATCTTGTGTAATGTCCTCTGGCAAACAAAGGGTATTTTGTTCAAAAGACTGTTGGCTCTAAAGCCATAGCCAGTTATATATATACGAGAGACAATGTATCAACTTCTCGTCGAGAAACGTTTTAACCTTCTTGAGGAATTTTCTTTGATTTTTTTCACTAAAATTACCAATATTTATGGTTAAGATAAAAAATGTTTCTGTATTCCTAGGCTCTGAGCTACGTATTATAGTGTATAGATGTTCTTTAACTGTATTTTCTAGCTCCCAGCTGACCATCAATACGTCCATTGTGTACATGCATCGTTTTTACATGTTCTTTCCTTTTCCCAGATTCCATCGACATGTGAGTGTTTTCTGCTTGTGGTTTTATGATATTTAGTTAATTATTTAATATATGTTTTATTTTATTGGGTGTTTGAGTTGTAGATTGTTAAAAATAAGAATTTTTCATTCATATGCCAACCAGTGATTGATTGGCAGATGAAACAAAGCAATTTGTGAAAAGCTTTTGTCAAAATGGTTGGCATATTAACATCACAATGCTAATGTTTGTAAACAAAAACTAGTGCTATATACAAACAACTACAAGTACAAAACTGGGAATAGGCTAGTATTTGTATCTCTACGATAGCAGATATTATAATATAATAAATATTTTTGTGCTTATACTAATAATACATTGTTTAAGTATGACAAAAAAGGAGACTAACCAAGCGAATTCACTTTGTGGCTGAGTAGTTAGGGTTAGGACTAGGACAAACATTGCATTGAGCATTTCGTCCAATAACTTGCATTAGTTTCAACCTCTGGGCTGATCTAAGTCAGGGGATGTCGAACTCACAGATCAAACCCTGAAACAACCTCTGGGCTGATCTAAGTCAGGGCATGGCTAACTCACAGATCGAACCCTGAAACAACCTCTGGGCTGATCTAAGTCAGGTGACGTCTAACTCACAGATCAAACCCTGAAACAACCTCTTGGCTGATGTAAGTCAGGGCATGGCTAACTCAACCACTGGGGTTATTTAAGTCAGGATACAGCTAAGATTTAATTGAAATTTAGTTTCCATTAGTTTTTGCATGGGAGGAAAACTGGGGAAGATATTAATAAAAACCTTTGAATAAGGAGAGACCTAACAATCTTTACTCACTTGTGATGTCAAGTCCAGTAATTGAACCTGAGACCCCAGTGGTGAGATGCGATTGTGCACAAACTAGGTACTGTACGTACACCACCCTTGGTGCCATTTCAAAGGGCTCAAAGTCCGAAGTGTTAATAAATTCAAGTGTATCTTATTACTGTATTAAGTTTGACATTCATTTATCATATTAATGGAATAAGGAAAGTTAATGTTATGTTTTCTATCTAGGCGATGGCTGCATGTTGTCTGTTCCTAGCAGCTAAAGTGGAAGAACAGCCTCGTAAACTGAAACATGTTATCACTGTTGCTCATGCGTGTTTACACAGGGGAGCCCCTCCACTGGACACAAGTAGTGAGGTTGGTAGCTTGGAGTAGTTCTTAGATTATAACATTTTGTTTTTGCTTCCACCTATAATCAAACATACAACTCAAATCCATGAAGCAGTCACCCGAGACCCCAGTGGTATGACTGGAGTGTGTACAGTGTACCACTGTGCAAACCTTGATTTCCTTGAACATTTCAATTTCATTAGGAATACTTGCAGCAAGCTCAAGACCTTATTGAACATGAAAGCATTCTTTTACAGACTTTAGGTATGTGGCCATAAAATTAATTTCATTATTATATAGAAACTTTAATTTTTGTAGTTGATAACATATGTTCAGCTTGTGTATCATACTGGGATCCAATAGACCTTTTGCAACAACAGGTCACATGACCCTTAAATTGAGCAGTTGTGTCAAAATAAATATCAGAATTTAAATATAAAATTCAATTTTTATAAGGATTTGTATGGGAAAAGTACTGTGGTGGGCAAGCTTTGCCCACCAGAGCTCTTTTCCCACACAAATCCTTATAAAATATGATTGAATTTTATATTTAAAGTGCATCAAGTATCTATTTGTTTGTGACAGGTTTTGAGGTGACTGTCCATCATCCACACACATATGTCGTCAAAGGTATCCAACTAGTAAGAGGTAAGGGAATCATAAAACTCTTTTGAAAAATACATTAGCTCACTTGAAATCCTGCATATTAAAACATGAGGTATTCGAAAAGGTATTTATCTTGAACAAAAACCAGCCCCAAAAGACTTTATTAAACTTTTTCGTAAAGTAAGAGTTTAATTTTTTTTTAAATCAAACAAGATTGCACAATGGATAGATACGTTACCACTAGATGGACAGTACAATCCTTGATATATTTTTTTGACTCATTGTCGACCGACTGTTGACTGTAAATTACCGTTTAACAACTGTCTGTCGACCAACTGTCTGTCGACCGACTGTCGAGCATTATCTACTTGGGTATGTTGACTAACTGTCGACTGACTGGTGACTCCCTGTCGATCAATTATTGACCGACAATTGGTCAACAGGTCTTTTGGGCGCTAATCGTTACTATTACTGTGAACCTTGTAGGGGACTTTGCGTCATTTGGCTCTTTGAGAAATCTGTAAAAAAATCCTATTTAGAAAAAAAATTATGTCTTTATTACACTTTTAAATGTTCTCCACATTGTTAGACTTTGGTTTGTAAGACATTTTCAAAGACTGATGCTTCGATTAAGCCCTGCATTGTTGTGAATGAATGTGGCACCTATTTAAGGGTGGCACTCCTTAGCATTTCAGCTCTCATATGTGGTGCTTAATTGGGGCGGTGCTTAATCGGGACAGCGCTTAAACGAGTCGATACGGTAAATCCATCATTTTATGAGAACTCCCTGCAATTCATCCCCAATGCTTTGATCATTTTAATTGACATTCATTGGCAAATTGTAATTTTCGCACACAGCAAGTAAAGATCTTGGACAAGCATCCTATTTTATGGCAACAAACAGGTAGGGTATGGCTATCTCTCTGTTAAACCAATGCCAAACCAAATTAATATTGCAATAGCTATCGGAAGTATTTGCATCACTTTCTCTTGTATCGCGACTTAATCACTCATGAACCGGGAGAGGAAAAGAGAGTGGACGACTTGAAGCAAGTCTATAGACTAACATGTACTGTATAAGAGTAAAGACTAAGAATTGAATAGCCTGGGGAAACTAAAAACTATACAGTCATTCAATTCATTTATTTATCTTTTTTTTTTTCAAAAAAGGAAAATTAAAGCTGAAAAATTATTTCCTTTTTTCCCCTGTAGCTTGCATCTGACAACATTATGTTTACAATACAAGCCTACTGTGATTGCTTGTGCTTGTATTCACCTTGCTTGTAAATGGTGCAACTATGAGGTAACATACAGAACACAATATAATATTCGTCAATCCTTGATTTACTATATTTAGTATAAAGTTATTCAGCTAGATTTTGGCTAAGTGGCAACCTTTGAAAACTGCAAAAAGGTTGCTAAGAAATTCATCTGGTGTACCTGAACTGTAATTGGATAATATACATACATACATACGTATACGATTGACCTGTTATCCCTGTCCAGAATGGGTCTGAATTGAAGGTTGCTCCTAGAAACTTCAAAATTTTCCCGTGGAAACGTGGTGTTTAGAGGTTAGAATCGTAACGTTGTGGCGCCACAAACAATACTACGCTTATCACTTGAGTGAGAAAGGAGAGAATTTAGAGACATGAGTTTTACCGTGGCAACGGCACAAGGTGATCGGAAAGGCACGTGGGGATGATTTCTTTATGAGTGTGGGAACCGAAGATTCTCTTATTGTTACCTTATCCCGTTGCCCCTAACAACATTGTAGTTGTCACGACAAAACTTATGTCTCTAAACTTTCCTGTTTTTTTTTTTTTTACTCAAGTGATAAGTGTAGTAGCAGTATCAGAGAATTTCTGAGGTCCTCTACTTACATTTAAGAAGAGTGGGGTTGGGTGAAGTTGGGCAGTAAAACTCGAACCTAGTGGCACAAAAGTGAACAGTTGCATATATCATTACTGTGCTTCAGATCCCACCATCTAGTGATAACAAGCAATGGTGGCAATACCTAAATGCTGATGTAACAAGGGAGGTTTTGGATGGTGAGTAGATACTCTTGATGATCAGAGGCGGATCCAGGGGAGTAACTTTGTCTCCCTATCTTGAAGATATGTTTTATTTCTTTGATTCTGAGGGTTGCACCCACCCTGGGCTGACTTTGTGCCCTGCTCCCCACCCTGAGCAAAATCTTGGATCCGCCCATGATGATGATGAATGTGATTATAATAATAAATATAGACTAGTGATGATGATGATGATGATGATGTGATGTTGATGTTGTTGTTGTTGATGATGATGATGATGATGATGTGGTGATGATGATGATAATGTGGTGATAACGATGGTGATTGTTGTGTTGATAACGATGATGATGCTGATGGTGATGATGATAATCATGATGGTGTTGATGATGTTGATGGTGGTGGTTGTTGTGATAACGCCATTATGATGATGGTGATGATGATGCTGATGGTGGTGGTAGTTGTGATGATTTCGATGATGATTATGATGATGATGACGGATATGATGATGACAACATACCTTCTTATGTTTGCCTTATAGAAATAGCCCATGAGTTTATTAGCATCATAGAAAAATGTCCCAGTAAACTGAAGAAGAAAATCAATTCTATTACCATGCTAAAGGTTTGTCTCTTGTTCTGGTATTTATTTTAGTACTTATGTTGAAAATTAAGGTTGCAAAACACACTCGGCTAAGCAACATTAATAGTTACAAGAATATACACCCCTTGCAGCACGTCGCAGAATGCCGCTTAATTTGGAGGACAAAACAGGTTCCAAAGATTGACATTCTTTTGTTTTATTTTATCCTCCAAATTTAAGCTGCTTCGACGTCACGTGCAAGGGATCTATAAAAAAAATTGCTTTTTGGATTATTGTTCTGTTTTGTTTTGCTTTGTTTTGGTTTGTCTTTTTTTTAATGCATACAGTTTTCCTCCCAAAACTCATGAAAAACTGAAAAAATGCTTATTTATTCTTTACACCTGTTTTCATAATTACGTCAACAACTTATCCTAAGGAGTTTTGACATTCGCTATTGCAGATCAATGCGAATAGGCCATTTGCATCAAACAGTCACGTGCTGATATATCGCTTACATAACGAATCAATTCAGCCTAAGGTCCCTTGGGGAAGGCTCTGTTAGACGGCAAAAACAAATTAACATGCTTTGTATCTTGAAAGTATCTTATAAGGGAAAAAACGTATTTTGAAAAAGGTTTTGGATATGACATTAGCAATCACGCAAAAGTTATTTAACAAAGGTCGGAATGTCCTAATTTGTCCTATTTCATTATAAGGTCACATGATAACAATCTTTTGTTTAACGCTAAGAATCATGGTCGTTGAATAAAGTAATGGACACCAAATACCGTCTTTATCGTGAGGATAAACACCGGTTTATAGAGCTGTCAAGTTGTGACGTATTTCCGGGTCCAACTGCTCACAAAAACCTCTAAAATAAAGGGAAAATGTTCTCAATGAATTAATCTCCACTTGAAACAATTAGAACTTTGTACAACAAATCCTGTCATGAAGAAAAAGTAAGAAAAATCTTTATAAGACTGGTTTTCGTTTTGGACCCGGAAGTTGTTTTTCCATAAGAATGACGGCACACTTAACAACTCTATAGAATGCTTGAAAACCAGACACATAACAGAGCATATAACATACACATAACAGAGCTTTAAATCTTAGTCTAAGTTCTTGTTGTTTTTCACCATTCCGTCCCCCTTATATACAAGCTATACGTCATCGTGAAATAGGGCAATAGGCAATATGCATCAAAGCTCACAAAGCACTCTGGGAAACTGAGTCCTGTAAAAATGGAACAGGGAAAGTAAAGGAAATATGAGAAGAAAAAATACTCTGTTATTTTTTCCTACAGAAATACTTCCATTTCCATAGAAAATGCCAAAGGAAAAACTATAGATGAATTTTTATAGGAGCCAACTGAATGCGTAAGGACTCACTTTCCCATTATGCTTTGTACAAAAAATTCCAGCGCGTGCACCCTGGCTATTTGTTCGGGTCGGTATTTTTAAAAATGGGCGTAACGTTATTCGGTTACTAAATGTTTTAAGGTTTTACGATAACTTAAAATTTAATTAGAATTTACCGTCTGATTACCTTCAGGGTTCTAATATACCTAGACCGTTACGACCCAATGACCAACCAACAAGTAGCACGGCTCTTGCTTCTAATGGACAGGACGGTGAGAGCAGCACTTCGTCTCTTGTCAACGATATTGCGCGCAAATACAAAGAACTCGAGGACCAAAACGAAGTCCCAAAAGTATCTGAAAAGAAAGACAAAGCGAAAGCAGGAAATGCTAATCACAGTGAAAGAAATCTCTTGAAAAGTAGCACTGTTACATCTGAAGGAGCAAGTGTTGCTACCTCGACGTCTGTTGTGACATTACCCGTGCTTCCTCCGCTTACCACCAAATATGCAGCTGCGGCAAGTCAGCCTGCGTCTGTAAGTGACCCTAAAGTATCGACTACAAGTTCGCAGCCTAGTTCTTTAAGCGGTGTATCTAAGCACAAGCATCGCTCTTCGCATGATGATGGGATTCCATCCAAGAAGCACAAGTCGCATCATTCTTCAAGTCGGCCCCACGGCTCGCATTCTAGTCACAAGGGAAAGTCTTCTTCTCATTCTTCGGATTCTTCATCGCCTGGAAAAAGGCCTCACGGAAAGCCAGGCCATCCTTCCTTCTCCTCGTCTTCCCACAAAAGCTCAAGCCATGCAACAAAGCATCATCATCATGCCCAACAAGCCGTCTATTCAAGTCACAAAGGGTATTCCACACACCGACCAAACCCTCACCAGTCATCTCACTCGTCAAGCCTAAAACTTATCCCACCATCGCCAACATTAGGATTATTGGACAAAAAAAGACTTTCAGGTTCTAATAAACCCACCCCACCGATCCCCAGGGATCACGATACGCTCCCCCCTCCTCCCCCTCCCCCACCCCCTCCATCTGACGACCATCCTATGAGCTCCAGTAGCAATTTGTATGGAAGTCGTCAGCCTTCTTTCTTCAGCGGCAGTGAGCAACTTGCTCCCCCACCACCTCCTCCCCCAGAACCGGCACCAAAGTCCCCACCACCACCTCCCCCACCGCCATTTTAATCTGAGTGCTCTCGGTGTATTGAAATTGAATATCTTTGCATTTCTGAGTTATGGGGGTAAGTCTGAGTAACGCACTGAATTATACCCTCAAATAAATTGCTCAAAATATACTATGATATTTTTCTTGTTATATGTTATACAAGGAGTGTTTTTTAAATATATTATTGATCTTGTCTGCTAAAACGTAGTTTCTTAAAGTGCTCCCTAGAGCATTTTGTTTGAACTACAATCTTGGACAAAATTAGTCGTTACAAAACCGCAATTTCAAAAAATTGCTTCACTTCTCACTTATAACTTTGTATTTCCAAAGTGTGCAACCTCCCCCTATCCAATGTTGCATACTAAGGATCTACGAGACCAATGAGGTACCAGAACAATATTGTTCAGGGGGGGGGGGGGACTGGGGCTGAAGTAAACCCTACTCAAAAGTGCCAAGTGCATCGGATTTCTGTCATGAAATGGCAGTATAACAGCAATTCTGTCCAAGATTATAGGTCCTAGGAAAAGTTTTGACGTCTGCATAAATAGTCGAGGTGAAATTTTAGTCGGACAGCTGATGTTGGTGTAACGCGTTGGTATTGAAACAATTGTTAGATGGCAATGGAGTTTAACTCTTGATATCTGCTAATATTCCTTTAACTTTGCCTAAATTGCAATCAGGCCCATTAAACACCCGGCGATTCTATTGCCAAACTTGCTGCGATATTTCGTATAAAGCCGTGCATTTTTTCAATAGCCAACGGATAAAATGTTTTTCCCCGTTTAGGACTTGTTTCTTGTTTCACCGGTGGTCTTATTTTTTCACAAGATTTACTTTGAACATTGACATTTTTTTATTGCACAAAATTTTGAGCATATCCGAATTGTTGGCGACTTGTGCTGCGATCTGTGGCAGTAAAATCGCCGGCTGTTTGCAGACGCGATTTACACCCATTTTCAAAATTATGCGACCTTGAGAGCTCCAGTTGTCTGGAATCTAGGCTTCCGTCAATCAAAGTTGCCAAATGACTCAACAGCCATTAGAGTGCAAATAATATAACCGTGAAATAGTTAGCTAGCTAACTAATGACTAATTATGTCCTAAGTTCTGCCTAAATTTGATTAGTGGAGAAATAAGCGAGCCGTGACGGGTCTTGCACGTGCAAGCATGTTTAATTAGCCAAATGATCACCGCTACGCTGCGGTTTTGTAATGCGGAATAAAAAAAACAACCGTGATAATTTGAACAAACTTTTATTCCACATTAATCTATCAGTATTACAATTCAAATAGTTGTATCTGCGTCTTGATTTATTGACCTGTGTCTTCATTTTTAACTCATTAAACGTCAGAAACACATTCTTTTGTGCACTGAGTCGTTGATCTGGAAAAAGCCCGTGCTCCTGTCATGCCTCGCTTATTTCCTATGTCTTGCCTAACTAAGCACTAACTATCTCCTATTTCTTGCTATCTATTTCACGGTTATATTATTTGCACTCTATCACATGGCTACGCTCAACTACAATGATCTAGAAGAAATAATTGCCAATAGTTATTCCTAGATTTGATAAAACTCGTCAAATCCATAACGTTTTATTACAGGCGTGAGAACGGGTGTCTCTGATTGGTTGAGCGGGGATTTCTTTTAACTCGGACGGAATTCGAGCCAAAACTCCAGAGGTCTAGGTCGCGTATTGTATTTACTTGAAGCCCCCTCGTATATAAAAGTACTCCAGGTTTGAGATGAGTTTGGGACCTCTGAAAATAGCCATTTTCAGACACTTCACGAACTGAACATTGGAAATGTACTGATAAAAAGTAAACGGACATTGAGTAAAATCACTGTATATTTTACACAATTTAAACGACGAAAGTAATAAATCTACAACTTATCCGTACAATAGGTGCTGAAATAAAGCAAATAAGCACTGGGATACGGCACTCTGTTGAATAACGAGTCCATCGAACAATTGTCAATCGTCTCTTCTCAAAATTATCAGTCTTTTTCAACTCCTTCCAGGCCGGGTATAGAAACAGAAAATTTGTCTTTCGATACACAGTGAACGTAAAATAAAGAATAATTCTTGGAAAGATGCCGGTATCCAGTAACTGAACTTAACTCCGCCATTTTGACCTTCACTCTTGAAAATAGTGATGACGTCTCGAAAGAATGGATAAAACTGATACAACGAAACGCAATGTATCATGGGATAACCCTGGACCGTCCTCTGTATGTCCCTTATAGTAAAGTCTTGGTCAGCGCGGGCTCGATATTCATAATCTTAGTGCAAAATATATCCTGTTTTTAACTCGTGGATACGCGAAGCGTAGAAACGAGTTATTGTGAGGGGTCTGAATAGGCAAATGTGTCACTCGCTCGCTCACTAAGTGAGCCGTTAGCAGATCGATATCTAAACGCTTTCTTTTTACTAGATCGATATTGAAACGCTTACAAATCGCTTACGGATTCTATTTTCGTATTCTGAGAAGTGCCACGAAGCAAGACCAACTCTATTATAATATGGCAGCATATGGCAACATATTCATACGAGTAACTCGTCGCTTTTCTCATGTGGAATGCAAAGATCTCAGCTCGATCTCAGCTCGTTTAGGTCTCGATCTTTTGCACATGCGCAAATACGAATGCCAAAGGACTGGTACTACACAGGCAGCCCATTTAGATATTTTAAGGGACTGTTGGAGGCGACAACAATTCAAATAGCGACTCGAATATTCAATTTAAAACGATTCTAAGTCCAGTTCTGTAGTGAGGATAGATAGTACTTTTGATGGTAAAAATATAAGAGAAATCTATTCCTGGAACCGAGAGGCAGTGGTCCGCTCTTAGAGAGACGCCCTCTTAAATATTGAATGTTCTTTGACAGTTGACTTTAGGGCACACTTTGCCATTAAACCAGGATAAACCTCCTGCACAAATGAGTCTGTAGTCAAGATATTTACCAAATGAGAATAAAGCATATAAGAATTACTAAGTATGAATTTCAGGTTACCCATACGGGTACTAACCCAGCCCAATCGGGCTTGACTTATAGTCTTGTTCGAAGCCCAAGATTTTTCCACTAGGCCACGAGTTTAAGGAATTAGCACAACAATAGCCATAAAAACAATGCGCAAGATAGACTAGATTTTTTTCCACTTAAAATCAATGTACGTAGCAAATAGTGCAAGGGATTAGCTGTAGATATGGCCTGGGGGCCGGCTAGTCTCTCCCCTGATGCCTCGGCTAGATCATTATGCTGCATAATCCGTACACCGACCCAAGAGCAGAAGGAGTTTCTGCATCCTCGAATGTCACTGGGGCATGGCATCGTGGAATTAATTTTTTGAATCTCTTTCGGCGGACGTGAGTTCAAACCCAATCGTGCCTAGATTTTTTTTTTCTTGTTTTGGGTTTATGTTTTTTCTTCTTTCTTTTCTTCTACTGTTGTTGTTGCTTATTTGTTTAATTATTTTTTTCTTGTAGACGTTCAGCATTATTTTATTGCAAGATCGCATATATTAAGCATGACGTTACAAATGAACTGTAATGTACTCATATACTCATGGCATAAAAATGACTTAGACACGATAGTAATAATAATAATAATATTTATTATCTATATCGCGCATTTATCATGTGAATATGATCAAATGCGCCTAACAATAATTTACAAATAAATAAATTACAATAAATATGATAACTTTAAGATTTTTATAAAAATATTTAAAATGGAATAATACAGCTATATATAAATATGTGAATTAAAATTAATTTAAAAATTGATAATGAAATGTATAATGAAATGTATAAGCCGATTCACGGTTCAAGAATCGCTATCAGTCCGCACGCGACCGAACCCCCGAATCTCCCCACTCTCCTCTGCCTAATTAAACAAAAGAGGTTTAAACAAAAGAAGGTGAGAAATTCGGGATAAAATCGAACGCGCACCGACAACGATTCCCAAATCGCGAACCGGCTTACACGTAAATACATATATAATTACTCAATGTTCATAAGCAATTCTGAATCAAATATTTTTACTAAAGTCTTAAATCTGTTGTAATTGTTTTCTTCTCTAATATGGCGATTGTATACATAAAATACTCAATGTTCATAAGCAATTCTGAATAAAAATGTCTTTACTAAAGTTTTAAAACTGTTGTAATTGTTCTCTTCTCTAATATGGCGAGGCAATGCATTGAAGAGAGACGGGGAGGCTGCAGCGAAGGCCCTATCACCCAGAGTTTTATAAGTCTTGGCACTGAATGGCTTCAGAAGAAGTTCATTATTTCTGCGAAGAGCATAACAGCTAGGACGCTGTACTGATACGAGACAATTGATATAGTCTGGAGCAAGACCATGAATAGCTTTAAACGTCAGCACAAGGATCTTAAAATGTACTCTTTCCTTTACTGGTAGCCAGTGTAACGACCGTAAAACAGGAGTTATATGGTTGTACTTGGGCGTGTTGGTAATTAATCTTGCAGCGGCATTTTGTACTCGTTGTAATTTACAGATCGATTTCGCTGTCAGAATGCTCATTACCTTTGGAATGAACGGGAACTTTTTACAGCATTACCGTGGCAACACTAAATTTACAAATTTCAAAAAAGTACTTTGCACGAAAAAACACTCCAACTTAAATTTTTAACTCAATTTCTGCAGGCATTGATTTGTCGCATTTTTCAAACCTCGGTTATTTTTAGAAAGGAGATGGGGGTATTTGACCAGAGACATTTATAAATTCTTTAAAAATTTATATTCTCCATCGTGGAGAACCAGTTGCTGATCAAATATGAAAAAAAAAAAAAAAAAACAGGAAACTTAAACAAGAACTAAATTGTTTTGTTTCTGATAAACTTCTAGACCTCATGTTTGCCATAAAATTGTTATTCCGATACTTTGCTCAAATACTTTCCATCTGGGACTGCAGAGCGGAGAGAGGGTAGGTAAGCCACTCATTTTTCATTTTTCCCCCTAGAGTACAAACAGTATATCCGTGAAACATTAGTTATACTAAATAGTACTATTTCAAGCAAATTCTATTGTTTTCTATTGTTTAATTAGCACTATTTTGTACTATTTAGTAATTTGTATTTCACGGATATATTGTTTGCACTCTACTATTCTCTTATATTTTCAAATATTATGCACCTATCAATATACGTCCCATGTAATGAGGGGTGAGATTTGATCGTAAACAAGTGCCTATGGGTGGGTAATTTGATTAGAAATTCTGCAATTTAGTCAATAATTCCTCCTTTAGCCTTCTAATTTTTCGTGTTATTTGATCAACAATAGCTTATTCCCTTCCTGAGGCACACCCCCCTTGTCTGACTACTCCTCCCCCTCCCCCATAGGACTTACATTGATAACTGCATTATACCTTCACATTTTTTTACCCTTGAGACCATCCCCACCCCTCCCCCCCCAAAAAAATAAACTAAATAGAATTAAAGTTTCATTGTCCTTCAAGCTCAGGGAAATGAGTTAGCTTCTTATGAAAACTTATTTTCAAGCATTTGTTCATTTCTCGAAATTTTGCAAGTAAGCCAAATCTAATGCAGAGAACAATAGTTCATTCGTCAATTCTTTTCTAGTATCTACGAGTTCGCCACACTGGCTGTTTGATTCTTGTTTCGTGTGGTTCATGTTTAGCTCAAGTCCCACATGTCTGATTTTTGCATCCTGCCAACCAATGGATCTAATTTTTGAGCCTTCTCCCCGCCCTCGGAAAATAATTTCCCAATGCCTAACCCGTGATATACCAAAACAAATTTCATGTACCTTTCTAGTTGTCCATCCTCCCCAGTCATTGTAGTTTTGCCAATTAAAGGAAGTAATAAAATACTAGGGCAAGATTTAATGATCCTCGGATTTTTTGACCGCGAAATGCTGAAGAGGCATGCCCAAAGTCAACCCATTCAAATCACACACTACTATGAATAAAAATGTTTAATTAATTCTAACTTAAGCTAGAGCTCAAGTATGACTGGGAAGCATCTTAAATGCTCTTAAAAAGAGCTTATTTTCGTAGGGATTTGGGGTAAACGTTTTTCATTTGTAATCCGTTTATCTGATTCTTGTGAGTATCCACAAGTCGTTCCATTGTCGAATTTCAGGGACGTTCCAATTGATGAGCACGTGTTTCTGCGAAGAGAAATCATTCATTATAGTTATGAATAGTATATACAGATACTTATTTCAATAAAGATGGGTACCAAAAACCTGGGTAGAATTATGGGAAACATTTCCTATAGGAAATTATATGGTTTCGAGATAAAAACCTAATCTTAAAAAATAAGCACCACCAACAGAAAGCAGAAATATGTATTTTTGGAAAGTTTCATTCTATAAATAGAATTCAAGTGAAGCTATTTCGAATCAAAATTACAGAGAATTGCATGATTGTGTTCAGTGATCTATTGCCTTCGTAGCCTCGTAGTGTTTTTCACATTTCCAGACCGTGACTTGCAAATTTTAACAAGAGTCTTAAAAACAAAGTGCTGTAAAACCCCCACTCCCCCTCCTCCTTTTCTAGATTCATCACTAAATGAATTGCAATATAGAAGTATCAGTGTGGCACTTACTGTTTGATTATGCGTTTCCACAGTAGCGAAGTTGACATTGTGGAGTACGGGAAAGGTAGAACACAAAGTATCGACCGCAGTTCTTGACTTTGATGTAGTTGCTCCAAGTGCACGTGTTTCTTCCCCAGTGATAACAAACTTTGCGACGGACAACCTGGTTTCTAAGTCGAGGATAACTGCCCACCATCCAACCAGGAGCATGAGTACCACAGCGATTCTTAGGTGGAGCACGGGTTGGCATTCTGTTTCCAGCAAGACCCGTGAATCGATACCAGCGGGTGACAAAGCCTCTCTGATCACACAACAGTACATTTCCCCTGTTTCTGGATTGTCTTCGGTTCAGTTGGTTCAAAACAGCGTACCTCCTGCAGGGATCTGAGACAGTTGATAATTAAAACCTACATGATCCCCAGAACAAAGAAAAGACCAAAGTAATCCTGGTTTTCAATGTCACCAATGAAAAACTAACAAAACATTTCTTAACACCCGCTAAAACTTCTTTCCATATCAAAATTGGCCCTCTTTTTCCTTCCCTTGATTTCTATTCCCTTTTAGCACGCCATCCCCTTTATCTGTTAATAGCAGTAACAAGCGTGTGATAGTATCTAAAAATAATAACTTACCATTCGAGACACCACAATGGCGGCATGTTCTTCGGCAATAAAGACGTCCAACAGCTGAGTTACATTTTCTGTAATGCCTTATTCTCAGGCAACTGATTCCAGACAAATGGTTTCTGCAGACTGGAGGCGCAACTTAAGGACGAAATAAAAACTATGAGTTAAAAATATGTATATATATTTTTCACTTTATCATGTAGAAAATATATATAATAACATAACGTACCATAGCAGGTTGCAGCGCAAAGCCTCCTGATGAACAAATAACGTCTACAATGTCCTCGTCGTTTGAGCAGAACACAACTCCTCAAGCTCAAGACATTCCTTCGACGTCTCTTCTCTGGATCCTCCTCTTCATCTGCAGCTTCTTCGTCTTCAGATTCTTCAAAAAGAATAAGGTCAAATCAATGATAACAGCAACCGTTATTTATAATGGTAATAGAACTAAGTGACGCCTAATTTGGTCCGTATTCATACTAGGGATTGGACGACCGCGTAGCCGATTACAACTACCAGATTGATTAGTGGAAAATAGAACGTTTCTCAATATATCAGATATAGTTATGACTGATATCAATGTATATCTTGATTCAATTAAAGTACCTTCTGTGTCTCCTTCGGTACCTCCTTCGGGATCGCTAACGTCTAGGAAGAAGAAAATTAAAGCAATAGCATTACAGAAAAATAAGATAAAGTCAGTAAAGCTTTAAGTCAAAGTCAATTGTTGTTTTTTTTTTTGTTTTTTTCATGCAGGGCCAAGGTACTTGAAACTGAAGAGTATACTCGTACAAGCGCTGAATTTTTTTTTAAACTCAATAGTTTAAGTCATACATAAATCTTCCACGCTTGATTGTTTCAATCCATTTACCACTTACTAATAAAATTATCTAAAGGTCTAGAAGACTTTAATCTGTGGTCTAATGTTTAGTGTGTTGCTGCTCTGAAAAAGGTCGTTTGATCATTTTTCTAATTGTTCGTGGAAGCCAATCCAGTGTCAAGAAGGAGACACATTCTTATGCACAAATCAATGAAAGTTGCACAAAACACACATTCTGATAAAGTTTACCTTCGGTGTCTTCGGCCTCGGCAGGATCGCTAACTTCTGAAAGAAAAAATTGAAACAATATAATTTAAAATGTAACTTTTGTAGGGCAGCTTTAGCCATTCAAGAATAATGAAAAGAAAAAAAGCCGAATTTCACATTCGAGGGCAATAATATAATGATGGACGTTTGCGGGTCTTGATGGGCGTTCACACAAGACCAAGGTACTCTGTAGTGAGTGTCATTACGGAAGCGCTAAATATATATTCAGGTTTATAGTCTAATAACACAACATTAAGATAAATCCCATCTAAACTCACCCTCGTCAGATTGTTCAGGTTGTTCAGGTACCTCAGGGAGCTCAACCTTTTCGTCTTCCTCCAAGGAATGAGCCACCACAAGAGCACCAAGGAACAAGGCTGCGATCAGATAGATCTTCATGGTTTCAGCACTAGGTTTTGGTTTCGTCTTCAGCAGGAGTCAGAACCCAATGATGAAGCTGCTTAAAGTCACCCCTTTTTATACCATCCAAACAGGAACACTAACATGACATGTCGCTGAGGAGGTGGATCCTTCTTTCTTCATGACTTCACATATTTAATTAGTTTAAAACCTTTATTAAAGTCTAGTCACAGTTGCTTGATCCGAAATGAAAAACACTTGAATTAAAGACTTCGGAAAACAAAGAGATTCACAACCTAATATATTGGACGTGGATTCCTGAAATTGCCTCACGGACGAGAAAAAAAAAAAAGGAAAAAGTTTAAAGTTGAAGATAAAATTGCTTGAAATGAAAAAGATGAAACTACTTTTGCTGTCAAACTTGAGGGGAGGGGGGATGTTTAAACGTTTGCGGTAAAAAACTGTACAGTAAAGGCAATCTATTTTTGCCTACAAAGGAATCCATACACCATGTCAATTCATGCTAAATTTGTATTTTAGACAAATGTTGTAATGAAATCATTACTAGATTAACGGCAATCTCGCCAAATTTGAGATGAATGTGAATTTTAAATTGCGATGTAAATTTTATGGAAAAATCACTCCTGGCCCCCTTGTCATGCATGTTTTTTTTCAAGTTTCAAATATCAATAACTCCTTAATGATTAATGTTATTACCATTAACATTTCTCATGAAATTGATTTAATATGTATAATATATATGATTGATCAATTCACTGTTTTCGGCGGCCATTTTGAATTTGGGCAAAACCGGCAAAATATATATAGATATCTGGACCACTTTGACTTCCTGTAACTCCACCAAATTTTGTCGGATTTTCAAACAAATAAATAACTGTTATGGAAGCAGCCTTTCTTATCTCATATGTCATCAACATAATTACAAGTTTGAAGCTATCGAAGCAAAAAATATGTCAGAGGAAAGAGGAATATGTATTGTCAGTAACCCGAATCTTTGGAACCACAATGAAAGACGACGCGTTAGCAGCGTACACCAGCTAGAAACCCTTAGAAACGTTTTCCGTTGGTTGAAGTTTTGCTAACTGTCTTTCTTTTGTAAAAAAGGGAACAGAAAAAACTGAATATGAAAGAAAGTTCTTGAAGCATTCTGGTTGCTAGTGGTAGTAAAATCGGACGTCATCACACAAACACCTATATAGTCACACGATTCAATGCACAACTTTTAAAACCCAGGTTCATTGGCCTGGTGATATAAAAAGGCCTAAGAGACATATCATAGACAATCTTTTCCTTGGATTTTTCATTTGCTTTTAATGATTATGTTTTTCATTGAAACAAACTGTCTAACATGCCAGCTTTTTCAAAACCTCTGCTCGAACGGAAGTGTTTTGTGCTACATTCTTAGTTTTGCAATTTAAAAAATAATAACTCGGTAAATAATTAATTCGACAAAATCCAAGTTTCCTGGCGAGTTCAGGGTTTCTAAACATTTACAAGCACAGTTTCCTTACACAGCAATATATCGCCTCCAAAATACCTCATGGCGTCAGTCGGGGGCTTCAATGATCCTTTAAACATTATTTTCATGGTCTATAAGCACAATCATTAGTTCAGCTAACCTCATGTGACATGACTCTGAACACTGATGTTTAATTATCGGAAAACAATTTAGAAAAAATTGGCAATTGTCTAAACAGTCTACATTTAATTTATCAATAAGCTGTGTCCCCGAACAAATTATATTGAGAAGAAAAAAAAACAGATAGTTTATTTGACGTTTAAGTATCTATTGCATATTGCCACTAGTAATATTAATGGCGATTTTTCATCAATGTCATCAATGTCATTGTTAAATAAAGACGTTATCATTATTATTATAATGCTCAACCAGCTCAAATTGATTGATGAATTCAAATGAAAAAGACCAAAAAATATCAACTGAATCTTTCTCTCTTTCTTTCGTTTTTCTCAGTGTTTTTTTTTTTTTTTTTTTTTAGACAAAAGAAGGGTTCCTGTTTCTTTCAAAAGTTCCTCTTTCGTTTGTGGAAGTGGTGAATTTGTTTTCGCTTTTCATCGAATGAATGCACAGCAGGTACTGACCAGCAGAACAATAGTTCGAAATCTTTAAAGTTTCTGCAAGTAAGAAAAGCGAGAAGAAAAGTTGCAAATTAGAGCAATAAAGTATGGATTCAAGGTATCACGATCAAGAGGACTAGAAAATAGAATACATTCCAAATAAATAATTTCGTACAAAGTGATCAATCAGATGACCAGTTGGATGTTGCCGATGAAGCGACAAGTTTTCATTATGCATTCTATCATGAACTACAGAAGCTATTTTAAAAGTGGTAACTTGGACTTTTGAACTTGGTTTTTAGAACGATCTGTGAAGAAGGAAAGAAATATTTACAGCAGCTTTCAATGTTACCGGAACTCGGTTGGTTGAGCTGTAAACCGCTCTCTAGCGAGACTTGATCTAATGTAAAGCTGTATGCTCAGTGATGCACTTCCTTGCAAATTCTAAGTCTACAAAAACTACAGTGAAATCATAGCAATCAAAATCTATTTTCACTAGTGAAATGCATTCGATTTCATTAATGTCATCACTTCTCATCCCAGTTGAAATTTGAATTCGCTCCCCTAAAAAAAAAACAAGGTTTAATTTATGATCAATTAAACAAAGCCTCAACATTTTTAAGTTTCTACAAATAAAAGAAAAACTATATGAAAATATGTTATAAAAAGTGGATAGGGATTAAAGGTATGATTATCTAGAGGGTTAGAAAGTGGAATACATATATCGTGCCCCAAATTATTAATTTAATTATAAAATCATAAATCACATGATAATTCATTGATGCGGATATGAAATAATGTGGCAGGTTTTCTTTTATGTTGTCTAAAAGAACGTTGTCATGCATAAAAAAATAAAAGATAAAAAATACGAAATATTTATTTTTGCAAAACAGACATACCTTGTAGGTATGGACTGATATTTTTAAGATAATCTTGTTGGTATATACATATTAAATAGAGATTATCACATGTTAAGAGCTTGATATTGTTTTTATTCACGATTTTTCCGTATCATATCGCGAACAAGCAAGTCGCGATTTATGGTCGATTTAGGGTCGATTACATATTATTACATATCGCGAGATGTTATTGGACAGTTTGTTGTGAAGTGATATCGTATCACTTCACTGATATGGTTTTTATTCACGGCCTTATCTCACGGATATCGACCCTAAATGTGTAATAAAACAGCTACTCTCATCAGTCTAGAGGGCTTGAGAGTCAAAGTAAAGAAAAAAATTTCTAATTAATTCCTATTTGTTATTTTTTTATTTTTTTTTATTTTTTTTTTATATTTCTATATAACAAAGTTCTTGCAATTAGTTGTATATAAGATAATTTCCTAAAGTTGTTTTTTTTTTTTTTTTTTTTTTTTTGTGGCAAAAATTCAAATTTTGTTTTTGGATTCTTTTCAAAACCCCTATTTGGACTTCAGCCTGAGGACATGCAACCCGTTCACCCGATGACCGCACAGACTTCGAGATTACTTTACGCCCGAGCCAAATTTTGCGCTGCCCTTTCAATATTATTATATAAAAGTATACATTTTCTGAAAGCTAAATAAACGTAGTTTGCAAAGCTCAATTTGGAATTTTCTGTTTTGCGACACAAAAAAAGTTATTGGGTTTCTCCGCAGTTTTTGAGTGACCAAAATAACTTTCTTAAAACCTTGTAGCTCATTCGGATTACATCAGATCGAACTGAAACTTTAGATCATGATAAATCACAAGGCAATTAAAAAAGAAATTGTATCAAATTTTTGAAATGTTTTTTCATTCAAAAGATGTTGTCTATTTTGCAATCATAACCACCGAAAATTCAAACATTCGGATTTAACGCGTCATCGCGTGCGATTTAAAAAAGATATCAAAAATCTGAGACACCGCATGCTAATGTATTTTTGATCGACATAGCGGAAATTCTGATCCTGTAGGAAGTTGTCAAATGATGTGCGGTAGAAGGTCACTTGTCTTGAGGACGATCCCTTTATCGTACGACAAAATAGCTTTAGAATATTAGTGTGAATGATATTAGGATGTCAAAAATGCAAAAATATTAACTACGTTCATTTCATCGTCGTCCCACTTTAAACTACGTGAGTAGCTACCCGTTTATCGGATGAATGCGCAATACCTTTAATATCAATTAGTGAATTCAGGCTTTTTAAATACCAAGTTAATGAAAATAACCGAGTCAAATCGAGAAAAATTTGAAAACAGTGACAAGTACGGTGTCCTTATTTAGTACAAACTACTTTTCCAAGGTACAACTGAGTTTAGAGTTGTTATGATTTCATTTCATGACTATATCCTGTCTCAAGTGCCTCATGACGTCAGTCCTGGGCTTCAAGGACCCTTTAAAGATTATTTTCATTATTCATGAACAAAGTCATTAGTTCTGCCTCGTGTGACATGACTCTGTGCACTGAAAGAAACATCATCCCCCCGGGAAACTAAGGGCTACGGGAACTCAGGCTACGGAAAACAACGCGGAAAAGTGTGTCAACAGTCTAAACAGTCCATATTTATAACTAGGCTGTGGTCCTGAAGTCAATAGTGATGACGTCTCGAAAGAATGGATAAAACTGATACAACGAAACGCAATGTATCATGGGATAACCCTGGACCGTCCTCTGTATGTCCCTTATAGTAAAGTCTTTGTCAGCGCGGGCTCGATATTCATAATCTTAGTGCAAAATATATCCTGTTTTTAACTCGTGGATACGCGAAGCGTAGAAACGAGTTATTGTGAGGGGTCTGAATAGGCAAATGTGTCACTCGCTCGCTCGCTCACTAAGTGAGCCGTTAGCAGATCGATATCTAAACGCTTTCTTTTTACTAGATCGATATTGAAACGCTTACAAATCGCTTACGGATTCTATTTTCGTATTCTGAGAAGTGTCACGAAGCAAGACCAACTCTATTATAATATGGCAGCATATGGCAACATATTCATACGAGTAACTCGTCGCTTTTCTCATGTGGAATGCAAAGATCTCAGCTCGATCTCAGCTCGTTTAGGTCTCGATCTTTTGCACATGCGCAAATACGAATGCCAAAGGACTGGTACTACACAGGCAGCCCATTTAGATATTTTAAGGGACTGTTGGAGGCGACAACAATTCGAATAGCGACTCGAATATTCAATTTAAAACGATTCTAGGTCCAGTTCTGTAGTGAGGATAGATAGTACTTTTGATGGTAAAAATATAAGAGAAATCTATTCCTGGAACCGAGAGGCAGTGGTCCGCTCTTAGAGAGACGCCCTCTTAAATATTGAATGTTCTTTGACAGTTGACTTTAGGGCACACTTTGCCATTAAACCAGGATAAACCTCCTGCACAAATGAGTCTGTAGTCGAGATATTTACCAAATGAGAATAAAGCATATAAGAATTACTAAGTATGAATTTCAGGTTACCCATACGGGTACTAACCCAGCCCAATCGGGCTTGACTTATAGTCTTGTTCGAAGCCCAAGATTTTTCCACTAGGCCACGAGTTTAAGGAATTAGCACAACAATAGCCATAAAAACAATGCGCAAGATAGACTAGATTTTTTCCCACTTAAAATCAATGTACGTAGCAAATAGTGCAAGGGATTAGCTGTAGATATGGCCTGGGGGCCGGCTAGTCTCTCCCCTGATGCCTCGGCTAGATCATTATGCTGCATAATCCGTACACCGACCCAAGAGCAGAAGGAGTTTCTGCATCCTCGAATGTCACTGGGGCATGGCATCGTGGAATTAATTTTTTGAATCTCTTTCGGCGGACGTGAGTTCAAACCCAATCGTGCCTAGATTTTTTTTTTCTTGTTTTGGGTTTATGTTTTTTCTTCTTTCTTTTCTTCTACTGTTGTTGTTGCTTATTTGTTTAATTATTTTTTTCTTGTAGACGTTCAGCATTATTTTATTGCAAGATCGCATATATTAAGCATGACGTTACAAATGAACTGTAATGTACTCATATACTCATGGCATAAAAATGACTTAGACACGATAGTAATAATAATAATAATATTTATTATCTATATCGCGCATTTATCATGTGAATATGATCAAATGCGCCTAACAATAATTTACAAATAAATAAATTACAATAAATATGATAACTTTAAGATTTTTATAAAAATATTTAAAATGGAATAATACAGCTATATATAAATATGTGAATTAAAATTAATTTAAAAATTGATAATGAAATGTATAATGAAATGTATAAGCCGATTCACGGTTCAAGAATCGCTATCAGTCCGCACGCGACCGAACCCCGAATCTCCCCACTCTCCTCTGCCTAATTAAACAAAAGAGGTTTAAACAAAAGAAGGTGAGAAATTCGGGATAAAATCGCACGCGCACCGACAACGATTCCCAAACCGCGAACCGGCTTACACGTAAATACATATATAATTACTCAATGTTCATAAGCAATTCTGAATAAAAATGTCTTTACTAAAGTCTTAAAACTGTTGTAATTGTTCTCGCCTAAAGGCTCGTGCAATTACAAGAACTTTCAAAAAATTACTCGTACCTATTAATTTCCAAATTGTACTCGAGGTCGTGCGATTTCCTATACTAATTGTACTCCTCTAGACCAATCAGAATCGAGTAATTTTGTCGAGTGTACTATGAAGTCAATAATTCCTCCATTAGCCTTCTATTTTTTCGTTTTATTTGATCAACAATAGCTTATTCCCTTCCTGAGGCACTTGAATTTCTTTCCAGAATTTTGTTCAAATCCCCACCCCTTGCCTGACTACTCCTCCCCCTCCCCCATAGGACTTACATTGATAACTGCATTATACCTTCACATTTTTTTACTCTTGAGACCATCCCCACCCCTCCCCCCCCAAAAATAAACTAAATAGAATTAAAGTTTCATTGTCCTTCAAGCTCAGGGAAATGAGTTAGCTTCTTATGAAAACTTATTTTCAAGCATTTGTTCATATCTCGAAATTTTGCAAGTAAGCCAAATCTAATGCAGAGAACAATAGTTCATTCG
Organism: Anthopleura xanthogrammica; assembly: GCA_964019055.1. NCBI lineage: Eukaryota > Metazoa > Cnidaria > Anthozoa > Actiniaria > Actiniidae > Anthopleura > Anthopleura xanthogrammica. The sequence continues at coordinate 21,777,541 of OZ025206.1, read as the reverse complement.
TCAATTCTTTTCTAGTATCCACGAGTTCGCCACACTGGCTGTTTCATGGACCGCGGAGCGTAATTTGATTGGGGGGCTAACGACCACCAAATACTGAAAGACCTAAGGAGTTTGGGGGCATGATCCCATTATTGGGGGGCTATAGCCCTCCAGCCCCCCCCCCCCCCCTGCTCCGCGGTCCCTGTGTTTGATTCTTGTTTCGTGTGGTTCATGTTTAGCTCAAGTCCCACATGACTGATCTTTGCATCCTGCCAACCAATGGATCTAATTTTTGAGCCTTCTCCCCGCCCTCGGAAAATAATTTCCCAGTGCCTAACCCGTGATATACCAAAACAAATTTCATGCACCTTTCTAGTTGACCATCCTCCCCAGTCATTGTAGTTTTGCCAATTAAAGGAAGTAATAAAATACTAGGGCAAGATTTAATGATCCTCGGATTTTTTGACCGCAAAATGCTGAAGAGGCATACGCAAAGTCAACTCATTCAAATCACACACTACTATGAATAAAAATGTTTAATTAATTCTAACTTAAGCTAGAGCTCAAGTATGACTGGGAAGCATCTTAAATGCTCTTAAAAAGAGCTTATTTTCGTAGGGATTTGGGGTAAACGTTTTTCATTTGTAATCCGTTTATCTGATTCTTGTGAGTATCCACAAGTCGTTCCATTGTCGAATTTCAGGGACGTTCCAATTGATGAGCACGTGTTTCTGCGAAGAGAAATCATTCATTATAGTTATGAATAGTATATACAGATACTTATTTCAATAAAGATGGGTACCAAAAACCTGGGTAGCTGAGCTCCCTTAAAATTATGGGAAACATTTCCTATAGGAAATTATATGGTTTCGAGATAAAAACCTAATCTTAAAAAATAAGCACCACCAACAGAAAGAGCAAGCAGAAATATGTATTTTTGGAAAGTTTCATTCTATAAATAGAATTCAAGTGAAGCTATTTCGAATCAAAATTACAGAGAATTGCATGATTGTGTTCAGTGATCTATTGCCTTCGTAGCCTCGTAGTGTTTTTCACATTTTCAGACCGTGACTTGCAAGTTTTAACAAGAGTCTTAAAAACAAAGTGCTGTAAAACCCCCACTCCCCCTCCTCCTTTTCTAGATTCATCACTAAATGAATTGCAATATAGAAGTATCAGTGTGGCACTTACTGTTTGATTATGCGTTTCCACAGTAGCGAAGTTGACATTGTGGAGTACGGGAAAGGTAGAACACAAAGTATCGACCGCAGTTCTTGACTTTGATGTAGTTGCTCCAAGTGCACGTGTTTCTTCCCCAGTGATAACAAACTTTGCGACGGACAACCTGGTTTCTAAGTCGAGGATAACTGCCCACCATCCAACCAGGAGCATGAGTACCACAGCGATTCTTAGGTGGAGCACGGGTTGGCATTCTGTTTCCAGCAAGACCCGTGAATCGATACCAGCGGGTGACAAAGCCTCTCTGATCACACAACAGTACATTTCCCCTGTTTCTGGATTGTCTTCGGTTCAGTTGGTTCAAAACAGCGTACCTCCTGCAGGGATCTGAGACAGTTGATAATTAAAACCTACATGATCCCCAGAACAAAGAAAAGACCAAAGTAATCCTGGTTTTCAATGTCACCAATGAAAAACTAACAAAACATTTCTTAACACCCGCTAAAACTTCTTTCCATATCAAAATTGGCCCTCTTTTTCCTTCCCTTGATTTCTATTCCCTTTTAGCACGCCATCCCCTTTATCTGTTAATAGCAGTAACAAGCGTGTGATAGTATCTAAAAATAATAACTTACCATTCGAGACACCACAATGGCGGCATGTTTTTCGGCAATAAAGACGTCCAACAGCTGAGTTACATTTTCTGTAATGCCTTATTCTCAGGCAACTGACTCCAGACAAATGGTTTCTGCAGACTGGAGGCGCAACTTAAGGACGAAATAAAAACTATGAGTTAAAAATATGTATATATATTTTTCACTTTATCATGTAGAAAATATATATAATAACATAACGTACCATAGCAGGTTGCAGCGCAAAGCCTCCTGATGAACAAATAACGTCTACAATGTCCTCGTCGTTTGAGCAGAACACAACTCCTCAAGCTCAAGACATTCCTTCGACGTCTCTTCTCTGGATCCTCCTCTTCATCTGCAGCTTCTTCGTCTTCAGATTCTTCAAAAAGAATAAGGTCAAATCAATGATAACAGCAACCGTTATTTATAATGGTAATAGAACTAAGTGACGCCTAATTTGGTCCGTATTCATACTAGGGATTGGACGACCGCGTAGCCGATTACAACTACCAGATTGATTAGTGGAAAATAGAACGTTTCTCAATATATCAGATATAGTTATGACTGATATCAATGTATATCTTGATTCAATTAAAGTACCTTCTGTGTCTCCTTCGGTACCTCCTTCGGGATCGCTCAAGTCTAGGAAGAAGAAAATTAAAGCAATAGCATTACAGAAAAATAAGATAAAGTCAGTAAAGCTTTAAGTCAAAGTCAATTGTTGTTTTTTTTTTTTGTTTTTTTCATGCAGGGCCAAGGTACTTGAAACTGAAGAGTATACTCGTACAAGCGCTGAATTTTTTTTAAACTCAATAGTTTACAGTCAGTTTATAGTCATACATAAATCTTCCACGCTTGATTGTTTCAATCCATTTACCACTTACTAATAAAATTATCTAAAGGTCTAGAAGACTTTAATCTGTGGTCTAATGTTTAGTGTGTTGCTGCTCTGAAAAAGGTCGTTTGATCATTTTTCTAATTGTTCGTGGAAGCCAATCCAGTGTCAAGAAGGAGACACATTCTTATGCACAAATCAATGAAAGTTGCACAAAACACACATTCTGATAAAGTTTACCTTCGGTGTCTTCGGCCTCGGCAGGATCGCTAACTTCTGAAAGAAAAAATTGAAACAATATAATTTAAAATGTAACTTTTGTAGGGCAGCTTTAGCCATTCAAGAATAATGAAAAGAAAAAAAGCCGAATTTCACATTCGAGGGCAATAATATAATGATGGACGTTTGCGGGTCTTGATGGGCGTTCACACAAGACCAAGGTACTCTGTAGTGAGTGTCATTACGGAAGCGCTAAATATATATTCAGGTTTATAGTCTAATAACACAACATTAAGATAAATCCCATCTAAACTCACCCTCGTCAGATTGTTCAGGTTGTTCAGGTACCTCAGGGAGCTCAACCTTTTCGTCTTCCTCCAAGGAATGAGCCACCACAAGAGCACCAAGGAACAAGGCTGCGATCAGATAGATCTTCATGGTTTCAGCACTAGGTTTTGGTTTCGTCTTCAGCAGGAGTCAGAACCCAATGATGAAGCTGCTTAAAGTCACCCCTTTTTATACCATCCAAACAGGAACACTAACATGACATGTCGCTGAGGAGGTGGAACCTTCTTTCTTCATGACTTCACATATTTAATTAGTTTAAAACCTTTATTAAAGTCTAGTCACAGTTGCTTGATCCGAAATGAAAAACACTTGAATTAAAGACTTCGGAAAACAAAGAGATTCACAACCTAATATATTGGACGTGGATTCCTGAAATTGCCTCACGGACGAGAAAAAAAAAAAAGGAAAAAGTTTAAAGTTGAAGATAAAATTGCTTGAAATGAAAAAGATGAAACTACTTTTGCTGTCAAACTTGAGGGGAGGGGGGATGTTTAAACGTTTGCGGTAAAAAACTGTACAGTAAAGGCAATCTATTTTTGCCTACAAAGGAATCCATACACCATGTCAATTCATGCTAAATTTGTATTTTAGACAAATGTTGTAATGAAATCATTACTAGATTAACGGCAATCTCGCCAAATTTGAGATGAATGTGAATTTTAAATTGCGATGTAAATTTTATGGAAAAATCACTCCTGGCCCCCTTGTCATGCATGTTTTTTTTCAAGTTTCAAATATCAATAACTCCTTAATGATTAATGTTATTACCATTAACATTTCTCATGAAATTGATTTAATATGTATAATATATATGATTGATCAATTCACTGTTTTCGGCGGCCATTTTGAATTTGGGCAAAACCGGCAAAATATATATAGATATCTGGACCACTTTGACTTCCTGTAACTCCACCAAATTTTGTCGGATTTTCAAACAAATAAATAACTGTTATGGAAGCAGCCTTTCTTATCTCATATGTCATCAACATAATTACAAGTTTGAAGCTATCGAAGCAAAAAATATGTCAGAGGAAAGAGGAATATGTATTGTCAGTAACCCGAATCTTTGGAACCACAATGAAAGACGACGCGTTAGCAGCGTACACCAGCTAGAAACCCTTAGAAACGTTTTCCGTTGGTTGAAGTTTTGCTAACTGTCTTTCTTTTGTAAAAAAGGGAACAGAAAAAACTGAATATGAAAGAAAGTTCTTGAAGCATTCTGGTTGCTAGTGGTAGTAAAATCGGACGTCATCACACAAACACCTATATAGTCACACGATTCAATGCACAACTTTTAAAACCCAGGTTCATTGGCCTGGTGATATAAAAAGGCCTAAGAGACATATCATAGACAATCTTTTCCTTGGATTTTTCATTTGCTTTTAATGATTATGTTTTTCATTGAAACAAACTGTCTAACATGCCAGCTTTTTCAAAACCTCTGCTCGAACGGAAGTGTTTTGTGCTACATTCTTAGTTTTGCAATTTAAAAAATAATAACTCGGTAAATAATTAATTCGACAAAATCCAAGTTTCCTGGCGAGTTCAGGGTTTCTAAACATTTACAAGCACAGTTTCCTTACACAGCAATATATCGCCTCCAAAATACCTCATGGCGTCAGTCGGGGGCTTCAATGATCCTTTAAACATTATTTTCATGGTCTATAAGCACAATCATTAGTTCAGCTAACCTCATGTGACATGACTCTGAACACTGATGTTTAATTATCGGAAAACAATTTAGAAAAAATTGGCAATTGTCTAAACAGTCTACATTTAATTTATCAATAAGCTGTGTCCCCGAACAAATTATATTGAGAAGAAAAAAAAACAGATAGTTTATTTGACGTTTAAGTATCTATTGCATATTGCCACTAGTAATATTAATGGCGATTTTTCATCAATGTCATCAATGTCATTGTTAAATAAAGACGTTATCATTATTATTATAATGCTCAACCAGCTCAAATTGATTGATGAATTCAAATGAAAAAGACCAAAAAATATCAACTGAATCTTTCTCTCTTTCTTTCGTTTTTCTCAGTGTTTTTTTTTTTTTTTTTTTTTAGACAAAAGAAGGGTTCCTGTTTCTTTCAAAAGTTCCTCTTTCGTTTGTGGAAGTGGTGAATTTGTTTTCGCTTTTCATCGAATGAATGCACAGCAGGTACTGACCAGCAGAACAATAGTTCGAAATCTTTAAAGTTTCTGCAAGTAAGAAAAGCGAGAAGAAAAGTTGCAAATTAGAGCAATAAAGTATGGATTCAAGGTATCACGATCAAGAGGACTAGAAAATAGAATACATTCCAAATAAATAATTTCGTACAAAGTGATCAATCAGATGACCAGTTGGATGTTGCCGATGAAGCGACAAGTTTTCATTATGCATTCTATCATGAACTACAGAAGCTATTTTAAAAGTGGTAACTTGGACTTTTGAACTTGGTTTTTAGAACGATCTGTGAAGAAGGAAAGAAATATTTACAGCAGCTTTCAATGTTACCGGAACTCGGTTGGTTGAGCTGTAAACCGCTCTCTAGCGAGACTTGATCTAATGTAAAGCTGTATGCTCAGTGATGCACTTCCTTGCAAATTCTAAGTCTACAAAAACTACAGTGAAATCATAGCAATCAAAATCTATTTTCACTAGTGAAATGCATTCGATTTCATTAATGTCATCACTTCTCATCCCAGTTGAAATTTGAATTCGCTCCCCTAAAAAAAAAACAAGGTTTAATTTATGATCAATTAAACAAAGCCTCAACATTTTTAAGTTTCTACAAATAAAAGAAAAACTATATGAAAATATGTTATAAAAAGTGGATAGGGATTAAAGGTATGATTATCTAGAGGGTTAGAAAGTGGAATACATATATCGTGCCCCAAATTATTAATTTAATTATAAAATCATAAATCACATGATAATTCATTGATGCGGATATGAAATAATGTGGCAGGTTTTCTTTTATGTTGTCTAAAAGAACGTTGTCATGCATAAAAAAATAAAAGATAAAAAATACGAAATATTTATTTTTGCAAAACAGACATACCTTGTAGGTATGGACTGATATTTTTAAGATAATCTTGTTGGTATATACATATTAAATAGAGATTATCACATGTTAAGAGCTTGATATTGTTTTTATTCACGATTTTTCCGTATCATATCGCGAACAAGCAAGTCGCGATTTATGGTCGATTTAGGGTCGATTACATATTATTACACATCGCGAGATGTTATTGGACAGTTTGTTGTGAAGTGATATCGTATCACTTCACTGATATGGTTTTTATTCACGGCCTTATCTCACGGATATCGACCCTAAATGTGTAATAAAACAGCTACTCTCATCAGTCTAGAGGGCTTGAGAGTCAAAGTAAAGAAAAAAATTTCTAATTAATTCCTATTTGTTATTTTTTTATTTTTTTTTATTTTTTTTTTATATTTCTATATAACAAAGTTCTTGCAATTAGTTGTATATAAGATAATTTCCTAAAGTTGTTTTTTTTTTTTTTTTTTTTTTTTGTGGCAAAAATTCAAATTTTGTTTTTGGATTCTTTTCAAAACCCCTATTTGGACTTCAGCCTGAGGACATGCAACCCGTTCACCCGATGACCGCACAGACTTCGAGATTACTTTACGCCCGAGCCAAATTTTGCGCTGCCCTTTCAATATTATTATATAAAAGTATACATTTTCTGAAAGCTAAATAAACGTAGTTTGCAAAGCTCAATTTGGAATTTTCTGTTTTGCGACACAAAAAAAGTTATTGGGTTTCTCCGCAGTTTTTGAGTGACCAAAATAACTTTCTTAAAACCTTGTAGCTCATTCGGATTACATCAGATCGAACTGAAACTTTAGATCATGATAAATCACAAGGCAATTAAAAAAGAAATTGTATCAAATTTTTGAAATGTTTTTTCATTCAAAAGATATTGTCTATTTTGCAATCATAACCACCGAAAATTCAAACATTCGGATTTAACGCGTCATCGCGTGCGATTTAAAAAAGATATCAAAAATCTGAGACACCGCATGCTAATGTATTTTTGATCGACATAGCGGAAATTCCTGATCCTGTAGGAAGTTGTCAAATGATGTGCGGTAGAAGGTCACTTGTCTTGAGGACGATCCCTTTATCGTACGACAAAATAGCTTTAGAATATTAGTGTGAATGATATTAGGATGTCAAAAATGCAAAAATATTAACTACGTTCATTTCATCGTCGTCCCACTTTAAACTACGTGAGTAGCTACCCGTTTATCGGATGAATGCGCAATACCTTTAATATCAATTAATGAATTCAGGCTTTTTAAATACCAAGTTAATGAAAATAACCGAGTCAAATCGAGAAAAATTTGAAAACAGTGACAAGTACGGTGTCCTTATTTAGTACAAACTACTTTTCCAAGGTACAACTGAGTTTAGAGTTGTTATGATTTCATTTCATGACTATATCCTGTCTCAAGTGCCTCATGACGTCAGTCCTGGGCTTCAAGGACCCTTTAAAGATTATTTTCATTATTCATGAACAAAGTCATTAGTTCTGCCTCGTGTGACATGACTCTGTGCACTGAAAGAAACATCATCCCCCCGGGAAACTAAGGGCTACGGGAACTCAGGCTACGGAAAACAACGCGGAAAAGTGTGTCAACAGTCTAAACAGTCCATATTTATAACTAGGCTGTGGTCCTGAAGTCAATAGTGATGACGTCTCGAAAGAATGGATAAAACTGATACAACGAAACGCAATGTATCATGGGATAACCCTGGACCGTCCTCTGTATGTCCCTTATAGTAAAGTCTTTGTCAGCGCGGGCTCGATATTCATAATCTTAGTGCAAAATATATCCTGTTTTTAACTCGTGGATACGCGAAGCGTAGAAACGAGTTATTGTGAGGGGTCTGAATAGGCAAATGTGTCACTCGCTCGCTCGCTCACTAAGTGAGCCGTTAGCAGATCGATATCTAAACGCTTTCTTTTTACTAGATCGATATTGAAACGCTTACAAATCGCTTACGGATTCTATTTTCGTATTCTGAGAAGTGTCACGAAGCAAGACCAACTCTATTATAATATGGCAGCATATGGCAACATATTCATACGAGTAACTCGTCGCTTTTCTCATGTGGAATGCAAAGATCTCAGCTCGATCTCAGCTCGTTTAGGTCTCGATCTTTTGCACATGCGCAAATACGAATGCCAAAGGACTGGTACTACACAGGCAGCCCATTTAGATATTTTAAGGGACTGTTGGAGGCGACAACAATTCGAATAGCGACTCGAATATTCAATTTAAAACGATTCTAGGTCCAGTTCTGTAGTGAGGATAGATAGTACTTTTGATGGTAAAAATATAAGAGAAATCTATTCCTGGAACCGAGAGGCAGTGGTCCGCTCTTAGAGAGACGCCCTCTTAAATATTGAATGTTCTTTGACAGTTGACTTTAGGGCACACTTTGCCATTAAACCAGGATAAACCTCCTGCACAAATGAGTCTGTAGTCGAGATATTTACCAAATGAGAATAAAGCATATAAGAATTACTAAGTATGAATTTCAGGTTACCCATACGGGTACTAACCCAGCCCAATCGGGCTTGACTTATAGTCTTGTTCGAAGCCCAAGATTTTTCCACTAGGCCACGAGTTTAAGGAATTAGCACAACAATAGCCATAAAAACAATGCGCAAGATAGACTAGATTTTTTCCCACTTAAAATCAATGTACGTAGCAAATAGTGCAAGGGATTAGCTGTAGATATGGCCTGGGGGCCGGCTAGTCTCTCCCCTGATGCCTCGGCTAGATCATTATGCTGCATAATCCGTACACCGACCCAAGAGCAGAAGGAGTTTCTGCATCCTCGAATGTCACTGGGGCAAGGCATCGTGGAATTAATTTTTTGAATCTCTTTCGGCGGACGTGAGTTCAAACCCAATCGTGCCTAGATTTTTTTTTTCTTGTTTTGGGTTTATGTTTTTTCTTCTTTCTTTTCTTCTACTGTTGTTGTTGCTTATTTGTTTAATTATTTTTTTCTTGTAGACGTTCAGCATTATTTTATTGCAAGATCGCATATATTAAGCATGACGTTACAAATGAACTGTAATGTACTCATATACTCATGGCATAAAAATGACTTAGACACGATAGTAATAATAATAATAATCTTTATTATCTATATCGCGCATTTATCATGTGAATATGATCAAATGCGCCTAACAATAATTTACAAATAAATAAATTACAATAAATATGATAACTTTAAGATTTTTATAAAAATATTTAAAATGGAATAATACAGCTATATATAAATATGTGAATTAAAATTAATTTAAAAATTGATAATGAAATGTATAATGAAATGTATAAGCCGATTCACGGTTCAAGAATCGCTATCAGTCCGCACGCGACCGAACCCCGAATCTCCCCACTCTCCTCTGCCTAATTAAACAAAAGAGGTTTAAACAAAAGAAGGTGAGAAATTCGGGATAAAATCGCACGCGCACCGACAACGATTCCCAAACCGCGAACCGGCTTACACGTAAATACATATATAATTACTCAATGTTCATAAGCAATTCTGAATAAAAATGTCTTTACTAAAGTCTTAAAACTGTTGTAATTGTTCTCGCCTAAAGGCTCGTGCAATTACAAGAACTTTCAAAAAATTACTCGTACCTATTAATTTCCAAATTGTACTCGAGGTCGTGCGATTTCCTATACTAATTGTACTCCTCTAGACCAATCAGAATCGAGTAATTTTGTCGAGTGTACTATGAAGTCAATAATTCCTCCATTAGCCTTCTATTTTTTCGTTTTATTTGATCAACAATAGCTTATTCCCTTCCTGAGGCACTTGAATTTCTTTCCAGAATTTTGTTCAAATCCCCACCCCTTGCCTGACTACTCCTCCCCCTCCCCCATAGGACTTACATTGATAACTGCATTATACCTTCACATTTTTTAACTCTTGAGACCATCCCCACCCCTCCCCCCCCCAAAATAAACTAAATAGAATTAAAGTTTCATTGTCCTTCAAGCTCAGGGAAATGAGTTAGCTTCTTATGAAAACTTATTTTCAAGCATTTGTTCATATCTCGAAATTTTGCAAGTAAGCCAAATCTAATGCAGAGAACAATAGTTCATTCGTCAATTCTTTTCTAGTATCCACGAGTTCGCCACACTGGCTGTTTCATGGACCGCGGAGCGTAATTTGATTGGGGGGCTAACGACCACCAAATACTGAAAGACCTAAGGAGTTTGGGGGCATGATCCCATTATTGGGGGGCTATAGCCCTCCAGCCCCCCCCCCCCCCCCCTGCTCCGCGGTCCCTGTGTTTGATTCTTGTTTCGTGTGGTTCATGTTTAGCTCAAGTCCCACATGACTGATCTTTGCATCCTGCCAACCAATGGATCTAATTTTTGAGCCTTCTCCCCGCCCTCGGAAAATAATTTCCCAGTGCCTAACCCGTGATATACCAAAACAAATTTCATGCACCTTTCTAGTTGACCATCCTCCCCAGTCATTGTAGTTTTGCCAATTAAAGGAAGTAATAAAATACTAGGGCAAGATTTAATGATCCTCGGATTTTTTGACCGCAAAATGCTGAAGAGGCATACGCAAAGTCAACCCATTCAAATCACACACTACTATGAATAAAAATGTTTAATTAATTCTAACTTAAGCTAGAGCTCAAGTATGACTGGGAAGCATCTTAAATGCTCTTAAAAAGAGCTTATTTTCGTAGGGATTTGGGGTAAACGTTTTTCATTTGTAATCCGTTTATCTGATTCTTGTGAGTATCCACAAGTCGTTCCATTGTCGAATTTCAGGGACGTTCCAATTGATGAGCACGTGTTTCTGCGAAGAGAAATCATTCATTATAGTTATGAATAGTATATACAGATACTTATTTCAATAAAGATGGGTACCAAAAACCTGGGTAGAATTATGGGAAACATTTCCTATAGGAAATTATATGGTTTCGAGATAAAAACCTAATCTTAAAAAATAAGCACCACCAACAGAAAGCAGAAATATGTATTTTTGGAAAGTTTCATTCTATAAATAGAATTCAAGTGAAGCTATTTCGAATCAAAATTACAGAGAATTGCATGATTGTGTTCAGTGATCTATTGCCTTCGTAGCCTCGTAGTGTTTTTCACATTTCCAGACCGTGACTTGCAAATTTTAACAAGAGTCTTAAAAACAAAGTGCTGTAAAACCCCCACTCCCCCTCCTCCTTTTCTAGATTCATCACTAAATGAATTGCAATATAGAAGTATCAGTGTGGCACTTACTGTTTGATTATGCGTTTCCACAGTAGCGAAGTTGACATTGTGGAGTACGGGAAAGGTAGAACACAAAGTATCGACCGCAGTTCTTGACTTTGATGTAGTTGCTCCAAGTGCACGTGTTTCTTCCCCAGTGATAACAAACTTTGCGACGGACAACCTGGTTTCTAAGTCGAGGATAACTGCCCACCATCCAACCAGGAGCATGAGTACCACAGCGATTCTTAGGTGGAGCACGGGTTGGCATTCTGTTTCCAGCAAGACCCGTGAATCGATACCAGCGGGTGACAAAGCCTCTCTGATCACACAACAGTACATTTCCCCTGTTTCTGGATTGTCTTCGGTTCAGTTGGTTCAAAACAGCGTACCTCCTGCAGGGATCTGAGACAGTTGATAATTAAAACCTACATGATCCCCAGAACAAAGAAAAGACCAAAGTAATCCTGGTTTTCAATGTCACCAATGAAAAACTAACAAAACATTTCTTAACACCCGCTAAAACTTCTTTCCATATCAAAATTGGCCCTCTTTTTCCTTCCCTTGATTTCTATTCCCTTTTAGCACGCCATCCCCTTTATCTGTTAATAGCAGTAACAAGCGTGTGATAGTATCTAAAAATAATAACTTACCATTCGAGACACCACAATGGCGGCATGTTTTTCGGCAATAAAGACGTCCAACAGCTGAGTTACATTTTCTGTAATGCCTTATTCTCAGGCAACTGACTCCAGACAAATGGTTTCTGCAGACTGGAGGCGCAACTTAAGGACGAAATAAAAACTATGAGTTAAAAATATGTATATATATTTTTCACTTTATCATGTAGAAAATATATATAATAACATAACGTACCATAGCAGGTTGCAGCGCAAAGCCTCCTGATGAACAAATAACGTCTACAATGTCCTCGTCGTTTGAGCAGAACACAACTCCTCAAGCTCAAGACATTCCTTCGACGTCTCTTCTCTGGATCCTCCTCTTCATCTGCAGCTTCTTCGTCTTCAGATTCTTCAAAAAGAATAAGGTCAAATCAATGATAACAGCAACCGTTATTTATAATGGTAATAGAACTAAGTGACGCCTAATTTGGTCCGTATTCATACTAGGGATTGGACGACCGCGTAGCCGATTACAACTACCAGATTGATTAGTGGAAAATAGAACGTTTCTCAATTTATTATATCCACTTTGAAATCACTAGCAAATCCTGTAATCTGATTGGCTCTCAGTAGATTGATTCAAGCACGAATCGCACTATTTTGAGTCCGAATCGCACTATTTTGAGTCCGAATCGCATCTTTTTGTCAGCCAATCACAATGCAACACTAGAAAAGGTAACCAATCAGATTACAGTATTGTATGTAATCAGCCAATCAGATTACAGCAAATAAGGAACATAAAATGTAGCTTTTTTCAAGTTTGACTGGAATTTTTTGTTACAAAAAGAAACAAAATACCGGCTATTTGTGAATAAATACTTTTGTATTTATCACAAATTTAGTGTCTATCTAGTATGATTTCAAAATGGATATAATAAAGTGATAATTGAACTTCGTGTCGTGCAATTTTGGTCTGATATCAAACTTGCGATTACAAATCACACTCCCGCTACGCGGTCGTGTGATTTTGTTATCGCGCGTTTGATATCAGACCAAATTGCACTCCACTTAGTTCAATTACCATTATATATCAGATATAGTTATGACTGATATCAATGTATATCTTGATTCAATTAAAGTACTTTCTGTGTCTCCTTCGGTACCTCCTTCGGGATCGCTAACGTCTAGGAAGAAGAAAATTAAAGCAATAGCATTACAGAAAAATAAGATAAAGTCAGTAAAGCTTTAAGTCAAAGTCAATTGTTGTTTTTTTTTTTTGTTTTTTTCATGCAGGGCCAAGGTACTTGAAACTGAAGAGTATACTCGTACAAGCGCTGAATTTTTTTTTAAACTCAATAGTTTAAGTCATACATAAATCTTCCACGCTTGATTGTTTCAATCCATTTACCACTTACTAATAAAATTATCTAAAGGTCTAGAAGACTTTAATCTGTGGTCTAATGTTTAGTGTGTTGCTGCTCTGAAAAAGGTCGTTTGATCATTTTTCTAATTGTTCGTGGAAGCCAATCCAGTGTCAAGAAGGAGACACATTCTTATGCACAAATCAATGAAAGTTGCACAAAACACACATTCTGATAAAGTTTACCTTCGGTGTCTTCGGCCTCGGCAGGATCGCTAACTTCTGAAAGAAAAAATTGAAACAATATAATTTAAAATGTAACTTTTGTAGGGCAGCTTTAGCCATTCAAGAATAATGAAAAGAAAAAAAGCCGAATTTCACATTCGAGGGCAATAATATAATGATGGACGTTTGCGGGTCTTGATGGGCGTTCACACAAGACCAAGGTACTCTGTAGTGAGTGTCATTACGGAAGCGCTAAATATATATTCAGGTTTATAGTCTAATAACACAACATTAAGATAAATCCCATCTAAACTCACCCTCGTCAGATTGTTCAGGTTGTTCAGGTACCTCAGGGAGCTCAACCTTTTCGTCTTCCTCCAAGGAATGAGCCACCACAAGAGCACCAAGGAACAAGGCTGCGATCAGATAGATCTTCATGGTTTCAGCACTAGGTTTTGGTTTCGTCTTCAGCAGGAGTCAGAACCCAATGATGAAGCTGCTTAAAGTCACCCCTTTTTATACCATCCAAACAGGAACACTAACATGACATGTCGCTGAGGAGGTGGATCCTTCTTTCTTCATGACTTCACATATTTAATTAGTTTAAAACCTTTATTAAAGTCTAGTCACAGTTGCTTGATCCGAAATGAAAAACACTTGAATTAAAGACTTCGGAAAACAAAGAGATTCACAACCTAATATATTGGACGTGGATTCCTGAAATTGCCTCACGGACGAGAAAAAAAAAAAAGGAAAAAGTTTAAAGTTGAAGATAAAATTGCTTGAAATGAAAAAGATGAAACTACTTTTGCTGTCAAACTTGAGGGGAGGGGGGATGTTTAAACGTTTGCGGTAAAAAACTGTACAGTAAAGGCAATCTATTTTTGCCTACAAAGGAATCCATACACCATGTCAATTCATGCTAAATTTGTATTTTAGACAAATGTTGTAATGAAATCATTACTAGATTAACGGCAATCTCGCCAAATTTGAGATGAATGTGAATTTTAAATTGCGATGTAAATTTTATGGAAAAATCACTCCTGGCCCCCTTGTCATGCATGTTTTTTTTCAAGTTTCAAATATCAATAACTCCTTAATGATTAATGTTATTACCATTAACATTTCTCATGAAATTGATTTAATATGTATAATATATATGATTGATCAATTCACTGTTTTCGGCGGCCATTTTGAATTTGGGCAAAACCGGCAAAATATATATAGATATCTGGACCACTTTGACTTCCTGTAACTCCACCAAATTTTGTCGGATTTTCAAACAAATAAATAACTGTTATGGAAGCAGCCTTTCTTATCTCATATGTCATCAACATAATTACAAGTTTGAAGCTATCGAAGCAAAAAATATGTCAGAGGAAAGAGGAATATGTATTGTCAGTAACCCGAATCTTTGGAACCACAATGAAAGACGACGCGTTAGCAGCGTACACCAGCTAGAAACCCTTAGAAACGTTTTCCGTTGGTTGAAGTTTTGCTAACTGTCTTTCTTTTGTAAAAAAGGGAACAGAAAAAACTGAATATGAAAGAAAGTTCTTGAAGCATTCTGGTTGCTAGTGGTAGTAAAATCGGACGTCATCACACAAACACCTATATAGTCACACGATTCAATGCACAACTTTTAAAACCCAGGTTCATTGGCCTGGTGATATAAAAAGGCCTAAGAGACATATCATAGACAATCTTTTCCTTGGATTTTTCATTTGCTTTTAATGATTATGTTTTTCATTGAAACAAACTGTCTAACATGCCAGCTTTTTCAAAACCTCTGCTCGAACGGAAGTGTTTTGTGCTACATTCTTAGTTTTGCAATTTAAAAAATAATAACTCGGTAAATAATTAATTCGACAAAATCCAAGTTTCCTGGCGAGTTCAGGGTTTCTAAACATTTACAAGCACAGTTTCCTTACACAGCAATATATGGCCTCCAAAATACCTCATGGCGTCAGTCGGGGGCTTCAATGATCCTTTAAACATTATTTTCATGGTCTATAAGCACAATCATTAGTTCAGCTAACCTCATGTGACATGACTCTGAACACTGATGTTTAATTATCGGAAAACAATTTAGAAAAAATTGGCAATTGTCTAAACAGTCTACATTTAATTTATCAATAAGCTGTGTCCCCGAACAAATTATATTGAGAAGAAAAAAAAACAGATAGTTTATTTGACGTTTAAGTATCTATTGCATATTGCCACTAGTAATATTAATGGCGATTTTTCATCAATGTCATCAATGTCATTGTTAAATAAAGACGTTATCATTATTATTATAATGCTCAACCAGCTCAAATTGATTGATGAATTCAAATGAAAAAGACCAAAAAATATCAACTGAATCTTTCTCTCTTTCTTTCGTTTTTCTCAGTGTTTTTTTTTTTTTTTTTTTTTAGACAAAAGAAGGGTTCCTGTTTCTTTCAAAAGTTCCTCTTTCGTTTGTGGAAGTGGTGAATTTGTTTTCGCTTTTCATCGAATGAATGCACAGCAGGTACTGACCAGCAGAACAATAGTTCGAAATCTTTAAAGTTTCTGCAAGTAAGAAAAGCGAGAAGAAAAGTTGCAAATTAGAGCAATAAAGTATGGATTCAAGGTATCACGATCAAGAGGGCTAGAAAATAGAATACATTCCAAATAAATAATTTCGTACAAAGTGATCAATCAGATGACCAGTTGGATGTTGCCGATGAAGCGACAAGTTTTCATTATGCATTCTATCATGAACTACAGAAGCTATTTTAAAAGTGGTAACTTGGACTTTTGAACTTGGTTTTTAGAACGATCTGTGAAGAAGGAAAGAAATATTTACAGCAGCTTTCAATGTTACCGGAACTCGGTTGGTTGAGCTGTAAACCGCTCTCTAGCGAGACTTGATCTAATGTAAAGCTGTATGCTCAGTGATGCACTTCCTTGCAAATTCTAAGTCTACAAAAACTACAGTGAAATCATAGCAATCAAAATCTATTTTCACTAGTGAAATGCATTCGATTTCATTAATGTCATCACTTCTCATCCCAGTTGAAATTTGAATTCGCTCCCCTAAAAAAAAAACAAGGTTTAATTTATGATCAATTAAACAAAGCCTCAACATTTTTAAGTTTCTACAAATAAAAGAAAAACTATATGAAAATATGTTATAAAAAGTGGATAGGGATTAAAGGTATGATTATCTAGAGGGTTAGAAAGTGGAATACATATATCGTGCCCCAAATTATTAATTTAATTATAAAATCATAAATCACATGATAATTCATTGATGCGGATATGAAATAATGTGGCAGGTTTTCTTTTATGTTGTCTAAAAGAACGTTGTCATGCATAAAAAAATAAAAGATAAAAAATACGAAATATTTATTTTTGCAAAACAGACATACCTTGTAGGTATGGACTGATATTTTTAAGATAATCTTGTTGGTATATACATATTAAATAGAGATTATCACATGTTAAGAGCTTGATATTGTTTTTATTCACGATTTTTCCGTATCATATCGCGAACAAGCAAGTCGCGATTTATGGTCGATTTAGGGTCGATTACATATTATTACACATCGCGAGATGTTATTGGACAGTTTGTTGTGAAGTGATATCGTATCACTTCACTGATATGGTTTTTATTCACGGCCTTATCTCACGGATATCGACCCTAAATGTGTAATAAAACAGCTACTCTCATCAGTCTAGAGGGCTTGAGAGTCAAAGTAAAGAAAAAAATTTCTAATTAATTCCTATTTGTTATTTTTTTATTTTTTTTTATTTTTTTTTTATATTTCTATATAACAAAGTTCTTGCAATTAGTTGTATATAAGATAATTTCCTAAAGTTGTTTTTTTTTTTTTTTTTTTTTTTTTGTGGCAAAAATTCAAATTTTGTTTTTGGATTCTTTTCAAAACCCCTATTTGGACTTCAGCCTGAGGACATGCAACCCGTTCACCCGATGACCGCACAGACTTCGAGATTACTTTACGCCCGAGCCAAATTTTGCGCTGCCCTTTCAATATTATTATATAAAAGTATACATTTTCTGAAAGCTAAATAAACGTAGTTTGCAAAGCTCAATTTGGAATTTTCTGTTTTGCGACACAAAAAAAGTTATTGGGTTTCTCCGCAGTTTTTGAGTGACCAAAATAACTTTCTTAAAACCTTGTAGCTCATTCGGATTACATCAGATCGAACTGAAACTTTAGATCATGATAAATCACAAGGCAATTAAAAAAGAAATTGTATCAAATTTTTGAAATGTTTTTTCATTCAAAAGATATTGTCTATTTTGCAATCATAACCACCGAAAATTCAAACATTCGGATTTAACGCGTCATCGCGTGCGATTTAAAAAAGATATCAAAAATCTGAGACACCGCATGCTAATGTATTTTTGATCGACATAGCGGAAATTCTGATCCTGTAGGAAGTTGTCAAATGATGTGCGGTAGAAGGTCACTTGTCTTGAGGACGATCCCTTTATCGTACGACAAAATAGCTTTAGAATATTAGTGTGAATGATATTAGGATGTCAAAAATGCAAAAATATTAACTACGTTCATTTCATCGTCGTCCCACTTTAAACTACGTGAGTAGCTACCCGTTTATCGGATGAATGCGCAATACCTTTAATATCAATTAGTGAATTCAGGCTTTTTAAATACCAAGTTAATGAAAATAACCGAGTCAAATCGAGAAAAATTTGAAAACAGTGACAAGTACGGTGTCCTTATTTAGTACAAACTACTTTTCCAAGGTACAACTGAGTTTAGAGTTGTTATGATTTCATTTCATGACTATATCCTGTCTCAAGTGCCTCATGACGTCAGTCCTGGGCTTCAAGGACCCTTTAAAGATTATTTTCATTATTCATGAACAAAGTCATTAGTTCTGCCTCGTGTGACATGACTCTGTGCACTGAAAGAAACATCATCCCCCCGGGAAACTAAGGGCTACGGGAACTCAGGCTACGGAAAACAACGCGGAAAAGTGTGTCAACAGTCTAAACAGTCCATATTTATAACTAGGCTGTGGTCCTGAAGTCAATAGTGATGACGTCTCGAAAGAATGGATAAAACTGATACAACGAAACGCAATGTATCATGGGATAACCCTGGACCGTCCTCTGTATGTCCCTTATAGTAAAGTCTTTGTCAGCGCGGGCTCGATATTCATAATCTTAGTGCAAAATATATCCTGTTTTTAACTCGTGGATACGCGAAGCGTAGAAACGAGTTATTGTGAGGGGTCTGAATAGGCAAATGTGTCACTCGCTCGCTCGCTCACTAAGTGAGCCGTTAGCAGATCGATATCTAAACGCTTTCTTTTTACTAGATCGATATTGAAACGCTTACAAATCGCTTACGGATTCTATTTTCGTATTCTGAGAAGTGTCACGAAGCAAGACCAACTCTATTATAATATGGCAGCATATGGCAACATATTCATACGAGTAACTCGTCGCTTTTCTCATGTGGAATGCAAAGATCTCAGCTCGATCTCAGCTCGTTTAGGTCTCGATCTTTTGCACATGCGCAAATACGAATGCCAAAGGACTGGTACTACACAGGCAGCCCATTTAGATATTTTAAGGGACTGTTGGAGGCGACAACAATTCGAATAGCGACTCGAATATTCAATTTAAAACGATTCTAGGTCCAGTTCTGTAGTGAGGATAGATAGTACTTTTGATGGTAAAAATATAAGAGAAATCTATTCCTGGAACCGAGAGGCAGTGGTCCGCTCTTAGAGAGACGCCCTCTTAAATATTGAATGTTCTTTGACAGTTGACTTTAGGGCACACTTTGCCATTAAACCAGGATAAACCTCCTGCACAAATGAGTCTGTAGTCGAGATATTTACCAAATGAGAATAAAGCATATAAGAATTACTAAGTATGAATTTCAGGTTACCCATACGGGTACTAACCCAGCCCAATCGGGCTTGACTTATAGTCTTGTTCGAAGCCCAAGATTTTTCCACTAGGCCACGAGTTTAAGGAATTAGCACAACAATAGCCATAAAAACAATGCGCAAGATAGACTAGATTTTTTCCCACTTAAAATCAATGTACGTAGCAAATAGTGCAAGGGATTAGCTGTAGATATGGCCTGGGGGCCGGCTAGTCTCTCCCCTGATGCCTCGGCTAGATCATTATGCTGCATAATCCGTACACCGACCCAAGAGCAGAAGGAGTTTCTGCATCCTCGAATGTCACTGGGGCATGGCATCGTGGAATTAATTTTTTGAATCTCTTTCGGCGGACGTGAGTTCAAACCCAATCGTGCCTAGATTTTTTTTTTCTTGTTTTGGGTTTATGTTTTTTCTTCTTTCTTTTCTTCTACTGTTGTTGTTGCTTATTTGTTTAATTATTTTTTTCTTGTAGACGTTCAGCATTATTTTATTGCAAGATCGCATATATTAAGCATGACGTTACAAATGAACTGTAATGTACTCATATACTCATGGCATAAAAATGACTTAGACACGATAGTAATAATAATAATAATCTTTATTATCTATATCGCGCATTTATCATGTGAATATGATCAAATGCGCCTAACAATAATTTACAAATAAATAAATTACAATAAATATGATAACTTTAAGATTTTTATAAAAATATTTAAAATGGAATAATACAGCTATATATAAATATGTGAATTAAAATTAATTTAAAAATTGATAATGAAATGTATAATGAAATGTATAAGCCGATTCACGGTTCAAGAATCGCTATCAGTCCGCACGCGACCGAACCCCGAATCTCCCCACTCTCCTCTGCCTAATTAAACAAAAGAGGTTTAAACAAAAGAAGGTGAGAAATTCGGGATAAAATCGCACGCGCACCGACAACGATTCCCAAACCGCGAACCGGCTTACACGTAAATACATATATAATTACTCAATGTTCATAAGCAATTCTGAATAAAAATGTCTTTACTAAAGTCTTAAAACTGTTGTAATTGTTCTCGCCTAAAGGCTCGTGCAATTACAAGAACTTTCAAAAAATTACTCGTACCTATTAATTTCCAAATTGTACTCGAGGTCGTGCGATTTCCTATACTAATTGTACTCCTCTAGACCAATCAGAATCGAGTAATTTTGTCGAGTGTACTATGAAGTCAATAATTCCTCCATTAGCCTTCTATTTTTTCGTTTTATTTGATCAACAATAGCTTATTCCCTTCCTGAGGCACTTGAATTTCTTTCCAGAATTTTGTTCAAATCCCCACCCCTTGCCTGACTACTCCTCCCCCTCCCCCATAGGACTTACATTGATAACTGCATTATACCTTCACATTTTTTAACTCTTGAGACCATCCCCACCCCTCCCCCCCCCAAAATAAACTAAATAGAATTAAAGTTTCATTGTCCTTCAAGCTCAGGGAAATGAGTTAGCTTCTTATGAAAACTTATTTTCAAGCATTTGTTCATATCTCGAAATTTTGCAAGTAAGCCAAATCTAATGCAGAGAACAATAGTTCATTCGTCAATTCTTTTCTAGTATCCACGAGTTCGCCACACTGGCTGTTTCATGGACCGCGGAGCGTAATTTGATTGGGGGGCTAACGACCACCAAATACTGAAAGACCTAAGGAGTTTGGGGGCATGATCCCATTATTGGGGGGCTATAGCCCTCCAGCCCCCCCCCCCCCCCCCCTGCTCCGCGGTCCCTGTGTTTGATTCTTGTTTCGTGTGGTTCATGTTTAGCTCAAGTCCCACATGACTGATCTTTGCATCCTGCCAACCAATGGATCTAATTTTTGAGCCTTCTCCCCGCCCTCGGAAAATAATTTCCCAGTGCCTAACCCGTGATATACCAAAACAAATTTCATGCACCTTTCTAGTTGACCATCCTCCCCAGTCATTGTAGTTTTGCCAATTAAAGGAAGTAATAAAATACTAGGGCAAGATTTAATGATCCTCGGATTTTTTGACCGCAAAATGCTGAAGAGGCATACGCAAAGTCAACCCATTCAAATCACACACTACTATGAATAAAAATGTTTAATTAATTCTAACTTAAGCTAGAGCTCAAGTATGACTGGGAAGCATCTTAAATGCTCTTAAAAAGAGCTTATTTTCGTAGGGATTTGGGGTAAACGTTTTTCATTTGTAATCCGTTTATCTGATTCTTGTGAGTATCCACAAGTCGTTCCATTGTCGAATTTCAGGGACGTTCCAATTGATGAGCACGTGTTTCTGCGAAGAGAAATCATTCATTATAGTTATGAATAGTATATACAGATACTTATTTCAATAAAGATGGGTACCAAAAACCTGGGTAGAATTATGGGAAACATTTCCTATAGGAAATTATATGGTTTCGAGATAAAAACCTAATCTTAAAAAATAAGCACCACCAACAGAAAGCAGAAATATGTATTTTTGGAAAGTTTCATTCTATAAATAGAATTCAAGTGAAGCTATTTCGAATCAAAATTACAGAGAATTGCATGATTGTGTTCAGTGATCTATTGCCTTCGTAGCCTCGTAGTGTTTTTCACATTTTCAGACCGTGACTTGCAAATTTTAACAAGAGTCTTAAAAACAAAGTGCTGTAAAACCCCCACTCCCCCTCCTCCTTTTCTAGATTCATCACTAAATGAATTGCAATATAGAAGTATCAGTGTGGCACTTACTGTTTGATTATGCGTTTCCACAGTAGCGAAGTTGACATTGTGGAGTACGGGAAAGGTAGAACACAAAGTATCGACCGCAGTTCTTGACTTTGATGTAGTTGCTCCAAGTGCACGTGTTTCTTCCCCAGTGATAACAAACTTTGCGACGGACAACCTGGTTTCTAAGTCGAGGATAACTGCCCACCATCCAACCAGGAGCATGAGTACCACAGCGATTCTTAGGTGGAGCACGGGTTGGCATTCTGTTTCCAGCAAGACCCGTGAATCGATACCAGCGGGTGACAAAGCCTCTCTGATCACACAACAGTACATTTCCCCTGTTTCTGGATTGTCTTCGGTTCAGTTGGTTCAAAACAGCGTACCTCCTGCAGGGATCTGAGACAGTTGATAATTAAAACCTACATGATCCCCAGAACAAAGAAAAGACCAAAGTAATCCTGGTTTTCAATGTCACCAATGAAAAACTAACAAAACATTTCTTAACACCCGCTAAAACTTCTTTCCATATCAAAATTGGCCCTCTTTTTCCTTCCCTTGATTTCTATTCCCTTTTAGCACGCCATCCCCTTTATCTGTTAATAGCAGTAACAAGCGTGTGATAGTATCTAAAAATAATAACTTACCATTCGAGACACCACAATGGCGGCATGTTTTTCGGCAATAAAGACGTCCAACAGCTGAGTTACATTTTCTGTAATGCCTTATTCTCAGGCAACTGACTCCAGACAAATGGTTTCTGCAGACTGGAGGCGCAACTTAAGGACGAAATAAAAACTATGAGTTAAAAATATGTATATATATTTTTCACTTTATCATGTAGAAAATATATATAATAACATAACGTACCATAGCAGGTTGCAGCGCAAAGCCTCCTGATGAACAAATAACGTCTACAATGTCCTCGTCGTTTGAGCAGAACACAACTCCTCAAGCTCAAGACATTCCTTCGACGTCTCTTCTCTGGATCCTCCTCTTCATCTGCAGCTTCTTCGTCTTCAGATTCTTCAAAAAGAATAAGGTCAAATCAATGATAACAGCAACCGTTATTTATAATGGTAATAGAACTAAGTGACGCCTAATTTGGTCCGTATTCATACTAGGGATTGGACGACCGCGTAGCCGATTACAACTACCAGATTGATTAGTGGAAAATAGAACGTTTCTCAATATATCAGATATAGTTATGACTGATATCAATGTATATCTTGATTCAATTAAAGTACCTTCTGTGTCTCCTTCGGTACCTCCTTCGGGATCGCTCAAGTCTAGGAAGAAGAAAATTAAAGCAATAGCATTACAGAAAAATAAGATAAAGTCAGCAAAGCTTTAAGTCAAAGTCAATTGTTGTTTTTTTTTTTTGTTTTTTTCATGCAGGGCCAAGGTACTTGAAACTGAAGAGTATACTCGTACAAGCGCTGAATTTTTTTTAAACTCAATAGTTTACAGTCAGTTTATAGTCATACATAAATCTTCCACGCTTGATTGTTTCAATCCATTTACCACTTACTAATAAAATTATCTAAAGGTCTAGAAGACTTTAATCTGTGGTCTAATGTTTAGTGTGTTGCTGCTCTGAAAAAGGTCGTTTGATCATTTTTCTAATTGTTCGTGGAAGCCAATCCAGTGTCAAGAAGGAGACACATTCTTATGCACAAATCAATGAAAGTTGCACAAAACACACATTCTGATAAAGTTTACCTTCGGTGTCTTCGGCCTCGGCAGGATCGCTAACTTCTGAAAGAAAAAATTGAAACAATATAATTTAAAATGTAACTTTTGTAGGGCAGCTTTAGCCATTCAAGAATAATGAAAAGAAAAAAAGCCGAATTTCACATTCGAGGGCAATAATATAATGATGGACGTTTGCGGGTCTTGATGGGCGTTCACACAAGACCAAGGTACTCTGTAGTGAGTGTCATTACGGAAGCGCTAAATATATATTCAGGTTTATAGTCTAATAACACAACATTAAGATAAATCCCATCTAAACTCACCCTCGTCAGATTGTTCAGGTTGTTCAGGTACCTCAGGGAGCTCAACCTTTTCGTCTTCCTCCAAGGAATGAGCCACCACAAGAGCACCAAGGAACAAGGCTGCGATCAGATAGATCTTCATGGTTTCAGCACTAGGTTTTGGTTTCGTCTTCAGCAGGAGTCAGAACCCAATGATGAAGCTGCTTAAAGTCACCCCTTTTTATACCATCCAAACAGGAACACTAACATGACATGTCGCTGAGGAGGTGGATCCTTCTTTCTTCATGACTTCACATATTTAATTAGTTTAAAACCTTTATTAAAGTCTAGTCACAGTTGCTTGATCCGAAATGAAAAACACTTGAATTAAAGACTTCGGAAAACAAAGAGATTCACAACCTAATATATTGGACGTGGATTCCTGAAATTGCCTCACGGACGAGAAAAAAAAAAAAGGAAAAAGTTTAAAGTTGAAGATAAAATTGCTTGAAATGAAAAAGATGAAACTACTTTTGCTGTCAAACTTGAGGGGAGGGGGGATGTTTAAACGTTTGCGGTAAAAAACTGTACAGTAAAGGCAATCTATTTTTGCCTACAAAGGAATCCATACACCATGTCAATTCATGCTAAATTTGTATTTTAGACAAATGTTGTAATGAAATCATTACTAGATTAACGGCAATCTCGCCAAATTTGAGATGAATGTGAATTTTAAATTGCGATGTAAATTTTATGGAAAAATCACTCCTGGCCCCCTTGTCATGCATGTTTTTTTTCAAGTTTCAAATATCAATAACTCCTTAATGATTAATGTTATTACCATTAACATTTCTCATGAAATTGATTTAATATGTATAATATATATGATTGATCAATTCACTGTTTTCGGCGGCCATTTTGAATTTGGGCAAAACCGGCAAAATATATATAGATATCTGGACCACTTTGACTTCCTGTAACTCCACCAAATTTTGTCGGATTTTCAAACAAATAAATAACTGTTATGGAAGCAGCCTTTCTTATCTCATATGTCATCAACATAATTACAAGTTTGAAGCTATCGAAGCAAAAAATATGTCAGAGGAAAGAGGAATATGTATTGTCAGTAACCCGAATCTTTGGAACCACAATGAAAGACGACGCGTTAGCAGCGTACACCAGCTAGAAACCCTTAGAAACGTTTTCCGTTGGTTGAAGTTTTGCTAACTGTCTTTCTTTTGTAAAAAAGGGAACAGAAAAAACTGAATATGAAAGAAAGTTCTTGAAGCATTCTGGTTGCTAGTGGTAGTAAAATCGGACGTCATCACACAAACACCTATATAGTCACACGATTCAATGCACAACTTTTAAAACCCAGGTTCATTGGCCTGGTGATATAAAAAGGCCTAAGAGACATATCATAGACAATCTTTTCCTTGGATTTTTCATTTGCTTTTAATGATTATGTTTTTCATTGAAACAAACTGTCTAACATGCCAGCTTTTTCAAAACCTCTGCTCGAACGGAAGTGTTTTGTGCTACATTCTTAGTTTTGCAATTTAAAAAATAATAACTCGGTAAATAATTAATTCGACAAAATCCAAGTTTCCTGGCGAGTTCAGGGTTTCTAAACATTTACAAGCACAGTTTCCTTACACAGCAATATATCGCCTCCAAAATACCTCATGGCGTCAGTCGGGGGCTTCAATGATCCTTTAAACATTATTTTCATGGTCTATAAGCACAATCATTAGTTCAGCTAACCTCATGTGACATGACTCTGAACACTGATGTTTAATTATCGGAAAACAATTTAGAAAAAATTGGCAATTGTCTAAACAGTCTACATTTAATTTATCAATAAGCTGTGTCCCCGAACAAATTATATTGAGAAGAAAAAAAAACAGATAGTTTATTTGACGTTTAAGTATCTATTGCATATTGCCACTAGTAATATTAATGGCGATTTTTCATCAATGTCATCAATGTCATTGTTAAATAAAGACGTTATCATTATTATTATAATGCTCAACCAGCTCAAATTGATTGATGAATTCAAATGAAAAAGACCAAAAAATATCAACTGAATCTTTCTCTCTTTCTTTCGTTTTTCTCAGTGTTTTTTTTTTTTTTTTTTTTTAGACAAAAGAAGGGTTCCTGTTTCTTTCAAAAGTTCCTCTTTCGTTTGTGGAAGTGGTGAATTTGTTTTCGCTTTTCATCGAATGAATGCACAGCAGGTACTGACCAGCAGAACAATAGTTCGAAATCTTTAAAGTTTCTGCAAGTAAGAAAAGCGAGAAGAAAAGTTGCAAATTAGAGCAATAAAGTATGGATTCAAGGTATCACGATCAAGAGGGCTAGAAAATAGAATACATTCCAAATAAATAATTTCGTACAAAGTGATCAATCAGATGACCAGTTGGATGTTGCCGATGAAGCGACAAGTTTTCATTATGCATTCTATCATGAACTACAGAAGCTATTTTAAAAGTGGTAACTTGGACTTTTGAACTTGGTTTTTAGAACGATCTGTGAAGAAGGAAAGAAATATTTACAGCAGCTTTCAATGTTACCGGAACTCGGTTGGTTGAGCTGTAAACCGCTCTCTAGCGAGACTTGATCTAATGTAAAGCTGTATGCTCAGTGATGCACTTCCTTGCAAATTCTAAGTCTACAAAAACTACAGTGAAATCATAGCAATCAAAATCTATTTTCACTAGTGAAATGCATTCGATTTCATTAATGTCATCACTTCTCATCCCAGTTGAAATTTGAATTCGCTCCCCTAAAAAAAAAACAAGGTTTAATTTATGATCAATTAAACAAAGCCTCAACATTTTTAAGTTTCTACAAATAAAAGAAAAACTATATGAAAATATGTTATAAAAAGTGGATAGGGATTAAAGGTATGATTATCTAGAGGGTTAGAAAGTGGAATACATATATCGTGCCCCAAATTATTAATTTAATTATAAAATCATAAATCACATGATAATTCATTGATGCGGATATGAAATAATGTGGCAGGTTTTCTTTTATGTTGTCTAAAAGAACGTTGTCATGCATAAAAAAATAAAAGATAAAAAATACGAAATATTTATTTTTGCAAAACAGACATACCTTGTAGGTATGGACTGATATTTTTAAGATAATCTTGTTGGTATATACATATTAAATAGAGATTATCACATGTTAAGAGCTTGATATTGTTTTTATTCACGATTTTTCCGTATCATATCGCGAACAAGCAAGTCGCGATTTATGGTCGATTTAGGGTCGATTACATATTATTACACATCGCGAGATGTTATTGGACAGTTTGTTGTGAAGTGATATCGTATCACTTCACTGATATGGTTTTTATTCACGGCCTTATCTCACGGATATCGACCCTAAATGTGTAATAAAACAGCTACTCTCATCAGTCTAGAGGGCTTGAGAGTCAAAGTAAAGAAAAAAATTTCTAATTAATTCCTATTTGTTATTTTTTTATTTTTTTTTATTTTTTTTTTATATTTCTATATAACAAAGTTCTTGCAATTAGTTGTATATAAGATAATTTCCTAAAGTTGTTTTTTTTTTTTTTTTTTTTTTTTTGTGGCAAAAATTCAAATTTTGTTTTTGGATTCTTTTCAAAACCCCTATTTGGACTTCAGCCTGAGGACATGCAACCCGTTCACCCGATGACCGCACAGACTTCGAGATTACTTTACGCCCGAGCCAAATTTTGCGCTGCCCTTTCAATATTATTATATAAAAGTATACATTTTCTGAAAGCTAAATAAACGTAGTTTGCAAAGCTCAATTTGGAATTTTCTGTTTTGCGACACAAAAAAAGTTATTGGGTTTCTCCGCAGTTTTTGAGTGACCAAAATAACTTTCTTAAAACCTTGTAGCTCATTCGGATTACATCAGATCGAACTGAAACTTTAGATCATGATAAATCACAAGGCAATTAAAAAAGAAATTGTATCAAATTTTTGAAATGTTTTTTCATTCAAAAGATATTGTCTATTTTGCAATCATAACCACCGAAAATTCAAACATTCGGATTTAACGCGTCATCGCGTGCGATTTAAAAAAGATATCAAAAATCTGAGACACCGCATGCTAATGTATTTTTGATCGACATAGCGGAAATTCTGATCCTGTAGGAAGTTGTCAAATGATGTGCGGTAGAAGGTCACTTGTCTTGAGGACGATCCCTTTATCGTACGACAAAATAGCTTTAGAATATTAGTGTGAATGATATTAGGATGTCAAAAATGCAAAAATATTAACTACGTTCATTTCATCGTCGTCCCACTTTAAACTACGTGAGTAGCTACCCGTTTATCGGATGAATGCGCAATACCTTTAATATCAATTAGTGAATTCAGGCTTTTTAAATACCAAGTTAATGAAAATAACCGAGTCAAATCGAGAAAAATTTGAAAACAGTGACAAGTACGGTGTCCTTATTTAGTACAAACTACTTTTCCAAGGTACAACTCAGTTTAGAGTTGTTATGATTTCATTTCATGACTATATCCTGTCTCAAGTGCCTCATGATGTCAGTCCTGGGCTTCAAGGACCCTTTAAAGATTATTTTCATTATTCATGAACAAAGTCATTAGTTCTGCCTCGTGTGACATGACTCTGTGCACTGAAAGAAACATCATCCCCCCGGGAAACTAAGGGCTACGGGAACTCAGGCTACGGAAAACAACGCGGAAAAGTGTGTCAACAGTCTAAACAGTCCATATTTATAACTAGGCTGTGGTCCTGAAGTCAATAGTGATGACGTCTCGAAAGAATGGATAAAACTGATACAACGAAACGCAATGTATCATGGGATAACCCTGGACCGTCCTCTGTATGTCCCTTATAGTAAAGTCTTTGTCAGCGCGGGCTCGATATTCATAATCTTAGTGCAAAATATATCCTGTTTTTAACTCGTGGATACGCGAAGCGTAGAAACGAGTTATTGTGAGGGGTCTGAATAGGCAAATGTGTCACTCGCTCGCTCGCTCACTAAGTGAGCCGTTAGCAGATCGATATCTAAACGCTTTCTTTTTACTAGATCGATATTGAAACGCTTACAAATCGCTTACGGATTCTATTTTCGTATTCTGAGAAGTGTCACGAAGCAAGACCAACTCTATTATAATATGGCAGCATATGGCAACATATTCATACGAGTAACTCGTCGCTTTTCTCATGTGGAATGCAAAGATCTCAGCTCGATCTCAGCTCGTTTAGGTCTCGATCTTTTGCACATGCGCAAATACGAATGCCAAAGGACTGGTACTACACAGGCAGCCCATTTAGATATTTTAAGGGACTGTTGGAGGCGACAACAATTCGAATAGCGACTCGAATATTCAATTTAAAACGATTCTAGGTCCAGTTCTGTAGTGAGGATAGATAGTACTTTTGATGGTAAAAATATAAGAGAAATCTATTCCTGGAACCGAGAGGCAGTGGTCCGCTCTTAGAGAGACGCCCTCTTAAATATTGAATGTTCTTTGACAGTTGACTTTAGGGCACACTTTGCCATTAAACCAGGATAAACCTCCTGCACAAATGAGTCTGTAGTCGAGATATTTACCAAATGAGAATAAAGCATATAAGAATTACTAAGTATGAATTTCAGGTTACCCATACGGGTACTAACCCAGCCCAATCGGGCTTGACTTATAGTCTTGTTCGAAGCCCAAGATTTTTCCACTAGGCCACGAGTTTAAGGAATTAGCACAACAATAGCCATAAAAACAATGCGCAAGATAGACTAGATTTTTTCCCACTTAAAATCAATGTACGTAGCAAATAGTGCAAGGGATTAGCTGTAGATATGGCCTGGGGGCCGGCTAGTCTCTCCCCTGATGCCTCGGCTAGATCATTATGCTGCATAATCCGTACACCGACCCAAGAGCAGAAGGAGTTTCTGCATCCTCGAATGTCACTGGGGCATGGCATCGTGGAATTAATTTTTTGAATCTCTTTCGGCGGACGTGAGTTCAAACCCAATCGTGCCTAGATTTTTTTTTTCTTGTTTTGGGTTTATGTTTTTTCTTCTTTCTTTTCTTCTACTGTTGTTGTTGCTTATTTGTTTAATTATTTTTTTCTTGTAGACGTTCAGCATTATTTTATTGCAAGATCGCATATATTAAGCATGACGTTACAAATGAACTGTAATGTACTCATATACTCATGGCATAAAAATGACTTAGACACGATAGTAATAATAATAATAATCTTTATTATCTATATCGCGCATTTATCATGTGAATATGATCAAATGCGCCTAACAATAATTTACAAATAAATAAATTACAATAAATATGATAACTTTAAGATTTTTATAAAAATATTTAAAATGGAATAATACAGCTATATATAAATATGTGAATTAAAATTAATTTAAAAATTGATAATGAAATGTATAATGAAATGTATAAGCCGATTCACGGTTCAAGAATCGCTATCAGTCCGCACGCGACCGAACCCCGAATCTCCCCACTCTCCTCTGCCTAATTAAACAAAAGAGGTTTAAACAAAAGAAGGTGAGAAATTCGGGATAAAATCGCACGCGCACCGACAACGATTCCCAAACCGCGAACCGGCTTACACGTAAATACATATATAATTACTCAATGTTCATAAGCAATTCTGAATAAAAATGTCTTTACTAAAGTCTTAAAACTGTTGTAATTGTTCTCGCCTAAAGGCTCGTGCAATTACAAGAACTTTCAAAAAATTACTCGTACCTATTAATTTCCAAATTGTACTCGAGGTCGTGCGATTTCCTATACTAATTGTACTCCTCTAGACCAATCAGAATCGAGTAATTTTGTCGAGTGTACTATGAAGTCAATAATTCCTCCATTAGCCTTCTATTTTTTCGTTTTATTTGATCAACAATAGCTTATTCCCTTCCTGAGGCACTTGAATTTCTTTCCAGAATTTTGTTCAAATCCCCACCCCTTGCCTGACTACTCCTCCCCCTCCCCCATAGGACTTACATTGATAACTGCATTATACCTTCACATTTTTTTACTCTTGAGACCATCCCCACCCCTCCCCCCCCAAAAATAAACTAAATAGAATTAAAGTTTCATTGTCCTTCAAGCTCAGGGAAATGAGTTAGCTTCTTATGAAAACTTATTTTCAAGCATTTGTTCATATCTCGAAATTTTGCAAGTAAGCCAAATCTAATGCAGAGAACAATAGTTCATTCGTCAATTCTTTTCTAGTATCCACGAGTTCGCCACACTGGCTGTTTCATGGACCGCGGAGCGTAATTTGATTGGGGGGCTAACGACCACCAAATACTGAAAGACCTAAGGAGTTTGGGGGCATGATCCCATTATTGGGGGGCTATAGCCCTCCAGCCCCCCCCCCCCCCCCCCCCTGCTCCGCGGTCCCTGTGTTTGATTCTTGTTTCGTGTGGTTCATGTTTAGCTCAAGTCCCACATGACTGATCTTTGCATCCTGCCAACCAATGGATCTAATTTTTGAGCCTTCTCCCCGCCCTCGGAAAATAATTTCCCAGTGCCTAACCCGTGATATACCAAAACAAATTTCATGCACCTTTCTAGTTGACCATCCTCCCCAGTCATTGTAGTTTTGCCAATTAAAGGAAGTAATAAAATACTAGGGCAAGATTTAATGATCCTCGGATTTTTTGACCGCAAAATGCTGAAGAGGCATACGCAAAGTCAACCCATTCAAATCACACACTACTATGAATAAAAATGTTTAATTAATTCTAACTTAAGCTAGAGCTCAAGTATGACTGGGAAGCATCTTAAATGCTCTTAAAAAGAGCTTATTTTCGTAGGGATTTGGGGTAAACGTTTTTCATTTGTAATCCGTTTATCTGATTCTTGTGAGTATCCACAAGTCGTTCCATTGTCGAATTTCAGGGACGTTCCAATTGATGAGCACGTGTTTCTGCGAAGAGAAATCATTCATTATAGTTATGAATAGTATATACAGATACTTATTTCAATAAAGATGGGTACCAAAAACCTGGGTAGCTGAGCTCCCTTAAAATTATGGGAAACATTTCCTATAGGAAATTATATGGTTTCGAGATAAAAACCTAATCTTAAAAAATAAGCACCACCAACAGAAAGAGCAAG
Organism: Anthopleura xanthogrammica; assembly: GCA_964019055.1. NCBI lineage: Eukaryota > Metazoa > Cnidaria > Anthozoa > Actiniaria > Actiniidae > Anthopleura > Anthopleura xanthogrammica. Next base: position 21,745,143 of record OZ025206.1, on the reverse strand, counting down.
CAGAAATATGTATTTTTGGAAAGTTTCATTCTATAAATAGAATTCAAGTGAAGCTATTTCGAATCAAAATTACAGAGAATTGCATGATTGTGTTCAGTGATCTATTGCCTTCGTAGCCTCGTAGTGTTTTTCACATTTTCAGACCGTGACTTGCAAATTTTAACAAGAGTCTTAAAAACAAAGTGCTGTAAAACCCCCACTCCCCCTCCTCCTTTTCTAGATTCATCACTAAATGAATTGCAATATAGAAGTATCAGTGTGGCACTTACTGTTTGATTATGCGTTTCCACAGTAGCGAAGTTGACATTGTGGAGTACGGGAAAGGTAGAACACAAAGTATCGACCGCAGTTCTTGACTTTGATGTAGTTGCTCCAAGTGCACGTGTTTCTTCCCCAGTGATAACAAACTTTGCGACGGACAACCTGGTTTCTAAGTCGAGGATAACTGCCCACCATCCAACCAGGAGCATGAGTACCACAGCGATTCTTAGGTGGAGCACGGGTTGGCATTCTGTTTCCAGCAAGACCCGTGAATCGATACCAGCGGGTGACAAAGCCTCTCTGATCACACAACAGTACATTTCCCCTGTTTCTGGATTGTCTTCGGTTCAGTTGGTTCAGAACAGCGTACCTCCTGCAGGGATCTGAGACAGTTGATAATTAAAACCTACATGATCCCCAGAACAGAGAAAAGACCAAAGTAATCCTGGTTTTCAATGTCACCAATGAAAAACTAACAAAACATTTCTTAACACCCGCTAAAACGTCTTTCCATATCAAAATTGGCCCTCTTTTTCCTTCCCTTGATTTCTTTTCCCTTTTAGCACGCCATCCCCTTTATCTGTTAATAGCAGTAACAAGCGTGTGATAGTATCTAAAAATAATAACTTACCATTCGAGACACCACAATGGCGGCATGTTTTTCGGCAATAAAGACGTCCAACAGCTGAGTTACATTTTCTGTAATGCCTTAATCTCAGGCAACTGACTCTGGACAAATGGTTTCTGCAGATTGGAGGCCTAACTAAAGGACGAAATAAAAACTATGAATTAAAAATATGTATATATATTTTTTACTTTATCATGTAGAAAATATATATAATAACATAACATACCATAGCAGGTTGCAGCGCAAAGCCTCCTGATGAACAAATAACGTCTGCAATATCCTCGTCGTTTGAGCAGAACACAACTCCTCAAGCTCAAGACATTCCTTCGACGTCTCTTCTCTGGATCCTCCTCTTCATCTGCAACTTCTTCGTCTTCAGATTCTTCAAAAAGAATAAGGTCAAATCAATGATAACAGCAACTGTTATTTATAATGGTAACAGAACTAAGTGGAGCCTAATTTGGTCCGTATTCATACTAGGGATTGGACGACCGCGTAGCCAATTACAACTACCAGATTAATTAGTGGAAAATAGAGCAGTTTCTCAATATATCAGATATAGTTATGACTGATACCAATGTATATCTTGATTCAATTAAAGTACCTTCTGTGTCTCCTTCGGTACCTCCTTCGGGATCGCTCAAGTCTAGGAAGAAGAAAATTAAAGCAAAAGCATTACAGAAACATAAGATAAAGTCAGTAAAGCTTTAAGTCAAAGTCAATTGTTGTTTTTTTTTGTTTTTTTTTTCATGCAGGGCCAAGGTACTTGAAACTGAAGAGTATACTCGTACAAGCGCTGAATTTTTTTAAACTCAATAGTTTAATTCATACATAAATATTCCACGCTTGATTGTTTCAATCCATTTACCACTTACTAATAAAATTATCTAAAGGTCTAGAAGACTTTAATCTGTGGTCTAATGTTTAGTGTGTTGCTGCTCTGAAAAAGGTCGTTTGATCATTTTTCTAATTGTTCGTGGAAGCCAATCCAGTGTCAAGTAGGAGACACATTCTTATGCACAAATCAATGAAAGTTGCACAAAACACACATTCTGATAAAGTTTACCTTCGGTATCTTCGGCCTCGGCAGGATCGCTAACTTCTGAAAGAAAAAATTGAAACAATATAATTTAAAATGTAACTTTTGTAGGGCAGCTTTAGCCATTCAAGAATCATTCATGATAATGAAAAGAAAAAAAGCCGAATTTCACATTCCAGGGCAATAATATGATGGACGTTTGCGGGTCTTGATGGGCGTTCACACAAGACCAAGGTACTCTATAGTGAGTGTCATTACGGAAGCGCTAAATATATATTCAGGTTTATAGTCTAATAACACAACATTAAGATAAATCCCATCTAAACTCACCCTCGTCAGATTGTTCAGGTTGTTCAGGTACCTCAGGGAGCTCAACCTTTTCGTCTTCCTCCAAGGAATGAGCCACCGTTTTTCTCAGTGTTTTTTTTTTTTTTTTTTTTTAGACAAAAGAAGGGTTCCTGTTTCTTTCAAAAGTTCCTCTTTCGTTTGTGGAAGTGGTGAATTTGTTTTCGCTTTTCATCGAATGAATGCACAGCAGGTACTGACCAGCAGAACAATAGTTCGAAATCTTTAAAGTTTCTGCAAGTAAGAAAAAATAAAAGCGAGAAGAAAAGTTGCAAATTAGAGCAATAAAGTATGGATTCAAGGTATCACGATCAAGAGGGCTAGAAAATAGAATACATTCCAAATAAATAATTTCGTACAAAGTGATCAATCAGATGACCAGTTGGATGTTGCCGATGAAGCGACACGTTTTCATTATGCATTCTATCATGAACTACAGAAGCTATTTTAAAAGTGGTAACTTGGACTTTTGAACTTGGTTTTTAGAACGATCTGTGAAGAAGGAAAGAAATATTTACAGCAGCTTTCAATGTTACCGGAACTCGGTTGGTTGAGCTGTAAACCGCTCTCTAGCGAGACTTGATCTAATGTAAAGCTGTATGCTCAGTGATGCACTTCCTTGCAAATTCTAAGTCTACAAAAACTACAGTGAAATCATAGCAATCAAAATCTATTTTCACTAGTGAAATGCATTCGATTTCATTAATGTCATCACTTCTCATCCCAGTTGAAATTTGAATTCGCTCCCCTAAAAAAAAAACAAGGTTTAATTTATGATCAATTAAACAAAGCCTCAACATTTTTAAGTTTCTACAAATAAAAGAAAAACTATATGAAAATATGTTATAAAAAGTGGATAGGGATTAAAGGTATGATTATCTAGAGGGTTAGAAAGTGGAATACATATATCGTGCCCCAAATTATTAATTTAATTATAAAATCATAAATCACATGATAATTCATTGATGCGGATATGAAATAATGTGGCAGGTTTTCTTTTATGTTGTCTAAAAGAACGTTGTCATGCATAAAAAAATAAAAGATAAAAAATACGAAATATTTATTTTTGCAAAACAGACATACCTTGTAGGTATGGACTGATATTTTTAAGATAATCTTGTTGGTATATACATATTAAATAGAGATTATCACATGTTAAGAGCTTGATATTGTTTTTATTCACGATTTTTCCGTATCATATCGCGAACAAGCAAGTCGCGATTTATGGTCGATTTAGGGTCGATTACATATTATTACACATCGCGAGATGTTATTGGACAGTTTGTTGTGAAGTGATATCGTATCACTTCACTGATATGGTTTTTATTCACGGCCTTATCTCACGGATATCGACCCTAAATGTGTAATAAAACAGCTACTCTCATCAGTCTAGAGGGCTTGAGAGTCAAAGTAAAGAAAAAAATTTCTAATTAATTCCTATTTGTTATTTTTTTATTTTTTTTTATTTTTTTTTTATATTTCTATATAACAAAGTTCTTGCAATTAGTTGTATATAAGATAATTTCCTAAAGTTGTTTTTTTTTTTTTTTTTTTTTTTTGTGGCAAAAATTCAAATTTTGTTTTTGGATTCTTTTCAAAACCCCTATTTGGACTTCAGCCTGAGGACATGCAACCCGTTCACCCGATGACCGCACAGACTTCGAGATTACTTTACGCCCGAGCCAAATTTTGCGCTGCCCTTTCAATATTATTATATAAAAGTATACATTTTCTGAAAGCTAAATAAACGTAGTTTGCAAAGCTCAATTTGGAATTTTCTGTTTTGCGACACAAAAAAAGTTATTGGGTTTCTCCGCAGTTTTTGAGTGACCAAAATAACTTTCTTAAAACCTTGTAGATCATTCGGATTACATCAGATCGAACTGAAACTTTAGATCATGATAAATCACAAGGCAATTAAAAAAGAAATTGTATCAAATTTTTGAAATGTTTTTTCATTCAAAAGATATTGTCTATTTTGCAATCATAACCACCGAAAATTCAAACATTCGGATTTAACGCGTCATCGCGTGCGATTTAAAAAAGATATCAAAAATCTGAGACACCGCATGCTAATGTATTTTTGATCGACATAGCGGAAATTCTGATCCTGTAGGAAGTTGTCAAATGATGTGCGGTAGAAGGTCACTTGTCTTGAGGACGATCCCTTTATCGTACGACAAAATAGCTTTAGAATATTAGTGTGAATGATATTAGGATGTCAAAAATGCAAAAATATTAACTACGTTCATTTCATCGTCGTCCCACTTTAAACTACGTGAGTAGCTACCCGTTTATCGGATGAATGCGCAATACCTTTAATATCAATTAATGAATTCAGGCTTTTTAAATACCAAGTTAATGAAAATAACCGAGTCAAATCGAGAAAAATTTGAAAACAGTGACAAGTACGGTGTCCTTATTTAGTACAAACTACTTTTCCAAGGTACAACTGAGTTTAGAGTTGTTATGATTTCATTTCATGACTATATCCTGTCTCAAGTGCCTCATGACGTCAGTCCTGGGCTTCAAGGACCCTTTAAAGATTATTTTCATTATTCATGAACAAAGTCATTAGTTCTGCCTCGTGTGACATGACTCTGTGCACTGAAAGAAACATAGCCTGAGAAAACAGACGTCCTTTCGCTCCTCATCCCCCCGGGAAACTAAGGGCTACGGGAACTCAGGCTACGGAAAACAACGCGGAAAAGTGTGTCAACAGTCTAAACAGTCCATATTTATAACTAGGCTGTGGTCCTGAAGTCAATAGTGATGACGTCTCGAAAGAATGGATAAAACTGATACAACGAAACGCAATGTATCATGGGATAACCCTGGACCGTCCTCTGTATGTCCCTTATAGTAAAGTCTTTGTCAGCGCGGGCTCGATATTCATAATCTTAGTGCAAAATATATCCTGTTTTTAACTCGTGGATACGCGAAGCGTAGAAACGAGTTATTGTGAGGGGTCTGAATATGCAAATGTGTCACTCGCTCGCTCGCTCACTAAGTGAGCCGTTAGCAGATCGATATCTAAACGCTTTCTTTTTACTAGATCGATATTGAAACGCTTACAAATCGCTTACGGATTCTATTTTCGTATTCTGAGAAGTGCCACGAAGCAAGACCAACTCTATTATAATATGGCAGCATATGGCAACATATTCATACGAGTAACTCGTCGCTTTTCTCATGTGGAATGCAAAGATCTCAGCTCGATCTCAGCTCGTTTAGGTCTCGATCTTTTGCACATGCGCAAATACGAATGCCAAAGGACTGGTACTACACAGGCAGCCCATTTAGATATTTTAAGGGACTGTTGGAGGCGACAACAATTCGAATAGCGACTCGAATATTCAATTTAAAACGATTCTAGGTCCAGTTCTGTAGTGAGGATAGATAGTACTTTTGATGGTAAAAATATAAGAGAAATCTATTCCTGGAACCGAGAGGCAGTGGTCCGCTCTTAGAGAGACGCCCTCTTAAATATTGAATGTTCTTTGACAGTTGACTTTAGGGCACACTTTGCCATTAAACCAGGATAAACCTCCTGCACAAATGAGTCTGTAGTCGAGATATTTACCAAATGAGAATAAAGCATATAAGAATTACTAAGTATGAATTTCAGGTTACCCATACGGGTACTAACCCAGCCCAATCGGGCTTGACTTATAGTCTTGTTCGAAGCCCAAGATTTTTCCACTAGGCCACGAGTTTAAGGAATTAGCACAACAATAGCCATAAAAACAATGCGCAAGATAGACTAGATTTTTTCCCACTTAAAATCAATGTACGTAGCAAATAGTGCAAGGGATTAGCTGTAGATATGGCCTGGGGGCCGGCTAGTCTCTCCCCTGATGCCTCGGCTAGATCATTATGCTGCATAATCCGTACACCGACCCAAGAGCAGAAGGAGTTTCTGCATCCTCGAATGTCACTGGGGCAAGGCATCGTGGAATTAATTTTTTGAATCTCTTTCGGCGGACGTGAGTTCAAACCCAATCGTGCCTAGATTTTTTTTTTCTTGTTTTGGGTTTATGTTTTTTCTTCTTTCTTTTCTTCTACTGTTGTTGTTGCTTATTTGTTTAATTATTTTTTTCTTGTAGACGTTCAGCATTATTTTATTGCAAGATCGCATATATTAAGCATGACGTTACAAATGAACTGTAATGTACTCATATACTCATGGCATAAAAATGACTTAGACACGATAGTAATAATAATAATAATCTTTATTATCTATATCGCGCATTTATCATGTGAATATGATCAAATGCGCCTAACAATAATTTACAAATAAATAAATTACAATAAATATGATAACTTTAAGATTTTTATAAAAATATTTAAAATGGAATAATACAGCTATATATAAATATGTGAATTAAAATTAATTTAAAAATTGATAATGAAATGTATAATGAAATGTATAAGCCGATTCACGGTTCAAGAATCGCTATCAGTCCGCACGCGACCGAACCCCGAATCTCCCCACTCTCCTCTGCCTAATTAAACAAAAGAGGTTTAAACAAAAGAAGGTGAGAAATTCGGGATAAAATCGCACGCGCACCGACAACGATTCCCAAACCGCGAACCGGCTTACACGTAAATACATATATAATTACTCAATGTTCATAAGCAATTCTGAATCAAATATTTTTACTAAAGTCTTAAATCTGTTGTAATTGTTTTCTTCTCTAATATGGCGATTGTATACATAAAATACTCAATGTTCATAAGCAATTCTGAATAAAAATGTCTTTACTAAAGTCTTAAAACTGTTGTAATTGTTCTCGCCTAAAGGCTCGTGCAATTACAAGAACTTTCAAAAAATTACTCGTACCTATTAATTTCCAAATTGTACTCGAGGTCGTGCGATTTCCTATACTAATTGTACTCCTCTAGACCAATCAGAATCGAGTAATTTTGTCGAGTGTACTATGAAGTCAATAATTCCTCCATTAGCCTTCTATTTTTTCGTTTTATTTGATCAACAATAGCTTATTCCCTTCCTGAGGCACTTGAATTTCTTTCCAGAATTTTGTTCAAATCCCCACCCCTTGCCTGACTACTCCTCCCCCTCCCCCATAGGACTTACATTGATAACTGCATTATACCTTCACATTTTTTTACTCTTGAGACCATCCCCACCCCTCCCCCCCCAAAAATAAACTAAATAGAATTAAAGTTTCATTGTCCTTCAAGCTCAGGGAAATGAGTTAACTTCTTATGAAAACTTATTTTCAAGCATTTGTTCATATCTCGAAATTTTGCAAGTAAGCCAAATCTAATGCAGAGAACAATAGTTCATTCGTCAATTCTTTTCTAGTATCCACGAGTTCGCCACACTGGCTGTTTCATGGACCGCGGAGCGTAATTTGATTGGGGGGCTAACGACCACCAAATACTGAAAGACCTAAGGAGTTTGGGGGCATGATCCCATTATTGGGGGGCTATAGCCCTCCAGCCCCCCCCCCCCCCCCTGCTCCGCGGTCCCTGTGTTTGATTCTTGTTTCGTGTGGTTCATGTTTAGCTCAAGTCCCACATGACTGATCTTTGCATCCTGCCAACCAATGGATCTAATTTTTGAGCCTTCTCCCCGCCCTCGGAAAATAATTTCCCAGTGCCTAACCCGTGATATACCAAAACAAATTTCATGCACCTTTCTAGTTGACCATCCTCCCCAGTCATTGTAGTTTTGCCAATTAAAGGAAGTAATAAAATACTAGGGCAAGATTTAATGATCCTCGGATTTTTTGACCGCAAAATGCTGAAGAGGCATACGCAAAGTCAACCCATTCAAATCACACACTACTATGAATAAAAATGTTTAATTAATTCTAACTTAAGCTAGAGCTCAAGTATGACTGGGAAGCATCTTAAATGCTCTTAAAAAGAGCTTATTTTCGTAGGGATTTGGGGTAAACGTTTTTCATTTGTAATCCGTTTATCTGATTCTTGTGAGTATCCACAAGTCGTTCCATTGTCGAATTTCAGGGACGTTCCAATTGATGAGCACGTGTTTCTGCGAAGAGAAATCATTCATTATAGTTATGAATAGTATATACAGATACTTATTTCAATAAAGATGGGTACCAAAAACCTGGGTAGAATTATGGGAAACATTTCCTATAGGAAATTATATGGTTTCGAGATAAAAACCTAATCTTAAAAAATAAGCACCACCAACAGAAAGCAGAAATATGTATTTTTGGAAAGTTTCATTCTATAAATAGAATTCAAGTGAAGCTATTTCGAATCAAAATTACAGAGAATTGCATGATTGTGTTCAGTGATCTATTGCCTTCGTAGCCTCGTAGTGTTTTTCACATTTTCAGACCGTGACTTGCAAATTTTAACAAGAGTCTTAAAAACAAAGTGCTGTAAAACCCCCACTCCCCCTCCTCCTTTTCTAGATTCATCACTAAATGAATTGCAATATAGAAGTATCAGTGTGGCACTTACTGTTTGATTATGCGTTTCCACAGTAGCGAAGTTGACATTGTGGAGTACGGGAAAGGTAGAACACAAAGTATCGACCGCAGTTCTTGACTTTGATGTAGTTGCTCCAAGTGCACGTGTTTCTTCCCCAGTGATAACAAACTTTGCGACGGACAACCTGGTTTCTAAGTCGAGGATAACTGCCCACCATCCAACCAGGAGCATGAGTACCACAGCGATTCTTAGGTGGAGCACGGGTTGGCATTCTGTTTCCAGCAAGACCCGTGAATCGATACCAGCGGGTGACAAAGCCTCTCTGATCACACAACAGTACATTTCCCCTGTTTCTGGATTGTCTTCGGTTCAGTTGGTTCAAAACAGCGTACCTCCTGCAGGGATCTGAGACAGTTGATAATTAAAACCTACATGATCCCCAGAACAAAGAAAAGACCAAAGTAATCCTGGTTTTCAATGTCACCAATGAAAAACTAACAAAACATTTCTTAACACCCGCTAAAACTTCTTTCCATATCAAAATTGGCCCTCTTTTTCCTTCCCTTGATTTCTATTCCCTTTTAGCACGCCATCCCCTTTATCTGTTAATAGCAGTAACAAGCGTGTGATAGTATCTAAAAATAATAACTTACCATTCGAGACACCACAATGGCGGCATGTTTTTCGGCAATAAAGACGTCCAACAGCTGAGTTACATTTTCTGTAATGCCTTATTCTCAGGCAACTGACTCCAGACAAATGGTTTCTGCAGACTGGAGGCGCAACTTAAGGACGAAATAAAAACTATGAGTTAAAAATATGTATATATATTTTTCACTTTATCATGTAGAAAATATATATAATAACATAACGTACCATAGCAGGTTGCAGCGCAAAGCCTCCTGATGAACAAATAACGTCTACAATGTCCTCGTCGTTTGAGCAGAACACAACTCCTCAAGCTCAAGACATTCCTTCGACGTCTCTTCTCTGGATCCTCCTCTTCATCTGCAGCTTCTTCGTCTTCAGATTCTTCAAAAAGAATAAGGTCAAATCAATGATAACAGCAACCGTTATTTATAATGGTAATAGAACTAAGTGACGCCTAATTTGGTCCGTATTCATACTAGGGATTGGACGACCGCGTAGCCGATTACAACTACCAGATTGATTAGTGGAAAATAGAACGTTTCTCAATATATCAGATATAGTTATGACTGATATCAATGTATATCTTGATTCAATTAAAGTACCTTCTGTGTCTCCTTCGGTACCTCCTTCGGGATCGCTCAAGTCTAGGAAGAAGAAAATTAAAGCAATAGCATTACAGAAAAATAAGATAAAGTCAGCAAAGCTTTAAGTCAAAGTCAATTGTTGTTTTTTTTTTTTGTTTTTTTCATGCAGGGCCAAGGTACTTGAAACTGAAGAGTATACTCGTACAAGCGCTGAATTTTTTTTAAACTCAATAGTTTACAGTCAGTTTATAGTCATACATAAATCTTCCACGCTTGATTGTTTCAATCCATTTACCACTTACTAATAAAATTATCTAAAGGTCTAGAAGACTTTAATCTGTGGTCTAATGTTTAGTGTGTTGCTGCTCTGAAAAAGGTCGTTTGATCATTTTTCTAATTGTTCGTGGAAGCCAATCCAGTGTCAAGAAGGAGACACATTCTTATGCACAAATCAATGAAAGTTGCACAAAACACACATTCTGATAAAGTTTACCTTCGGTGTCTTCGGCCTCGGCAGGATCGCTAACTTCTGAAAGAAAAAATTGAAACAATATAATTTAAAATGTAACTTTTGTAGGGCAGCTTTAGCCATTCAAGAATAATGAAAAGAAAAAAAGCCGAATTTCACATTCGAGGGCAATAATATAATGATGGACGTTTGCGGGTCTTGATGGGCGTTCACACAAGACCAAGGTACTCTGTAGTGAGTGTCATTACGGAAGCGCTAAATATATATTCAGGTTTATAGTCTAATAACACAACATTAAGATAAATCCCATCTAAACTCACCCTCGTCAGATTGTTCAGGTTGTTCAGGTACCTCAGGGAGCTCAACCTTTTCGTCTTCCTCCAAGGAATGAGCCACCACAAGAGCACCAAGGAACAAGGCTGCGATCAGATAGATCTTCATGGTTTCAGCACTAGGTTTTGGTTTCGTCTTCAGCAGGAGTCAGAACCCAATGATGAAGCTGCTTAAAGTCACCCCTTTTTATACCATCCAAACAGGAACACTAACATGACATGTCGCTGAGGAGGTGGATCCTTCTTTCTTCATGACTTCACATATTTAATTAGTTTAAAACCTTTATTAAAGTCTAGTCACAGTTGCTTGATCCGAAATGAAAAACACTTGAATTAAAGACTTCGGAAAACAAAGAGATTCACAACCTAATATATTGGACGTGGATTCCTGAAATTGCCTCACGGACGAGAAAAAAAAAAAAGGAAAAAGTTTAAAGTTGAAGATAAAATTGCTTGAAATGAAAAAGATGAAACTACTTTTGCTGTCAAACTTGAGGGGAGGGGGGATGTTTAAACGTTTGCGGTAAAAAACTGTACAGTAAAGGCAATCTATTTTTGCCTACAAAGGAATCCATACACCATGTCAATTCATGCTAAATTTGTATTTTAGACAAATGTTGTAATGAAATCATTACTAGATTAACGGCAATCTCGCCAAATTTGAGATGAATGTGAATTTTAAATTGCGATGTAAATTTTATGGAAAAATCACTCCTGGCCCCCTTGTCATGCATGTTTTTTTTCAAGTTTCAAATATCAATAACTCCTTAATGATTAATGTTATTACCATTAACATTTCTCATGAAATTGATTTAATATGTATAATATATATGATTGATCAATTCACTGTTTTCGGCGGCCATTTTGAATTTGGGCAAAACCGGCAAAATATATATAGATATCTGGACCACTTTGACTTCCTGTAACTCCACCAAATTTTGTCGGATTTTCAAACAAATAAATAACTGTTATGGAAGCAGCCTTTCTTATCTCATATGTCATCAACATAATTACAAGTTTGAAGCTATCGAAGCAAAAAATATGTCAGAGGAAAGAGGAATATGTATTGTCAGTAACCCGAATCTTTGGAACCACAATGAAAGACGACGCGTTAGCAGCGTACACCAGCTAGAAACCCTTAGAAACGTTTTCCGTTGGTTGAAGTTTTGCTAACTGTCTTTCTTTTGTAAAAAAGGGAACAGAAAAAACTGAATATGAAAGAAAGTTCTTGAAGCATTCTGGTTGCTAGTGGTAGTAAAATCGGACGTCATCACACAAACACCTATATAGTCACACGATTCAATGCACAACTTTTAAAACCCAGGTTCATTGGCCTGGTGATATAAAAAGGCCTAAGAGACATATCATAGACAATCTTTTCCTTGGATTTTTCATTTGCTTTTAATGATTATGTTTTTCATTGAAACAAACTGTCTAACATGCCAGCTTTTTCAAAACCTCTGCTCGAACGGAAGTGTTTTGTGCTACATTCTTAGTTTTGCAATTTAAAAAATAATAACTCGGTAAATAATTAATTCGACAAAATCCAAGTTTCCTGGCGAGTTCAGGGTTTCTAAACATTTACAAGCACAGTTTCCTTACACAGCAATATATCGCCTCCAAAATACCTCATGGCGTCAGTCGGGGGCTTCAATGATCCTTTAAACATTATTTTCATGGTCTATAAGCACAATCATTAGTTCAGCTAACCTCATGTGACATGACTCTGAACACTGATGTTTAATTATCGGAAAACAATTTAGAAAAAATTGGCAATTGTCTAAACAGTCTACATTTAATTTATCAATAAGCTGTGTCCCCGAACAAATTATATTGAGAAGAAAAAAAAACAGATAGTTTATTTGACGTTTAAGTATCTATTGCATATTGCCACTAGTAATATTAATGGCGATTTTTCATCAATGTCATCAATGTCATTGTTAAATAAAGACGTTATCATTATTATTATAATGCTCAACCAGCTCAAATTGATTGATGAATTCAAATGAAAAAGACCAAAAAATATCAACTGAATCTTTCTCTCTTTCTTTCGTTTTTCTCAGTGTTTTTTTTTTTTTTTTTTTTTAGACAAAAGAAGGGTTCCTGTTTCTTTCAAAAGTTCCTCTTTCGTTTGTGGAAGTGGTGAATTTGTTTTCGCTTTTCATCGAATGAATGCACAGCAGGTACTGACCAGCAGAACAATAGTTCGAAATCTTTAAAGTTTCTGCAAGTAAGAAAAGCGAGAAGAAAAGTTGCAAATTAGAGCAATAAAGTATGGATTCAAGGTATCACGATCAAGAGGGCTAGAAAATAGAATACATTCCAAATAAATAATTTCGTACAAAGTGATCAATCAGATGACCAGTTGGATGTTGCCGATGAAGCGACAAGTTTTCATTATGCATTCTATCATGAACTACAGAAGCTATTTTAAAAGTGGTAACTTGGACTTTTGAACTTGGTTTTTAGAACGATCTGTGAAGAAGGAAAGAAATATTTACAGCAGCTTTCAATGTTACCGGAACTCGGTTGGTTGAGCTGTAAACCGCTCTCTAGCGAGACTTGATCTAATGTAAAGCTGTATGCTCAGTGATGCACTTCCTTGCAAATTCTAAGTCTACAAAAACTACAGTGAAATCATAGCAATCAAAATCTATTTTCACTAGTGAAATGCATTCGATTTCATTAATGTCATCACTTCTCATCCCAGTTGAAATTTGAATTCGCTCCCCTAAAAAAAAAACAAGGTTTAATTTATGATCAATTAAACAAAGCCTCAACATTTTTAAGTTTCTACAAATAAAAGAAAAACTATATGAAAATATGTTATAAAAAGTGGATAGGGATTAAAGGTATGATTATCTAGAGGGTTAGAAAGTGGAATACATATATCGTGCCCCAAATTATTAATTTAATTATAAAATCATAAATCACATGATAATTCATTGATGCGGATATGAAATAATGTGGCAGGTTTTCTTTTATGTTGTCTAAAAGAACGTTGTCATGCATAAAAAAATAAAAGATAAAAAATACGAAATATTTATTTTTGCAAAACAGACATACCTTGTAGGTATGGACTGATATTTTTAAGATAATCTTGTTGGTATATACATATTAAATAGAGATTATCACATGTTAAGAGCTTGATATTGTTTTTATTCACGATTTTTCCGTATCATATCGCGAACAAGCAAGTCGCGATTTATGGTCGATTTAGGGTCGATTACATATTATTACATATCGCGAGATGTTATTGGACAGTTTGTTGTGAAGTGATATCGTATCACTTCACTGATATGGTTTTTATTCACGGCCTTATCTCACGGATATCGACCCTAAATGTGTAATAAAACAGCTACTCTCATCAGTCTAGAGGGCTTGAGAGTCAAAGTAAAGAAAAAAATTTCTAATTAATTCCTATTTGTTATTTTTTTATATTTTTTTTTTATATTTCTATATAACAAAGTTCTTGCAATTAGTTGTATATAAGATAATTTCCTAAAGTTGTTTTTTTTTTTTTTTTTTTTTTTTTGTGGCAAAAATTCAAATTTTGTTTTTGGATTCTTTTCAAAACCCCTATTTGGACTTCAGCCTGAGGACATGCAACCCGTTCACCCGATGACCGCACAGACTTCGAGATTACTTTACGCCCGAGCCAAATTTTGCGCTGCCCTTTCAATATTATTATATAAAAGTATACATTTTCTGAAAGCTAAATAAACGTAGTTTGCAAAGCTCAATTTGGAATTTTCTGTTTTGCGACACAAAAAAAGTTATTGGGTTTCTCCGCAGTTTTTGAGTGACCAAAATAACTTTCTTAAAACCTTGTAGCTCATTCGGATTACATCAGATCGAACTGAAACTTTAGATCATGACAAATCACAAGGCAATTAAAAAAGAAATTGTATCAAATTTTTGAAATGTTTTTTCATTCAAAAGATATTGTCTATTTTGCAATCATAACCACCGAAAATTCAAACATTCGGATTTAACGCGTCATCGCGTGCGATTTAAAAAAGATATCAAAAATCTGAGACACCGCATGCTAATGTATTTTTGATCGACATAGCGGAAATTCTGATCCTGTAGGAAGTTGTCAAATGATGTGCGGTAGAAGGTCACTTGTCTTGAGGACGATCCCTTTATCGTACGACAAAATAGCTTTAGAATATTAGTGTGAATGATATTAGGATGTCAAAAATGCAAGAATATTAACTACGTTCATTTCATCGTCGTCCCACTTTAAACTACGTGAGTAGCTACCCGTTTATCGGATGAATGCGCAATACCTTTAATATCAATTAATGAATTCAGGCTTTTTAAATACCAAGTTAATGAAAATAACCGAGTCAAATCGAGAAAAATTTGAAAACAGTGACAAGTACGGTGTCCTTATTTAGTACAAACTACTTTTCCAAGGTACAACTGAGTTTAGAGTTGTTATGATTTCATTTCATGACTATATCCTGTCTCAAGTGCCTCATGACGTCAGTCCTGGGCTTCAAGGACCCTTTAAAGATTATTTTCATTATTCATGAACAAAGTCATTAGTTCTGCCTCGTGTGACATGACTCTGTGCACTGAAAGAAACATCATCCCCCCGGGAAACTAAGGGCTACGGGAACTCAGGCTACGGAAAACAACGCGGAAAAGTGTGTCAACAGTCTAAACAGTCCATATTTATAACTAGGCTGTGGTCCTGAAGTCAATAGTGATGACGTCTCGAAAGAATGGATAAAACTGATACAACGAAACGCAATGTATCATGGGATAACCCTGGACCGTCCTCTGTATGTCCCTTATAGTAAAGTCTTTGTCAGCGCGGGCTCGATATTCATAATCTTAGTGCAAAATATATCCTGTTTTTAACTCGTGGATACGCGAAGCGTAGAAACGAGTTATTGTGAGGGGTCTGAATAGGCAAATGTGTCACTCGCTCGCTCGCTCACTAAGTGAGCCGTTAGCAGATCGATATCTAAACGCTTTCTTTTTACTAGATCGATATTGAAACGCTTACAAATCGCTTACGGATTCTATTTTCGTATTCTGAGAAGTGTCACGAAGCAAGACCAACTCTATTATAATATGGCAGCATATGGCAACATATTCATACGAGTAACTCGTCGCTTTTCTCATGTGGAATGCAAAGATCTCAGCTCGATCTCAGCTCGTTTAGGTCTCGATCTTTTGCACATGCGCAAATACGAATGCCAAAGGACTGGTACTACACAGGCAGCCCATTTAGATATTTTAAGGGACTGTTGGAGGCGACAACAATTCGAATAGCGACTCGAATATTCAATTTAAAACGATTCTAGGTCCAGTTCTGTAGTGAGGATAGATAGTACTTTTGATGGTAAAAATATAAGAGAAATCTATTCCTGGAACCGAGAGGCAGTGGTCCGCTCTTAGAGAGACGCCCTCTTAAATATTGAATGTTCTTTGACAGTTGACTTTAGGGCACACTTTGCCATTAAACCAGGATAAACCTCCTGCACAAATGAGTCTGTAGTCGAGATATTTACCAAATGAGAATAAAGCATATAAGAATTACTAAGTATGAATTTCAGGTTACCCATACGGGTACTAACCCAGCCCAATCGGGCTTGACTTATAGTCTTGTTCGAAGCCCAAGATTTTTCCACTAGGCCACGAGTTTAAGGAATTAGCACAACAATAGCCATAAAAACAATGCGCAAGATAGACTAGATTTTTTCCCACTTAAAATCAATGTACGTAGCAAATAGTGCAAGGGATTAGCTGTAGATATGGCCTGGGGGCCGGCTAGTCTCTCCCCTGATGCCTCGGCTAGATCATTATGCTGCATAATCCGTACACCGACCCAAGAGCAGAAGGAGTTTCTGCATCCTCGAATGTCACTGGGGCATGGCATCGTGGAATTAATTTTTTGAATCTCTTTCGGCGGACGTGAGTTCAAACCCAATCGTGCCTAGATTTTTTTTTTCTTGTTTTGGGTTTATGTTTTTTCTTCTTTCTTTTCTTCTACTGTTGTTGTTGCTTATTTGTTTAATTATTTTTTTCTTGTAGACGTTCAGCATTATTTTATTGCAAGATCGCATATATTAAGCATGACGTTACAAATGAACTGTAATGTACTCATATACTCATGGCATAAAAATGACTTAGACACGATAGTAATAATAATAATAATATTTATTATCTATATCGCGCATTTATCATGTGAATATGATCAAATGCGCCTAACAATAATTTACAAATAAATAAATTACAATAAATATGATAACTTTAAGATTTTTATAAAAATATTTAAAATGGAATAATACAGCTATATATAAATATGTGAATTAAAATTAATTTAAAAATTGATAATGAAATGTATAATGAAATGTATAAGCCGATTCACGGTTCAAGAATCGCTATCAGTCCGCACGCGACCGAACCCCGAATCTCCCCACTCTCCTCTGCCTAATTAAACAAAAGAGGTTTAAACAAAAGAAGGTGAGAAATTCGGGATAAAATCGCACGCGCACCGACAACGATTCCCAAACCGCGAACCGGCTTACACGTAAATACATATATAATTACTCAATGTTCATAAGCAATTCTGAATAAAAATGTCTTTACTAAAGTCTTAAAACTGTTGTAATTGTTCTCGCCTAAAGGCTCGTGCAATTACAAGAACTTTCAAAAAATTACTCGTACCTATTAATTTCCAAATTGTACTCGAGGTCGTGCGATTTCCTATACTAATTGTACTCCTCTAGACCAATCAGAATCGAGTAATTTTGTCGAGTGTACTATGAAGTCAATAATTCCTCCATTAGCCTTCTATTTTTTCGTTTTATTTGATCAACAATAGCTTATTCCCTTCCTGAGGCACTTGAATTTCTTTCCAGAATTTTGTTCAAATCCCCACCCCTTGCCTGACTACTCCTCCCCCTCCCCCATAGGACTTACATTGATAACTGCATTATACCTTCACATTTTTTTACTCTTGAGACCATCCCCACCCCTCCCCCCCCAAAAATAAACTAAATAGAATTAAAGTTTCATTGTCCTTCAAGCTCAGGGAAATGAGTTAGCTTCTTATGAAAACTTATTTTCAAGCATTTGTTCATATCTCGAAATTTTGCAAGTAAGCCAAATCTAATGCAGAGAACAATAGTTCATTCGTCAATTCTTTTCTAGTATCCACGAGTTCGCCACACTGGCTGTTTCATGGACCGCGGAGCGTAATTTGATTGGGGGGCTAACGACCACCAAATACTGAAAGACCTAAGGAGTTTGGGGGCATGATCCCATTATTGGGGGGCTATAGCCCTCCAGCCCCCCCCCCCCCCCTGCTCCGCGGTCCCTGTGTTTGATTCTTGTTTCGTGTGGTTCATGTTTAGCTCAAGTCCCACATGACTGATCTTTGCATCCTGCCAACCAATGGATCTAATTTTTGAGCCTTCTCCCCGCCCTCGGAAAATAATTTCCCAGTGCCTAACCCGTGATATACCAAAACAAATTTCATGCACCTTTCTAGTTGTCCATCCTCCCCAGTCATTGTAGTTTTGCCAATTAAAGGAAGTAATAAAATACTAGGGCAAGATTTAATGATCCTCGGATTTTTTGACCGCAAAATGCTGAAGAGGCATACGCAAAGTCAACCCATTCAAATCACACACTACTATGAATAAAAATGTTTAATTAATTCTAACTTAAGCTAGAGCTCAAGTATGACTGGGAAGCATCTTAAATGCTCTTAAAAAGAGCTTATTTTCGTAGGGATTTGGGGTAAACGTTTTTCATTTGTAATCCGTTTATCTGATTCTTGTGAGTATCCACAAGTCGTTCCATTGTCGAATTTCAGGGACGTTCCAATTGATGAGCACGTGTTTCTGCGAAGAGAAATCATTCATTATAGTTATGAATAGTATATACAGATACTTATTTCAATAAAGATGGGTACCAAAAACCTGGGTAGCTGAGCTCCCTTAAAATTATGGGAAACATTTCCTATAGGAAATTATATGGTTTCGAGATAAAAACCTAATCTTAAAAAATAAGCACCACCAACAGAAAGAGCAAGCAGAAATATGTATTTTTGGAAAGTTTCATTCTATAAATAGAATTCAAGTGAAGCTATTTCGAATCAAAATTACAGAGAATTGCATGATTGTGTTCAGTGATCTATTGCCTTCGTAGCCTCGTAGTGTTTTTCACATTTCCAGACCGTGACTTGCAAATTTTAACAAGAGTCTTAAAAACAAAGTGCTGTAAAACCCCCACTCCCCCTCCTCCTTTTCTAGATTCATCACTAAATGAATTGCAATATAGAAGTATCAGTGTGGCACTTACTGTTTGATTATGCGTTTCCACAGTAGCGAAGTTGACATTGTGGAGTACGGGAAAGGTAGAACACAAAGTATCGACCGCAGTTCTTGACTTTGATGTAGTTGCTCCAAGTGCACGTGTTTCTTCCCCAGTGATAACAAACTTTGCGACGGACAACCTGGTTTCTAAGTCGAGGATAACTGCCCACCATCCAACCAGGAGCATGAGTACCACAGCGATTCTTAGGTGGAGCACGGGTTGGCATTCTGTTTCCAGCAAGACCCGTGAATCGATACCAGCGGGTGACAAAGCCTCTCTGATCACACAACAGTACATTTCCCCTGTTTCTGGATTGTCTTCGGTTCAGTTGGTTCAAAACAGCGTACCTCCTGCAGGGATCTGAGACAGTTGATAATTAAAACCTACATGATCCCCAGAACAAAGAAAAGACCAAAGTAATCCTGGTTTTCAATGTCACCAATGAAAAACTAACAAAACATTTCTTAACACCCGCTAAAACTTCTTTCCATATCAAAATTGGCCCTCTTTTTCCTTCCCTTGATTTCTATTCCCTTTTAGCACGCCATCCCCTTTATCTGTTAATAGCAGTAACAAGCGTGTGATAGTATCTAAAAATAATAACTTACCATTCGAGACACCACAATGGCGGCATGTTCTTCGGCAATAAAGACGTCCAACAGCTGAGTTACATTTTCTGTAATGCCTTATTCTCAGGCAACTGATTCCAGACAAATGGTTTCTGCAGACTGGAGGCGCAACTTAAGGACGAAATAAAAACTATGAGTTAAAAATATGTATATATATTTTTCACTTTATCATGTAGAAAATATATATAATAACATAACGTACCATAGCAGGTTGCAGCGCAAAGCCTCCTGATGAACAAATAACGTCTACAATGTCCTCGTCGTTTGAGCAGAACACAACTCCTCAAGCTCAAGACATTCCTTCGACGTCTCTTCTCTGGATCCTCCTCTTCATCTGCAGCTTCTTCGTCTTCAGATTCTTCAAAAAGAATAAGGTCAAATCAATGATAACAGCAACCGTTATTTATAATGGTAATAGAACTAAGTGACGCCTAATTTGGTCCGTATTCATACTAGGGATTGGACGACCGCGTAGCCGATTACAACTACCAGATTGATTAGTGGAAAATAGAACGTTTCTCAATATATCAGATATAGTTATGACTGATATCAATGTATATCTTGATTCAATTAAAGTACCTTCTGTGTCTCCTTCGGTACCTCCTTCGGGATCGCTCAAGTCTAGGAAGAAGAAAATTAAAGCAATAGCATTACAGAAAAATAAGATAAAGTCAGTAAAGCTTTAAGTCAAAGTCAATTGTTGTTTTTTTTTTTTGTTTTTTTCATGCAGGGCCAAGGTACTTGAAACTGAAGAGTATACTCGTACAAGCGCTGAATTTTTTTTAAACTCAATAGTTTACAGTCAGTTTATAGTCATACATAAATCTTCCACGCTTGATTGTTTCAATCCATTTACCACTTACTAATAAAATTATCTAAAGGTCTAGAAGACTTTAATCTGTGGTCTAATGTTTAGTGTGTTGCTGCTCTGAAAAAGGTCGTTTGATCATTTTTCTAATTGTTCGTGGAAGCCAATCCAGTGTCAAGAAGGAGACACATTCTTATGCACAAATCAATGAAAGTTGCACAAAACACACATTCTGATAAAGTTTACCTTCGGTGTCTTCGGCCTCGGCAGGATCGCTAACTTCTGAAAGAAAAAATTGAAACAATATAATTTAAAATGTAACTTTTGTAGGGCAGCTTTAGCCATTCAAGAATAATGAAAAGAAAAAAAGCCGAATTTCACATTCGAGGGCAATAATATAATGATGGACGTTTGCGGGTCTTGATGGGCGTTCACACAAGACCAAGGTACTCTGTAGTGAGTGTCATTACGGAAGCGCTAAATATATATTCAGGTTTATAGTCTAATAACACAACATTAAGATAAATCCCATCTAAACTCACCCTCGTCAGATTGTTCAGGTTGTTCAGGTACCTCAGGGAGCTCAACCTTTTCGTCTTCCTCCAAGGAATGAGCCACCACAAGAGCACCAAGGAACAAGGCTGCGATCAGATAGATCTTCATGGTTTCAGCACTAGGTTTTGGTTTCGTCTTCAGCAGGAGTCAGAACCCAATGATGAAGCTGCTTAAAGTCACCCCTTTTTATACCATCCAAACAGGAACACTAACATGACATGTCGCTGAGGAGGTGGATCCTTCTTTCTTCATGACTTCACATATTTAATTAGTTTAAAACCTTTATTAAAGTCTAGTCACAGTTGCTTGATCCGAAATGAAAAACACTTGAATTAAAGACTTCGGAAAACAAAGAGATTCACAACCTAATATATTGGACGTGGATTCCTGAAATTGCCTCACGGACGAGAAAAAAAAAAAAGGAAAAAGTTTAAAGTTGAAGATAAAATTGCTTGAAATGAAAAAGATGAAACTACTTTAGCTGTCAAACTTGAGGGGAGGGGGGATGTTTAAACGTTTGCGGTAAAAAACTGTACAGTAAAGGCAATCTATTTTTGCCTACAAAGGAATCCATACACCATGTCAATTCATGCTAAATTTGTATTTTAGACAAATGTTGTAATGAAATCATTACTAGATTAACGGCAATCTCGCCAAATTTGAGATGAATGTGAATTTTAAATTGCGATGTAAATTTTATGGAAAAATCACTCCTGGCCCCCTTGTCATGCATGTTTTTTTTCAAGTTTCAAATATCAATAACTCCTTAATGATTAATGTTATTACCATTAACATTTCTCATGAAATTGATTTAATATGTATAATATATATGATTGATCAATTCACTGTTTTCGGCGGCCATTTTGAATTTGGGCAAAACCGGCAAAATATATATAGATATCTGGACCACTTTGACTTCCTGTAACTCCACCAAATTTTGTCGGATTTTCAAACAAATAAATAACTGTTATGGAAGCAGCCTTTCTTATCTCATATGTCATCAACATAATTACAAGTTTGAAGCTATCGAAGCAAAAAATATGTCAGAGGAAAGAGGAATATGTATTGTCAGTAACCCGAATCTTTGGAACCACAATGAAAGACGACGCGTTAGCAGCGTACACCAGCTAGAAACCCTTAGAAACGTTTTCCGTTGGTTGAAGTTTTGCTAACTGTCTTTCTTTTGTAAAAAAGGGAACAGAAAAAACTGAATATGAAAGAAAGTTCTTGAAGCATTCTGGTTGCTAGTGGTAGTAAAATCGGACGTCATCACACAAACACCTATATAGTCACACGATTCAATGCACAACTTTTAAAACCCAGGTTCATTGGCCTGGTGATATAAAAAGGCCTAAGAGACATATCATAGACAATCTTTTCCTTGGATTTTTCATTTGCTTTTAATGATTATGTTTTTCATTGAAACAAACTGTCTAACATGCCAGCTTTTTCAAAACCTCTGCTCGAACGGAAGTGTTTTGTGCTACATTCTTAGTTTTGCAATTTAAAAAATAATAACTCGGTAAATAATTAATTCGACAAAATCCAAGTTTCCTGGCGAGTTCAGGGTTTCTAAACATTTACAAGCACAGTTTCCTTACACAGCAATATATCGCCTCCAAAATACCTCATGGCGTCAGTCGGGGGCTTCAATGATCCTTTAAACATTATTTTCATGGTCTATAAGCACAATCATTAGTTCAGCTAACCTCATGTGACATGACTCTGAACACTGATGTTTAATTATCGGAAAACAATTTAGAAAAAATTGGCAATTGTCTAAACAGTCTACATTTAATTTATCAATAAGCTGTGTCCCCGAACAAATTATATTGAGAAGAAAAAAAAACAGATAGTTTATTTGACGTTTAAGTATCTATTGCATATTGCCACTAGTAATATTAATGGCGATTTTTCATCAATGTCATCAATGTCATTGTTAAATAAAGACGTTATCATTATTATTATAATGCTCAACCAGCTCAAATTGATTGATGAATTCAAATGAAAAAGACCAAAAAATATCAACTGAATCTTTCTCTCTTTCTTTCGTTTTTCTCAGTGTTTTTTTTTTTTTTTTTTTTTAGACAAAAGAAGGGTTCCTGTTTCTTTCAAAAGTTCCTCTTTCGTTTGTGGAAGTGGTGAATTTGTTTTCGCTTTTCATCGAATGAATGCACAGCAGGTACTGACCAGCAGAACAATAGTTCGAAATCTTTAAAGTTTCTGCAAGTAAGAAAAGCGAGAAGAAAAGTTGCAAATTAGAGCAATAAAGTATGGATTCAAGGTATCACGATCAAGAGGGCTAGAAAATAGAATACATTCCAAATAAATAATTTCGTACAAAGTGATCAATCAGATGACCAGTTGGATGTTGCCGATGAAGCGACAAGTTTTCATTATGCATTCTATCATGAACTACAGAAGCTATTTTAAAAGTGGTAACTTGGACTTTTGAACTTGGTTTTTAGAACGATCTGTGAAGAAGGAAAGAAATATTTACAGCAGCTTTCAATGTTACCGGAACTCGGTTGGTTGAGCTGTAAACCGCTCTCTAGCGAGACTTGATCTAATGTAAAGCTGTATGCTCAGTGATGCACTTCCTTGCAAATTCTAAGTCTACAAAAACTACAGTGAAATCATAGCAATCAAAATCTATTTTCACTAGTGAAATGCATTCGATTTCATTAATGTCATCACTTCTCATCCCAGTTGAAATTTGAATTCGCTCCCCTAAAAAAAAAACAAGGTTTAATTTATGATCAATTAAACAAAGCCTCAACATTTTTAAGTTTCTACAAATAAAAGAAAAACTATATGAAAATATGTTATAAAAAGTGGATAGGGATTAAAGGTATGATTATCTAGAGGGTTAGAAAGTGGAATACATATATCGTGCCCCAAATTATTAATTTAATTATAAAATCATAAATCACATGATAATTCATTGATGCGGATATGAAATAATGTGGCAGGTTTTCTTTTATGTTGTCTAAAAGAACGTTGTCATGCATAAAAAAATAAAAGATAAAAAATACGAAATATTTATTTTTGCAAAACAGACATACCTTGTAGGTATGGACTGATATTTTTAAGATAATCTTGTTGGTATATACATATTAAATAGAGATTATCACATGTTAAGAGCTTGATATTGTTTTTATTCACGATTTTTCCGTATCATATCGCGAACAAGCAAGTCGCGATTTATGGTCGATTTAGGGTCGATTACATATTATTACATATCGCGAGATGTTATTGGACAGTTTGTTGTGAAGTGATATCGTATCACTTCACTGATATGGTTTTTATTCACGGCCTTATCTCACGGATATCGACCCTAAATGTGTAATAAAACAGCTACTCTCATCAGTCTAGAGGGCTTGAGAGTCAAAGTAAAGAAAAAAATTTCTAATTAATTCCTATTTGTTATTTTTTTTTATTTTTTTTTTATATTTCTATATAACAAAGTTCTTGCAATTAGTTGTATATAAGATAATTTCCTAAAGTTGTTTTTTTTTTTTTTTTTTTTTTTTTGTGGCAAAAATTCAAATTTTGTTTTTGGATTCTTTTCAAAACCCCTATTTGGACTTCAGCCTGAGGACATGCAACCCGTTCACCCGATGACCGCACAGACTTCGAGATTACTTTACGCCCGAGCCAAATTTTGCGCTGCCCTTTCAATATTATTATATAAAAGTATACATTTTCTGAAAGCTAAATAAACGTAGTTTGCAAAGCTCAATTTGGAATTTTCTGTTTTGCGACACAAAAAAAGTTATTGGGTTTCTCCGCAGTTTTTGAGTGACCAAAATAACTTTCTTAAAACCTTGTAGCTCATTCGGATTACATCAGATCGAACTGAAACTTTAGATCATGACAAATCACAAGGCAATTAAAAAAGAAATTGTATCAAATTTTTGAAATGTTTTTTCATTCAAAAGATATTGTCTATTTTGCAATCATAACCACCGAAAATTCAAACATTCGGATTTAACGCGTCATCGCGTGCGATTTAAAAAAGATATCAAAAATCTGAGACACCGCATGCTAATGTATTTTTGATCGACATAGCGGAAATTCTGATCCTGTAGGAAGTTGTCAAATGATGTGCGGTAGAAGGTCACTTGTCTTGAGGACGATCCCTTTATCGTACGACAAAATAGCTTTAGAATATTAGTGTGAATGATATTAGGATGTCAAAAATGCAAGAATATTAACTACGTTCATTTCATCGTCGTCCCACTTTAAACTACGTGAGTAGCTACCCGTTTATCGGATGAATGCGCAATACCTTTAATATCAATTAATGAATTCAGGCTTTTTAAATACCAAGTTAATGAAAATAACCGAGTCAAATCGAGAAAAATTTGAAAACAGTGACAAGTACGGTGTCCTTATTTAGTACAAACTACTTTTCCAAGGTACAACTGAGTTTAGAGTTGTTATGATTTCATTTCATGACTATATCCTGTCTCAAGTGCCTCATGACGTCAGTCCTGGGCTTCAAGGACCCTTTAAAGATTATTTTCATTATTCATGAACAAAGTCATTAGTTCTGCCTCGTGTGACATGACTCTGTGCACTGAAAGAAACATCATCCCCCCGGGAAACTAAGGGCTACGGGAACTCAGGCTACGGAAAACAACGCGGAAAAGTGTGTCAACAGTCTAAACAGTCCATATTTATAACTAGGCTGTGGTCCTGAAGTCAATAGTGATGACGTCTCGAAAGAATGGATAAAACTGATACAACGAAACGCAATGTATCATGGGATAACCCTGGACCGTCCTCTGTATGTCCCTTATAGTAAAGTCTTTGTCAGCGCGGGCTCGATATTCATAATCTTAGTGCAAAATATATCCTGTTTTTAACTCGTGGATACGCGAAGCGTAGAAACGAGTTATTGTGAGGGGTCTGAATAGGCAAATGTGTCACTCGCTCGCTCGCTCACTAAGTGAGCCGTTAGCAGATCGATATCTAAACGCTTTCTTTTTACTAGATCGATATTGAAACGCTTACAAATCGCTTACGGATTCTATTTTCGTATTCTGAGAAGTGTCACGAAGCAAGACCAACTCTATTATAATATGGCAGCATATGGCAACATATTCATACGAGTAACTCGTCGCTTTTCTCATGTGGAATGCAAAGATCTCAGCTCGATCTCAGCTCGTTTAGGTCTCGATCTTTTGCACATGCGCAAATACGAATGCCAAAGGACTGGTACTACACAGGCAGCCCATTTAGATATTTTAAGGGACTGTTGGAGGCGACAACAATTCGAATAGCGACTCGAATATTCAATTTAAAACGATTCTAGGTCCAGTTCTGTAGTGAGGATAGATAGTACTTTTGATGGTAAAAATATAAGAGAAATCTATTCCTGGAACCGAGAGGCAGTGGTCCGCTCTTAGAGAGACGCCCTCTTAAATATTGAATGTTCTTTGACAGTTGACTTTAGGGCACACTTTGCCATTAAACCAGGATAAACCTCCTGCACAAATGAGTCTGTAGTCGAGATATTTACCAAATGAGAATAAAGCATATAAGAATTACTAAGTATGAATTTCAGGTTACCCATACGGGTACTAACCCAGCCCAATCGGGCTTGACTTATAGTCTTGTTCGAAGCCCAAGATTTTTCCACTAGGCCACGAGTTTAAGGAATTAGCACAACAATAGCCATAAAAACAATGCGCAAGATAGACTAGATTTTTTCCCACTTAAAATCAATGTACGTAGCAAATAGTGCAAGGGATTAGCTGTAGATATGGCCTGGGGGCCGGCTAGTCTCTCCCCTGATGCCTCGGCTAGATCATTATGCTGCATAATCCGTACACCGACCCAAGAGCAGAAGGAGTTTCTGCATCCTCGAATGTCACTGGGGCATGGCATCGTGGAATTAATTTTTTGAATCTCTTTCGGCGGACGTGAGTTCAAACCCAATCGTGCCTAGATTTTTTTTTTCTTGTTTTGGGTTTATGTTTTTTCTTCTTTCTTTTCTTCTACTGTTGTTGTTGCTTATTTGTTTAATTATTTTTTTCTTGTAGACGTTCAGCATTATTTTATTGCAAGATCGCATATATTAAGCATGACGTTACAAATGAACTGTAATGTACTCATATACTCATGGCATAAAAATGACTTAGACACGATAGTAATAATAATAATAATATTTATTATCTATATCGCGCATTTATCATGTGAATATGATCAAATGCGCCTAACAATAATTTACAAATAAATAAATTACAATAAATATGATAACTTTAAGATTTTTATAAAAATATTTAAAATGGAATAATACAGCTATATATAAATATGTGAATTAAAATTAATTTAAAAATTGATAATGAAATGTATAATGAAATGTATAAGCCGATTCACGGTTCAAGAATCGCTATCAGTCCGCACGCGACCGAACCCCGAATCTCCCCACTCTCCTCTGCCTAATTAAACAAAAGAGGTTTAAACAAAAGAAGGTGAGAAATTCGGGATAAAATCGCACGCGCACCGACAACGATTCCCAAACCGCGAACCGGCTTACACGTAAATACATATATAATTACTCAATGTTCATAAGCAATTCTGAATAAAAATGTCTTTACTAAAGTCTTAAAACTGTTGTAATTGTTCTCGCCTAAAGGCTCGTGCAATTACAAGAACTTTCAAAAAATTACTCGTACCTATTAATTTCCAAATTGTACTCGAGGTCGTGCGATTTCCTATACTAATTGTACTCCTCTAGACCAATCAGAATCGAGTAATTTTGTCGAGTGTACTATGAAGTCAATAATTCCTCCATTAGCCTTCTATTTTTTCGTTTTATTTGATCAACAATAGCTTATTCCCTTCCTGAGGCACTTGAATTTCTTTCCAGAATTTTGTTCAAATCCCCACCCCTTGCCTGACTACTCCTCCCCCTCCCCCATAGGACTTACATTGATAACTGCATTATACCTTCACATTTTTTTACTCTTGAGACCATCCCCACCCCTCCCCCCCCAAAAATAAACTAAATAGAATTAAAGTTTCATTGTCCTTCAAGCTCAGGGAAATGAGTTAGCTTCTTATGAAAACTTATTTTCAAGCATTTGTTCATATCTCGAAATTTTGCAAGTAAGCCAAATCTAATGCAGAGAACAATAGTTCATTCGTCAATTCTTTTCTAGTATCCACGAGTTCGCCACACTGGCTGTTTCATGGACCGCGGAGCGTAATTTGATTGGGGGGCTAACGACCACCAAATACTGAAAGACCTAAGGAGTTTGGGGGCATGATCCCATTATTGGGGGGCTATAGCCCTCCAGCCCCCCCCCCCCCCCCTGCTCCGCGGTCCCTGTGTTTGATTCTTGTTTCGTGTGGTTCATGTTTAGCTCAAGTCCCACATGACTGATCTTTGCATCCTGCCAACCAATGGATCTAATTTTTGAGCCTTCTCCCCGCCCTCGGAAAATAATTTCCCAGTGCCTAACCCGTGATATACCAAAACAAATTTCATGCACCTTTCTAGTTGACCATCCTCCCCAGTCATTGTAGTTTTGCCAATTAAAGGAAGTAATAAAATACTAGGGCAAGATTTAATGATCCTCGGATTTTTTGACCGCAAAATGCTGAAGAGGCATACGCAAAGTCAACCCATTCAAATCACACACTACTATGAATAAAAATGTTTAATTAATTCTAACTTAAGCTAGAGCTCAAGTATGACTGGGAAGCATCTTAAATGCTCTTAAAAAGAGCTTATTTTCGTAGGGATTTGGGGTAAACGTTTTTCATTTGTAATCCGTTTATCTGATTCTTGTGAGTATCCACAAGTCGTTCCATTGTCGAATTTCAGGGACGTTCCAATTGATGAGCACGTGTTTCTGCGAAGAGAAATCATTCATTATAGTTATGAATAGTATATACAGATACTTATTTCAATAAAGATGGGTACCAAAAACCTGGGTAGCTGAGCTCCCTTAAAATTATGGGAAACATTTCCTATAGGAAATTATATGGTTTCGAGATAAAAACCTAATCTTAAAAAATAAGCACCACCAACAGAAAGAGCAAGCAGAAATATGTATTTTTGGAAAGTTTCATTCTATAAATAGAATTCAAGTGAAGCTATTTCGAATCAAAATTACAGAGAATTGCATGATTGTGTTCAGTGATCTATTGCCTTCGTAGCCTCGTAGTGTTTTTCACATTTTCAGACCGTGACTTGCAAGTTTTAACAAGAGTCTTAAAAACAAAGTGCTGTAAAACCCCCACTCCCCCTCCTCCTTTTCTAGATTCATCACTAAATGAATTGCAATATAGAAGTATCAGTGTGGCACTTACTGTTTGATTATGCGTTTCCACAGTAGCGAAGTTGACATTGTGGAGTACGGGAAAGGTAGAACACAAAGTATCGACCGCAGTTCTTGACTTTGATGTAGTTGCTCCAAGTGCACGTGTTTCTTCCCCAGTGATAACAAACTTTGCGACGGACAACCTGGTTTCTAAGTCGAGGATAACTGCCCACCATCCAACCAGGAGCATGAGTACCACAGCGATTCTTAGGTGGAGCACGGGTTGGCATTCTGTTTCCAGCAAGACCCGTGAATCGATACCAGCGGGTGACAAAGCCTCTCTGATCACACAACAGTACATTTCCCCTGTTTCTGGATTGTCTTCGGTTCAGTTGGTTCAAAACAGCGTACCTCCTGCAGGGATCTGAGACAGTTGATAATTAAAACCTACATGATCCCCAGAACAAAGAAAAGACCAAAGTAATCCTGGTTTTCAATGTCACCAATGAAAAACTAACAAAACATTTCTTAACACCCGCTAAAACTTCTTTCCATATCAAAATTGGCCCTCTTTTTCCTTCCCTTGATTTCTATTCCCTTTTAGCACGCCATCCCCTTTATCTGTTAATAGCAGTAACAAGCGTGTGATAGTATCTAAAAATAATAACTTACCATTCGAGACACCACAATGGCGGCATGTTCTTCGGCAATAAAGACGTCCAACAGCTGAGTTACATTTTCTGTAATGCCTTATTCTCAGGCAACTGATTCCAGACAAATGGTTTCTGCAGACTGGAGGCGCAACTTAAGGACGAAATAAAAACTATGAGTTAAAAATATGTATATATATTTTTCACTTTATCATGTAGAAAATATATATAATAACATAACGTACCATAGCAGGTTGCAGCGCAAAGCCTCCTGATGAACAAATAACGTCTACAATGTCCTCGTCGTTTGAGCAGAACACAACTCCTCAAGCTCAAGACATTCCTTCGACGTCTCTTCTCTGGATCCTCCTCTTCATCTGCAGCTTCTTCGTCTTCAGATTCTTCAAAAAGAATAAGGTCAAATCAATGATAACAGCAACCGTTATTTATAATGGTAATAGAACTAAGTGACGCCTAATTTGGTCCGTATTCATACTAGGGATTGGACGACCGCGTAGCCGATTACAACTACCAGATTGATTAGTGGAAAATAGAACGTTTCTCAATATATCAGATATAGTTATGACTGATATCAATGTATATCTTGATTCAATTAAAGTACCTTCTGTGTCTCCTTCGGTACCTCCTTCGGGATCGCTCAAGTCTAGGAAGAAGAAAATTAAAGCAATAGCATTACAGAAAAATAAGATAAAGTCAGTAAAGCTTTAAGTCAAAGTCAATTGTTGTTTTTTGTTTTTGTTTTTTTCATGCAGGGCCAAGGTACTTGAAACTGAAGAGTATACTCGTACAAGCGCTGAATTTTTTTTAAACTCAATAGTTTAAGTCATACATAAATCTTCCACGCTTGATTGTTTCAATCCATTTACCACTTACTAATAAAATTATCTAAAGGTCTAGAAGACTTTAATCTGTGGTCTAATGTTTAGTGTGTTGCTGCTCTGAAAAAGGTCGTTTGATCATTTTTCTAATTGTTCGTGGAAGCCAATCCAGTGTCAAGAAGGAGACACATTCTTATGCACAAATCAATGAAAGTTGCACAAAACACACATTCTGATAAAGTTTACCTTCGGTGTCTTCGGCCTCGGCAGGATCGCTAACTTCTGAAAGAAAAAATTGAAACAATATAATTTAAAATGTAACTTTTGTAGGGCAGCTTTAGCCATTCAAGAATAATGAAAAGAAAAAAAGCCGAATTTCACATTCGAGGGCAATAATATAATGATGGACGTTTGCGGGTCTTGATGGGCGTTCACACAAGACCAAGGTACTCTGTAGTGAGTGTCATTACGGAAGCGCTAAATATATATTCAGGTTTATAGTCTAATAACACAACATTAAGATAAATCCCATCTAAACTCACCCTCGTCAGATTGTTCAGGTTGTTCAGGTACCTCAGGGAGCTCAACCTTTTCGTCTTCCTCCAAGGAATGAGCCACCACAAGAGCACCAAGGAACAAGGCTGCGATCAGATAGATCTTCATGGTTTCAGCACTAGGTTTTGGTTTCGTCTTCAGCAGGAGTCAGAACCCAATGATGAAGCTGCTTAAAGTCACCCCTTTTTATACCATCCAAACAGGAACACTAACATGACATGTCGCTGAGGAGGTGGAACCTTCTTTCTTCATGACTTCACATATTTAATTAGTTTAAAACCTTTATTAAAGTCTAGTCACAGTTGCTTGATCCGAAATGAAAAACACTTGAATTAAAGACTTCGGAAAACAAAGAGATTCACAACCTAATATATTGGACGTGGATTCCTGAAATTGCCTCACGGACGAGAAAAAAAAAAAAGGAAAAAGTTTAAAGTTGAAGATAAAATTGCTTGAAATGAAAAAGATGAAACTACTTTTGCTGTCAAACTTGAGGGGAGGGGGGATGTTTAAACGTTTGCGGTAAAAAACTGTACAGTAAAGGCAATCTATTTTTGCCTACAAAGGAATCCATACACCATGTCAATTCATGCTAAATTTGTATTTTAGACAAATGTTGTAATGAAATCATTACTAGATTAACGGCAATCTCGCCAAATTTGAGATGAATGTGAATTTTAAATTGCGATGTAAATTTTATGGAAAAATCACTCCTGGCCCCCTTGTCATGCATGTTTTTTTTCAAGTTTCAAATATCAATAACTCCTTAATGATTAATGTTATTACCATTAACATTTCTCATGAAATTGATTTAATATGTATAATATATATGATTGATCAATTCACTGTTTTCGGCGGCCATTTTGAATTTGGGTAAAACCGGCAAAATATATATAGATATCTGGACCACTTTGACTTCCTGTAACTCCACTAAATTTTGTCGGATTTTCAAACAAATAAATAACTGTTATGAAAGCAACCTTTCTTATCTCATATGTCATCAACATAATTACAAGTTTGAAGCAAAAATATGTCACGCGAAAGAGGAATATGTATGATTGTCAGTGACCCGAATCTTTGGAACCACAATGAAAGACGACGCGTTAGCAGTGTACACCAGCTAGAAACCCTTGCAGACGTTTTCCGTTGGTTAACTTTTTGCTAACTATCTTTCTTTCGTAAAAAAGGAAACAGAAAAAACTGAATATGAAAGAAAGTTCTTGAAGCATTCTGGTTGCTAGCGGTAGTAAAATCGGACGTCATCACACAAACGCCTATATAGTCACACGATTCAATGCACAACTTTTAAAACCCAGGTTCATTGGCCTGGTGATATACAAAGGCCTAAGAGACTTATATTATAGAAAATCTTTTCCTTGGATTTTTCATTTGCTTTTGATGATCATGTTATTCATTGAAACAAACTGTCTAACATGCCGGCTTTTTCAAAACCTCTGCTCGAACGGAAGTGTTTTGTGCGACATTCTTAGTTTTGCAATTTAAAAAATAATAACTCCGTCGATAAATAATTAATTCGACAAAATCCAAGTTTCCTGGCGAGTTCAGGGTTTCTAAACATTTACAAGCACAGTTTCCTTAAACAGAAATATATGGCCTCCAAAATACCTCATGGCGTCAGTCGGGGGCTTCAATGATCCTTTAAACATTATTTTCATGGTCTATAAGCACAATCATTAGTTCAGCTAACCTCATGTGACATGACTCTGAACACTGATGTTTAATTATCGGAAAACAATGCGGAAAAAAATTGGCAATTGTCTAAACAGTCTATATTTAATTTATCAATAAGCTGTGTCCCCGAACAAATTATATTGAGAAGAAAAAAAACCAGAAAGTTTATTTGACGTTTTTCATCAATGTCATCAATGTCATTGTTAAATAAAGACGTTATCATTATTATTATAATGCTCAACCAGTTCAAATTGATTGATGAATTCAAATGAAAAAGACCAAAAAATATAAATTAAATCTTTCTCTCTTTCTTTCGTATTTCTCAGTGGTTTTTTTAGACGAAAGAAGGGTTCCTTTTTTTTTCAAAAGTTCCTGTTTCGTTTGCGGACGTGGTGGATTTGTTTTCGCTTTTCATCGGATGAATGCACAGCAGGTACTGACCAGCAGAACAATAGTTCGAAATCTTTAAAGTTTCTGCAAGTAAGAAAAAATAAAAGCGAGAAGAAAAGTTGCAAATTAGAGCAATAAAGTATGGATTCAAGGTATCACGATCAAGAGGGCTAGAAAATAGAATACATTCCAAATAAATAATTTCGTACAAAGTGATCAATCAGATGACCAGTTGGATGTTGCCGATGAAGCGACACGTTTTCATTATGCATTCTATCATGAACTACAGAAGCTATTTTAAAAGTGGTAACTTGGACTTTTGAACTTGGTTTTTAGAACGATCTGTGAAGAAGGAAAGAAATATTTACAGCAGCTTTCAATGTTACCGGAACTCGGTTGGTTGAGCTGTAAACCGCTCTCTAGCGAGACTTGATCTAATGTAAAGCTGTATGCTCAGTGATGCACTTCCTTGCAAATTCTAAGTCTACAAAAACTACAGTGAAATCATAGCAATCAAAATCTATTTTCACTAGTGAAATGCATTCGATTTCATTAATGTCATCACTTCTCATCCCAGTTGAAATTTGAATTCGCTCCCCTAAAAAAAAAACAAGGTTTAATTTATGATCAATTAAACA
The DNA here is from genome assembly GCA_964019055.1 of Anthopleura xanthogrammica. Lineage (NCBI taxonomy): Eukaryota > Metazoa > Cnidaria > Anthozoa > Actiniaria > Actiniidae > Anthopleura > Anthopleura xanthogrammica. The sequence continues at coordinate 21,711,021 of OZ025206.1, read as the reverse complement.
AAGCCTCAACATTTTTAAGTTTCTACAAATAAAAGAAAAACTATATGAAAATATGTTATAAAAAGTGGATAGGGATTTAAGGTATGATTATCTAGAGGGTTAGAAAGTGGAATACATATATCGTGCCCCAAATTATTAATTTAATTATAAAATCATAAATCACATGATAATTCATTGATGCGGATATGAAATAATGTGGCAGGTTTTCTTTTATGTTGTCTAAAAGAACGTTGTCATGCATAAAAAAATAAAAGATAAAAAATACGAAATATTTATTTTTGCAAAACAGACATACCTTGTAGGTATGGACTGATATTTTTAAGATAATCTTGTTGGTATATACATATTAAATAGAGATTATCACATGTTAAGAGCTTGATATTGTTTTTATTCACGATTTTTCCGTATCATATCGCGAACAAGCAAGTCGCGATTTATGGTCGATTTAGGGTCGATTACATATTATTACACATCGCGAGATGTTATTGGACAGTTTGTTGTGAAGTGATATCGTATCACTTCACTGATATGGTTTTTATTCACGGCCTTATCTCACGGATATCGACCCTAAATGTGTAATAAAACAGCTACTCTCATCAGTCTAGAGGGCTTGAGAGTCAAAGTAAAGAAAAAAATTTCTAATTAATTCCTATTTGTTATTTTTTTATTTTTTTTTATTTTTTTTTTATATTTCTATATAACAAAGTTCTTGCAATTAGTTGTATATAAGATAATTTCCTAAAGTTGTTTTTTTTTTTTTTTTTTTTTTTTGTGGCAAAAATTCAAATTTTGTTTTTGGATTCTTTTCAAAACCCCTATTTGGACTTCAGCCTGAGGACATGCAACCCGTTCACCCGATGACCGCACAGACTTCGAGATTACTTTACGCCCGAGCCAAATTTTGCGCTGCCCTTTCAATATTATTATATAAAAGTATACATTTTCTGAAAGCTAAATAAACGTAGTTTGCAAAGCTCAATTTGGAATTTTCTGTTTTGCGACACAAAAAAAGTTATTGGGTTTCTCCGCAGTTTTTGAGTGACCAAAATAACTTTCTTAAAACCTTGTAGATCATTCGGATTACATCAGATCGAACTGAAACTTTAGATCATGATAAATCACAAGGCAATTAAAAAAGAAATTGTATCAAATTTTTGAAATGTTTTTTCATTCAAAAGATATTGTCTATTTTGCAATCATAACCACCGAAAATTCAAACATTCGGATTTAACGCGTCATCGCGTGCGATTTAAAAAAGATATCAAAAATCTGAGACACCGCATGCTAATGTATTTTTGATCGACATAGCGGAAATTCTGATCCTGTAGGAAGTTGTCAAATGATGTGCGGTAGAAGGTCACTTGTCTTGAGGACGATCCCTTTATCGTACGACAAAATAGCTTTAGAATATTAGTGTGAATGATATTAGGATGTCAAAAATGCAAAAATATTAACTACGTTCATTTCATCGTCGTCCCACTTTAAACTACGTGAGTAGCTACCCGTTTATCGGATGAATGCGCAATACCTTTAATATCAATTAATGAATTCAGGCTTTTTAAATACCAAGTTAATAAAAATAACCGAGTCAAATCGAGAAAAATTTGAAAACAGTGACAAGTACGGTGTCCTTATTTAGTACAAACTACTTTTCCAAGGTACAACTGAGTTTAGAGTTGTTATGATTTCATTTCATGACTATATCCTGTCTCAAGTGCCTCATGACGTCAGTCCTGGGCTTCAAGGACCCTTTAAAGATTATTTTCATTATTCATGAACAAAGTCATTAGTTCTGCCTCGTGTGACATGACTCTGTGCACTGAAAGAAACATAGCCTGAGAAAACAGACGTCCTTTCGCTCCTCATCCCCCCGGGAAACTAAGGGCTACGGGAACTCAGGCTACGGAAAACAACGCGGAAAAGTGTGTCAACAGTCTAAACAGTCCATATTTATAACTAGGCTGTGGTCCTGAAGTCAATAGTGATGACGTTTCGAAAGAATGGATAAAACTGATACAACGAAACGCAATGTATCATGGGATAACCCTGGACCGTCCTCTGTATGTCCCTTATAGTAAAGTCTTTGTCAGCGCGGGCTCGATATTCATAATCTTAGTGCAAAATATATCCTGTTTTTAACTCGTGGATACGCGAAGCGTAGAAACGAGTTATTGTGAGGGGTCTGAATATGCAAATGTGTCACTCGCTCGCTCGCTCACTAAGGGAGCCGTTAGCAGATCGATATCTAAACGCTTTCTTTTTACTAGATCGATATTGAAACGCTTACAAATCGCTTACGGATTCTATTTTCGTATTCTGAGAAGTGCCACGAAGCAAGACCAACTCTATTATAATATGGCAGCATATGGCAACATATTCATACGAGTAACTCGTCGCTTTTCTCATGTGGAATGCAAAGATCTCAGCTCGATCTCAGCTCGTTTAGGTCTCGATCTTTTGCACATGCGCAAATACGAATGCCAAAGGACTGGTACTACACAGGCAGCCCATTTAGATATTTTAAGGGACTGTTGGAGGCGACAACAATTCGAATAGCGACTCGAATATTCAATTTAAAACGATTCTAGGTCCAGTTCTGTAGTGAGGATAGATAGTACTTTTGATGGTAAAAATATAAGAGAAATCTATTCCTGGAACCGAGAGGCAGTGGTCCGCTCTTAGAGAGACGCCCTCTTAAATATTGAATGTTCTTTGACAGTTGACTTTAGGGCACACTTTGCCATTAAACCAGGATAAACCTCCTGCACAAATGAGTCTGTAGTCGAGATATTTACCAAATGAGAATAAAGCATATAAGAATTACTAAGTATGAATTTCAGGTTACCCATACGGGTACTAACCCAGCCCAATCGGGCTTGACTTATAGTCTTGTTCGAAGCCCAAGATTTTTCCACTAGGCCACGAGTTTAAGGAATTAGCACAACAATAGCCATAAAAACAATGCGCAAGATAGACTAGATTTTTTCCCACTTAAAATCAATGTACGTAGCAAATAGTGCAAGGGATTAGCTGTAGATATGGCCTGGGGGCCGGCTAGTCTCTCCCCTGATGCCTCGGCTAGATCATTATGCTGCATAATCCGTACACCGACCCAAGAGCAGAAGGAGTTTCTGCATCCTCGAATGTCACTGGGGCAAGGCATCGTGGAATTAATTTTTTGAATCTCTTTCGGCGGACGTGAGTTCAAACCCAATCGTGCCTAGATTTTTTTTTTCTTGTTTTGGGTTTATGTTTTTTCTTCTTTCTTTTCTTCTACTGTTGTTGTTGCTTATTTGTTTAATTATTTTTTTCTTGTAGACGTTCAGCATTATTTTATTGCAAGATCGCATATATTAAGCATGACGTTACAAATGAACTGTAATGTACTCATATACTCATGGCATAAAAATGACTTAGACACGATAGTAATAATAATAATAATCTTTATTATCTATATCGCGCATTTATCATGTGAATATGATCAAATGCGCCTAACAATAATTTACAAATAAATAAATTACAATAAATATGATAACTTTAAGATTTTTATAAAAATATTTAAAATGGAATAATACAGCTATATATAAATATGTGAATTAAAATTAATTTAAAAATTGATAATGAAATGTATAATGAAATGTATAAGCCGATTCACGGTTCAAGAATCGCTATCAGTCCGCACGCGACCGAACCCCGAATCTCCCCACTCTCCTCTGCCTAATTAAACAAAAGAGGTTTAAACAAAAGAAGGTGAGAAATTCGGGATAAAATCGCACGCGCACCGACAACGATTCCCAAACCGCGAACCGGCTTACACGTAAATACATATATAATTACTCAATGTTCATAAGCAATTCTGAATCAAATATTTTTACTAAAGTCTTAAATCTGTTGTAATTGTTTTCTTCTCTAATATGGCGATTGTATACATAAAATACTCAATGTTCATAAGCAATTCTGAATAAAAATGTCTTTACTAAAGTCTTAAAACTGTTGTAATTGTTCTCGCCTAAAGGCTCGTGCAATTACAAGAACTTTCAAAAAATTACTCGTACCTATTAATTTCCAAATTGTACTCGAGGTCGTGCGATTTCCTATACTAATTGTACTCCTCTAGACCAATCAGAATCGAGTAATTTTGTCGAGTGTACTATGAAGTCAATAATTCCTCCATTAGCCTTCTATTTTTTCGTTTTATTTGATCAACAATAGCTTATTCCCTTCCTGAGGCACTTGAATTTCTTTCCAGAATTTTGTTCAAATCCCCACCCCTTGCCTGACTACTCCTCCCCCTCCCCCATAGGACTTACATTGATAACTGCATTATACCTTCACATTTTTTTACTCTTGAGACCATCCCCACCCCTCCCCCCCCAAAAATAAACTAAATAGAATTAAAGTTTCATTGTCCTTCAAGCTCAGGGAAATGAGTTAGCTTCTTATGAAAACTTATTTTCAAGCATTTGTTCATATCTCGAAATTTTGCAAGTAAGCCAAATCTAATGCAGAGAACAATAGTTCATTCGTCAATTCTTTTCTAGTATCCACGAGTTCGCCACACTGGCTGTTTCATGGACCGCGGAGCGTAATTTTGATTGGGGGGCTAACGACCACCAAATACTGAAAGACCTAAGGAGTTTGGGGGCATGATCCCATTATTGGGGGGCTATAGCCCTCCAGCCCCCCCCCCCCCCCCCCCTGCTCCGCGGTCCCTGTGTTTGATTCTTGTTTCGTGTGGTTCATGTTTAGCTCAAGTCCCACATGTCTGATCTTTGCATCCTGCCAACCAATGGATCTAATTTTTGAGCCTTCTCCCCGCCCTCGGAAAATAATTTCCCAGTGCCTAACCCGTGATATACCAAAACAAATTTCATGCACCTTTCTAGTTGTCCATCCTCCCCAGTCATTGTAGTTTTGCCAATTAAAGGAAGTAATAAAATACTAGGGCAAGATTTAATGATCCTCGGATTTTTTGACCGCAAAATGCTGAAGAGGCATACGCAAAGTCAACTCATTCAAATCACACACTACTATGAATAAAAATGTTTAATTAATTCTAACTTAAGCTAGAGCTCAAGTATGACTGGGAAGCATCTTAAATGCTCTTAAAAAGAGCTTATTTTCGTAGGGATTTGGGGTAAACGTTTTTCATTTGTAATCCGTTTATCTGATTCTTGTGAGTATCCACAAGTCGTTCCATTGTCGAATTTCAGGGACGTTCCAATTGATGAGCACGTGTTTCTGCGAAGAGAAATCATTCATTATAGTTATGAATAGTATATACAGATACTTATTTCAATAAAGATGGGTACCAAAAACCTGGGTAGCTGAGCTCCCTTAAAATTATGGGAAACATTTCCTATAGGAAATTATATGGTTTCGAGATAAAAACCTAATCTTAAAAAATAAGCACCACCAACAGAAAGAGCAAGCAGAAATATGTATTTTTGGAAAGTTTCATTCTATAAATAGAATTCAAGTGAAGCTATTTCGAATCAAAATTACAGAGAATTGCATGATTGTGTTCAGTGATCTATTGCCTTCGTAGCCTCGTAGTGTTTTTCACATTTTCAGACCGTGACTTGCAAGTTTTAACAAGAGTCTTAAAAACAAAGTGCTGTAAAACCCCCACTCCCCCTCCTCCTTTTCTAGATTCATCACTAAATGAATTGCAATATAGAAGTATCAGTGTGGCACTTACTGTTTGATTATGCGTTTCCACAGTAGCGAAGTTGACATTGTGGAGTACGGGAAAGGTAGAACACAAAGTATCGACCGCAGTTCTTGACTTTGATGTAGTTGCTCCAAGTGCACGTGTTTCTTCCCCAGTGATAACAAACTTTGCGACGGACAACCTGGTTTCTAAGTCGAGGATAACTGCCCACCATCCAACCAGGAGCATGAGTACCACAGCGATTCTTAGGTGGAGCACGGGTTGGCATTCTGTTTCCAGCAAGACCCGTGAATCGATACCAGCGGGTGACAAAGCCTCTCTGATCACACAACAGTACATTTCCCCTGTTTCTGGATTGTCTTCGGTTCAGTTGGTTCAAAACAGCGTACCTCCTGCAGGGATCTGAGACAGTTGATAATTAAAACCTACATGATCCCCAGAACAAAGAAAAGACCAAAGTAATCCTGGTTTTCAATGTCACCAATGAAAAACTAACAAAACATTTCTTAACACCCGCTAAAACTTCTTTCCATATCAAAATTGGCCCTCTTTTTCCTTCCCTTGATTTCTATTCCCTTTTAGCACGCCATCCCCTTTATCTGTTAATAGCAGTAACAAGCGTGTGATAGTATCTAAAAATAATAACTTACCATTCGAGACACCACAATGGCGGCATGTTCTTCGGCAATAAAGACGTCCAACAGCTGAGTTACATTTTCTGTAATGCCTTATTCTCAGGCAACTGATTCCAGACAAATGGTTTCTGCAGACTGGAGGCGCAACTTAAGGACGAAATAAAAACTATGAGTTAAAAATATGTATATATATTTTTCACTTTATCATGTAGAAAATATATATAATAACATAACGTACCATAGCAGGTTGCAGCGCAAAGCCTCCTGATGAACAAATAACGTCTACAATGTCCTCGTCGTTTGAGCAGAACACAACTCCTCAAGCTCAAGACATTCCTTCGACGTCTCTTCTCTGGATCCTCCTCTTCATCTGCAGCTTCTTCGTCTTCAGATTCTTCAAAAAGAATAAGGTCAAATCAATGATAACAGCAACCGTTATTTATAATGGTAATAGAACTAAGTGACGCCTAATTTGGTCCGTATTCATACTAGGGATTGGACGACCGCGTAGCCGATTACAACTACCAGATTGATTAGTGGAAAATAGAACGTTTCTCAATATATCAGATATAGTTATGACTGATATCAATGTATATCTTGATTCAATTAAAGTACCTTCTGTGTCTCCTTCGGTACCTCCTTCGGGATCGCTCAAGTCTAGGAAGAAGAAAATTAAAGCAATAGCATTACAGAAAAATAAGATAAAGTCAGTAAAGCTTTAAGTCAAAGTCAATTGTTGTTTTTTGTTTTTGTTTTTTTCATGCAGGGCCAAGGTACTTGAAACTGAAGAGTATACTCGTACAAGCGCTGAATTTTTTTTAAACTCAATAGTTTAAGTCATACATAAATCTTCCACGCTTGATTGTTTCAATCCATTTACCACTTACTAATAAAATTATCTAAAGGTCTAGAAGACTTTAATCTGTGGTCTAATGTTTAGTGTGTTGCTGCTCTGAAAAAGGTCGTTTGATCATTTTTCTAATTGTTCGTGGAAGCCAATCCAGTGTCAAGAAGGAGACACATTCTTATGCACAAATCAATGAAAGTTGCACAAAACACACATTCTGATAAAGTTTACCTTCGGTGTCTTCGGCCTCGGCAGGATCGCTAACTTCTGAAAGAAAAAATTGAAACAATATAATTTAAAATGTAACTTTTGTAGGGCAGCTTTAGCCATTCAAGAATAATGAAAAGAAAAAAAGCCGAATTTCACATTCGAGGGCAATAATATAATGATGGACGTTTGCGGGTCTTGATGGGCGTTCACACAAGACCAAGGTACTCTGTAGTGAGTGTCATTACGGAAGCGCTAAATATATATTCAGGTTTATAGTCTAATAACACAACATTAAGATAAATCCCATCTAAACTCACCCTCGTCAGATTGTTCAGGTTGTTCAGGTACCTCAGGGAGCTCAACCTTTTCGTCTTCCTCCAAGGAATGAGCCACCACAAGAGCACCAAGGAACAAGGCTGCGATCAGATAGATCTTCATGGTTTCAGCACTAGGTTTTGGTTTCGTCTTCAGCAGGAGTCAGAACCCAATGATGAAGCTGCTTAAAGTCACCCCTTTTTATACCATCCAAACAGGAACACTAACATGACATGTCGCTGAGGAGGTGGAACCTTCTTTCTTCATGACTTCACATATTTAATTAGTTTAAAACCTTTATTAAAGTCTAGTCACAGTTGCTTGATCCGAAATGAAAAACACTTGAATTAAAGACTTCGGAAAACAAAGAGATTCACAACCTAATATATTGGACGTGGATTCCTGAAATTGCCTCACGGACGAGAAAAAAAAAAAAGGAAAAAGTTTAAAGTTGAAGATAAAATTGCTTGAAATGAAAAAGATGAAACTACTTTTGCTGTCAAACTTGAGGGGAGGGGGGATGTTTAAACGTTTGCGGTAAAAAACTGTACAGTAAAGGCAATCTATTTTTGCCTACAAAGGAATCCATACACCATGTCAATTCATGCTAAATTTGTATTTTAGACAAATGTTGTAATGAAATCATTACTAGATTAACGGCAATCTCGCCAAATTTGAGATGAATGTGAATTTTAAATTGCGATGTAAATTTTATGGAAAAATCACTCCTGGCCCCCTTGTCATGCATGTTTTTTTTCAAGTTTCAAATATCAATAACTCCTTAATGATTAATGTTATTACCATTAACATTTCTCATGAAATTGATTTAATATGTATAATATATATGATTGATCAATTCACTGTTTTCGGCGGCCATTTTGAATTTGGGTAAAACCGGCAAAATATATATAGATATCTGGACCACTTTGACTTCCTGTAACTCCACTAAATTTTGTCGGATTTTCAAACAAATAAATAACTGTTATGAAAGCAACCTTTCTTATCTCATATGTCATCAACATAATTACAAGTTTGAAGCAAAAATATGTCACGCGAAAGAGGAATATGTATGATTGTCAGTGACCCGAATCTTTGGAACCACAATGAAAGACGACGCGTTAGCAGCGTACACCAGCTAGAAACCCTTGCAGACGTTTTCCGTTGGTTAACTTTTTGCTAACTATCTTTCTTTCGTAAAAAAGGAAACAGAAAAAACTGAATATGAAAGAAAGTTCTTGAAGCATTCTGGTTGCTAGCGGTAGTAAAATCGGACGTCATCACACAAACGCCTATATAGTCACACGATTCAATGCACAACTTTTAAAACCCAGGTTCATTGGCCTGGTGATATACAAAGGCCTAAGAGACTTATATTATAGAAAATCTTTTCCTTGGATTTTTCATTTGCTTTTGATGATCATGTTATTCATTGAAACAAACTGTCTAACATGCCGGCTTTTTCAAAACCTCTGCTCGAACGGAAGTGTTTTGTGCGACATTCTTAGTTTTGCAATTTAAAAAATAATAACTCCGTCGATAAATAATTAATTCGACAAAATCCAAGTTTCCTGGCGAGTTCAGGGTTTCTAAACATTTACAAGCACAGTTTCCTTAAACAGAAATATATGGCCTCCAAAATACCTCATGGCGTCAGTCGGGGGCTTCAATGATCCTTTAAACATTATTTTCATGGTCTATAAGCACAATCATTAGTTCAGCTAACCTCATGTGACATGACTCTGAACACTGATGTTTAATTATCGGAAAACAATGCGGAAAAAAATTGGCAATTGTCTAAACAGTCTATATTTAATTTATCAATAAGCTGTGTCCCCGAACAAATTATATTGAGAAGAAAAAAAACCAGAAAGTTTATTTGACGTTTTTCATCAATGTCATCAATGTCATTGTTAAATAAAGACGTTATCATTATTATTATAATGCTCAACCAGTTCAAATTGATTGATGAATTCAAATGAAAAAGACCAAAAAATATAAATTAAATCTTTCTCTCTTTCTTTCGTATTTCTCAGTGGTTTTTTTAGACGAAAGAAGGGTTCCTTTTTTTTTCAAAAGTTCCTGTTTCGTTTGCGGACGTGGTGGATTTGTTTTCGCTTTTCATCGGATGAATGCACAGCAGGTACTGACCAGCAGAACGTACAATAGTTCGAAATCTTTAAAGTTTCAGCAAGTAAAAAAAAAAGAAAAAATAGTTGCAAATTAGAGCAATAAAGTAAGAATTCAAGGTATCACGATCTAGAGGGCTAGAAAATAGAATACATTCCAAATAAATAATTTCATACAAAGCGATCAATCAGATCAACCAGTTGGATGTTGCCGATGAAGCAACAAGTTTTTTTATTATGCATTCTATTATGAACTACAGAAGCTATTTCTAAAGTGGTAACTTGGACTTTTGAACTTGGTTTTTAGAACGATCTGTGAAGAAGGAAAGAAAGATTTACAGCAGCTTTCAATGTTACCGGAACTCGGTTGGTTGAGCTGTAAACCGCTCTCTAGCGAGACCTAATCTAATGTAAAGCTGTATGCTCAGTGATGCACTTCCTTGCAAATTCTAAGTCTACAAAAACTACAGTGAAATCATAGCAATCAAAATCTATATTTTCCCTAGTGAAATGCATTCGATTTCATTAATGTCATCACTTCTCATCCCAGTTGAAATTTGAATTCGCTCCCCTAAAAAAAAAAACAAGGTTTAATTTATGATCAATTAAACAAAGCCTCAACATTTTTAAGTTTCTACAAATAAAAGAAAAACTATATGAAAATATGTTATAAAAAGTGGATAGGGATTAAAGGTATGATTATCTAGAGGGTTAGAAAGTGGAATACATATATCGTACACCAAATTATTAATTTAATTATAAAATCATAAATCACATGATAATTCATTGATGCAGATATGAAATAATGTGGCAGGTTTTCTTTTATGTTGTCTAAAAGAACGTTGTCATGCATAAAAAAATAAAAGATAAAAAATACGAAATATTTATTTTTGCAAAACAGACATACCTTGTAGGTATGGACTGATATTTTTAAGATAATCTTGTTGGTATATATATATTAAATAGAGATTATTACATGTTAAGAGCTTGATATTGTTTTTATTCACGATTTTTCCGTATCATATCGCAAACAAGCAAGTCGCGATTTATGGTCGATTTAGGGTCGATTACATATTATTACATATCGCGAGATGTTATTGGACAGTTTGTTGTGAAGTGATATCGTATCACTTCACTGATATGGTTTTTATTCACGGCCTTATCTCACGGATATCGACCCTAAATGTGTAATAAAACAGCTACTCTCATCAGTCTAGAGGGCTTGAGAGTCAAAGTAAAGAAAAAAATTTCTAATTAATTCCTATTTGTTATTTTTTTATTTTTTTTTATTTATTTTTTATATTTCTATATAACAAAGTTCTTGCAATTAGTTGTATATAAAATAATTTCTTAAAGTTGTTTTTTTTTTTTTTTTTTTTTGTGGCAATAATTCAAATTTTATTTTTGGATTCTTTTCAAACCCCCTATTTGGACTTCAGCCTGAGGACATGCAACCCGTTCACCCGATGACCGCACAGACTTCGAGATTACTTTACGCCCGAGCCAAATTTTGCGCTGCCCTTTCAATATTATTATATAAAAGTATACATTTTCTGAAAGCTAAATAAACGTAGTTTGCACAGATCAATTTGGAATTTTCTGTTTTGCGACACAAAAAAAGTTAATGGGTTTCTCCGCAGTTTTTGAGTGACCAAAATAACTTTCTTAAAACATTGTAGCCCATTCGGATTACATCAGATCGAACTGAAACTTTAGATCATGATAAATCACAAGGCAATTAAAAAAGAAATTGTATCAAATTTTTGAAATGTTTTTTCATTCAAAAGATATTGTCTATTTTGCAATCATAACCACCGAAAATTCAAACATTCGGATTTAACGCGTCATCGCGTGCGATTTAAAAAAGATATCAAAAATCTGAGACACCGCATGCTAATGTACTTTTGATCAACATAGCGGAAATTCTGATCCTGTAGGAAGTTGTCAAATGATGTGCGGTAGAAGGTCACTTGTCTTGAGGACGATCCCTTTATCGTACGACAAAATAGCTTTAGAATATTAGTGTGAATGATATTAGGATGTCAAAAATGCAAAAATATTAACTACGTTCATTTCATCATCGTCCCACTTTAAACTACGTGAGTAGCTACCCGTTTATCGGATGAATGCGCAATACCTTTAATATCAATTAGTGAATTCAGGCTTTTTAAATACCAAGTTAATGAAAATAACCGAGTCAAATCGAGAAAAATTTGAAAACAGTGACAAGTACGGTGTCCTTATTTAGTACAAACTACTTTTCCAAGGTACAACTGAGTTTAGAGTTGTTATGATTTCATTTCATGACTATATCCTGTCTCAAGTGCCTCATGACGTCAGTCCTGGGCTTCAAGGACCCTTTAAAGATTATTTTCATTATTCATGAACAAAGTCATTAGTTCTGCCTCGTGTGACATGACTCTGTGCACTGAAAGAAACATAGCCTGAGAAAACAGACGTCCTTTCGCTCCTCATCCCCCTGGGAAACTAAGGGCTACGGAAACTCAGTCTACGGAAAACAACGCGGAAAAGTTTGTCAACAGTCTAAACAGTCCATATTTATAACTAGGCTGTGGTCCTGAAGTCAAGTTACGGCCCTGCATCGGTCTCAGTTTTTCAATCGTTTGTGATTCCAAAGCTTTTTGTTAAATTAGTATTTAACATTCATTCCTTTGAAACGTCCTAAATTTAGCAAATCGCACTTATGCAGTTTCTATTGTTTTTGACTTTCTTCAGTTGATGGGTGATGACGTTAGTAGCGAGCGTTAGCGTGGAAAGAAATGCAAAAATTATTTTGGATATCTATAATCAAAGTCAATCAAATATTACAATAGATAGATAGATAGATAGGTAACTTTATCTAATGTCTAATACGCTATAATCCTTTATAATTAGTCAGGCCCTGCGAAGCTAGGGTGACTGGACAGATAGACTACTTGATGCCACGAACGAGTTTGTGTTGAGAAACGACCACCATAAAAGAAATTCAGAACTTTGATAACGAAGAACTTTTAGTAAGGATTAGACATTTAAGATGTTTCCTATACTATAATCGGTAAATATATCGCAAATGCCTCCTAAAATGAAATTGCATTTCCTAGGGCTGAATTTTCAAATTTTCCTGGGGGGGGGGGGGGGGGGGGATGCATGCCTCTAGCACCCCCTAGTTACCCCAATAGATTGTTTTCAACTTTAAATACCGCTTTGTTCCTTGAACCACGAAATATGCATGATTGCACTACTGATATGAGTCTTGCATGTAAATACACCCCACTCAAGAGCTCTTACTCAGAAGAACTCGTGCGGGAAATGACATTCCATGTCAAAAATACTCGAGTAAAAACACTTGATAACCTTTACCTTGAGCAAATATTTATGCGCAAACAGTCCTTTAACATTAACCTATTTTTGTTACGAGTTATTTTATAGACTAAATAACCCGTTTATTCGTCTTTCTTTCTGACGCAAAAGTCCCTAATATCTAGATTACAATATAACTTTAACCAGTGAGGTCTGTATATCAACGCCAACCTTAGTGAACCGCTCATTCAAAAGTCATCATCAGCCTATGGCTTTCAAAAGTTATGTCGAGTGAACTTGAGGTTGCTGGTTTTTTTTGGACGTTCGATTCGAGCCCACGATCGCGCGTGTGATTAAAAAAACCCGCTAAATAACAAAGGAAACCATATTTGTAAACAAACCCGTTTTGAACTTCATCTTGGCAAAAACCGAAAATTTTGCACTGGACTATATTTTTCCGCTTTGAAATTCCTAAAACAACAGGTAAAAAGCAGTCTTTTGTCAAAGTTTGGAAAAAAGTTAATCACTAGAACTTGATGAAAAAGGGTTGTATGTGTTTTTACACAATAATACCTTGGTAATGGACGCAGTGGCCGGTTTGTGTGCGTAAATATGTAAACGTATATATGAATATATGAAAATCTTATTAGAGCTAGCCAACTGAATAATAAAACCCAAGGTTTACAAGTTTCTATAATTCTATAATTTCTATAGTTTCTATAATTAAACTGGATTAATCTATTAAACTAAGTTTCTATAAATTAAAAATTTGAAAGTGTGGATTTAAGCTATCACGATATAGGGTTAGAAAGTAGAATCCATAGCTTGCATCTCAAATGAATACTAATCACATCTTGATCATTGATAGATACGGACATATGTATGAAATAATTTGGCAAGTTTTCTTTAATTTTATTCTGTCTCATATATATAAAATAATTTCTTAAAATTAATTCTATTATAGCAAAAATTCAAGTTCAATTTTTGGATTCTTTTCAAAACCCCTATTTGGACTTCAATTTAAGTACCTGAAACCCGTTTACCGGATGAACGCTCAAGAACTTAAATTAAATCTATTAATGAATTCAGAATTTTAATACCAAGTGTTTTGCTCGCCGACAGTCTTAGCTGATCTGATATTAGTTTCAATTTACCGAGTCTAATCGACAGCAACCCTAGTTTTCTGACGAGTTTAGAGTTTCTAAAAATGCACAAGCACAGTGTACTTGTTTAGTACGATCTTCAGTTACTGATTTTCCGCGGTACAAGTTTATGGGGCTGTTATGATCTGACTTCCCATTTCATGACTTTATCCTGTGTCAAGTGTCATGGCGTTAGCTACAGGCTTCATTATTTCCATGCTCTATAAACACAATAATTAGTTCTACCTCATCTAACATCTCTAATGATGGGAAAACAACGCCAAAGGGTTTGCCAACACTGTTTATTACGGTCTGAACAAGCAGTCCGTATTTGTTATTTGTTTGTTGTCTTTTGTCATTTTATTCTTTTACGAGTGATTGTTAACCAGCGATACTGAGAAGAAGGAAAATAGACACAGTTATTTTATTTGACTTTTATTAGTCAAAATTGTTATTTTAACTCGTGATATCAATGGAGTTTTTTAACAATGTCAACAAGTTTATTGACGAATGAAAATGCAAGTGTTTCTTTATTTTATGCTGTCTAATATCAACTATCTCTTAAGTAGTAACAAGAAATAAGAAATAAAGAACCATTTTTAAATTTAGGAATTTAAAAATTATCCTATTAATTAAATTCTTCTTTTGTCGAGTAAAGGACGATTTCAAAACGCACCTACTGTTCGTTAGGTGCCTTGGGTTCGGACTCTTTGGCCATTCTCTACATATCAAGCCCCCACTCCCTCCCAACCCCTAAACCAACCCCCAACACACAGACACATACACGCGCGCCGAAACCGACTAAAAATGCTACAAATTATTCTCCTTGTAGTACTAACAAGTTTTACATTATTGAAAAAAATTTATTGCATGAAATATCGCAAAAAAGAGAGAACATTCATTCCTTTATAACGTCGTAAATTTAGCAAATCGCGCGTATGCAGTTTCTATTGATCTTGACTCTCTTCCGCCGATGGGTGATGACGTTAGTGTGGAAAGAAATGCAAACATTTATTTTGGATATCGGCTATAATCAAAGCCAACCAAATATTACAATAGATTGTTTTCAACTTTAAATACCGCTTTGTTCCTTGAACCACGAAATATGCATGATTGCACTACTGATATGAGTCTTGCATGTAAATACACCCCACTCAAGAGCTCTTACTCAGAAGAACTCGTGCGGGAAATGACATTCCATTTCAAAAACACTCGAGTAAAAACACTTGCGCAAACAGTCCTTTAACATCAACCTATTTTTGTTACGAGTTATTTTATGGACTAAATAACCCGTTTATTCGTCTTTCTTTCTGACGCAAAAGTCCCTAATATCTAGATTACAATATAACTTTAACCATTGAGCTCTGCATGGATATCTACGCCAACCTTAGTGAACATGTACAGCTCATTTAAAGGTCATCATCAGCCTATGCCTTTCAAAAGTTATGTCGAAGGAACTTGAGGTTGCTGGTTTTTTTGGACGTTCGATTCGAGGCCAAGATCGTGCGTGCGATTAAAAAAAACCCGCTAAATAACAAAGGAAACCAAATTTTTAAACAAACCAGTTTTGAAATTCATCGTGGCAAAAACCTAAAATTTTGCACTGGACTATAGTTTTCTTTGAATTTCTTAAAACAACAGGTAAAAAACAGTCTTTTGTCAAAGTTTGAAAAAAAGGTAATTACTAGAACTTGATGAAAAAGGGTTGTATGTGTTTTTACACAATAATACCTGACCTTGGTAATGGACGCAGTGTCCGGTTTGTGTGGGTGTGTCGGTGTGTGTGTGTGTGTGTGTGTGTGTGTGTGTGTGTGTGTGTGTGTTTGTGTGTGTGTGTGTGTGTGTGTAAATATGTAAATGTATATATGAATATATGAAAATCTTATTAGAAAGCCGTTATATATTCGTCGGTATTTCACTCTTCCTTACCATCATGCGCTGCGCGTTGAATCTACGCATTTGTATTTTCTATGGTGTGGGATAAAATCGTTATACTATCGTAATATATTTCTTTCAAAATAAGAAAGACTGACTAACCAACCAATGAGAAAGAAGCTAAGTATGGTAGATTATTGGCCAATCAGAAGTTCGTTATTATTCTACCGTTACAGTCCCTAAGTGTGGAGAGTGCAGCGGCCGAGTGGGATGCTGTGGAAGAGTCTAGCTGAAGATTTGTTGATAATGACGCTGTTATGAAATGAGTCTTGAGGGGCTTGGAACTGGATCGAGACCAATTTCGACGTTACTACTCTCTCACTTAGGAATTTTGTCACGTGTAAGCAACCCAGAACCAATCACCTCACAGGGCTAATTTTGTGGTTGAAAAATTCTTCGACAAAGTTCGAAATTTTACGCTTTGTTGGTTGATTTTACTTGGAAAACGAAATATAACTAAAGATAATCCAACAAAATATCAGGTTTAGACAATGCTATAGAAAAGGGCGTATCTAATTGCCTGACGGTACAATCCCAATTAAGGACATGGATTTCGATCTAAGCAAAAGAGAATTCAGAGATGCTATCAAACTAAGATACTGGGAAATTACTGAAAGTCTATCGGTATTTGTGTGCGGAGATTTGCTTAACGTTGAACATGTTATGATTTGTAGAATGGTCTCCTTCACAGTTCCCTGCGCTATCTTAAAAGGTAGCTATCCCTTTGCATCGAAGCGAATGATAGAGACCTTTTAAATGTTTTAACACCTTGGACAATTATTCACATATCTCTAGCTATCATTGCAAGCTCACCGTTGGTCAACCGTTGGTCTCGCTTCGATGCAAAGGCACGGCATGGATATTTCTTAAAATTGAAAACAAGTCATTACAATTCACTCAACTTTGATTCATTCCTCAGACTTATCTAGGCATCTATCTCTAGAAATAGACAAAAAACTTTAACAGATGACTTTAACTTTAACAACTTTAACCGAAGACTCCTACTTAATTCAGCTTCACTGGTCTCTTTTGCAGCCGTTCTTAATTAGTGTCGGTTTCAAAATTCCACCCATCCACCCACTAACAGTTGAGTTTCTATTCAACAACTTTAACAGAAGTCTCCTACAGAATCAGCTCCATATAGTCTTCTTTGCAGCCGTTCTTAGTGTCGGTCTCAAAATCCCTTCCCACTAAGGAAGAGTGGAATCATCTACTACTAACCGCCATTATCCCGATACCTCTGTCAGATAAGAACTATCAATAGAACCACTCCGCTCCACTCAAGTACCATGCCGCTTACGTGCGTTTCCATATGCCTACGCACATTCATTCTCATTCTGAAGAGGGCTAGGCAAAACGGCAAGTCATGTATTCTATTACGCGTGTTTTCGGTAAAAACCTAATTTCAATAATTCATCAGGTAATGTTTGGATGGCTTCTGATGACAGATATCCTAATTAACTTGTTGCGCTACCTCCCACACGAGCTTTAGCGCTTCTTACGTCACCACCCATTAAAGAGAGTGCAAGCAATGGAAAACTGCAAGCGTGCGACTATTTTTGTTTCAATGTAGGACATTTCCGAGGAATTAAGAGTGCGTCTCTCTATGAACGAACCACTGGCTCTCGGTTCCAAAAATAGATTTCTCTTATATTTTTAACATCGAAAGTACTATCTACCCTCACTACAGAACTGCTAACGCAATACACGCCTAAATTTAAATATCAAATTCACATAACCTTCGACTTTTAAAAACAGCTATAAATTTCCAGCTCTAAAACATATTCTTTCTATATTCTTTAAAATATAACAATGCTTGACCTCCCGACTATGAGATATGCAAATTTAAAAAAATGGTATATTGTGTGGTGAAATTTCAAAATAGCTTAGTAGCGCTAAAACAAGTCTGCGATCACTAACTAATCTTTCATGATAGAATAAATAACGTGTAAAATAAGGTTTATTCATTATATCTTATTTTAAGTAATAATAATGGGGACAATGAGCAAAATAGTAGGCGTTAAATTTAAAACGATTTTAATTCCAGTTCTGTAGTAAGGATAGATAGTACTTTCGATAGTAAAAATATAAGAGGAATCTATTTTTGGAACCGAGAGCCAGTGGTCCGTTCTTAGAGAGACGCCCTCTTAATGGTCTTTATTTTTGCGATCTTGCTTACGACAATCAGTTTCCAAACGAACACCTGTTTCAAAAAACGTTGTCGGTTGGATATCTGAAATCTGAGACGGAGAGCCAGCGCAGGTTATCGCTCAAGGGTGGTGACATATTGAGATATTAACTTGTTGTGAACTACTAATTAAAAAGACAAAACAATGATCACTTACCTTCATATTTAAAATCACAGCTCACAGCCTCCAACTCATTTCGGTCTCAGATTTCAGATTTCAGATCTCCGACCGACAACCTTTTTGAAATATGTGTGAAAAAAGTCCAACAACGTAGATGAGTATTATGATGGCTATTACGTCACGGATATATGGCCCCCTGCCGTGACTCACACAAGAGTCACATACATTCTCTGTAAATTACAGGCCGTTTTCCTCAACTTTCACTCGTAAATCGCGAAATTGGGCTCAAATTTACTCAAAATTCCAATAATATATTCTTAGTATGACCGCGCTTCGCTATTCGTAGGGTGTTTAGTTGGTTTAATTTGGGAAGAATGGTTAAGTAGCCCGAACGAAGGCTGTTATGAATGCCTGTTGCGTCCGGTAATCGTCACGTAATCGACATTAGGAGAATTTTAATGTTTCTTTCATTCCTATTTGCTGTTACTACTCAATAGATAGTCGATACAGAATAATGACTTTCTACCCTTATTATTGGGTTACTATTGAGTCGAAAAATTCTATTAATTTTGAGCAATAACTCTGTAAATACACACTTTATTACTCTATCTGCAACTGACATATTTTTTCTCAAATCCTTATTTTTTTAGTGCAACAATTTTGAGCCTTCGTTTATCTGTTTATGATCCTTGGATTTAGTGAATTCGAATTTGGATGAACAAAAACCTGAGAATATATCTATAGGTTTACTGAAGTGTGCATTCATCCAGTGAAAAGCAAACGAAGACAGACCTTTTGGAAGAAACAAGAGGCCTTTCTTTCGTCCAAAAAAATCCTAAAAACATTAAAAAAGAATCAGTGAAAATTTTGAGATTCTTCGTATACATGTTTCAGCAGTGACTTCTGCCACATTTTCAGTAAATAGTCAAGTTGGTATTTTGGTATTTTTACATTTTAATTCATCAATTAACAGGGTTGAGGACTTTGATGACGATTTGAAAACACTCCAATAATGCCAAGAGTGGAAATAGACATTTTGGTTAATAAAAATCAAATACAATATCTGGGTTTTTTTTTTTTTTTTTTTTACATCTATGACTTATGTCAAACGCATCCTCGGGAACCCAGAGGTAAAATTCTATCGCTCGTTTAGAACTAATGATTGTGTTCATAAACCATGGAAATAATCTTTAAAAAGGTCCTTGAAGCCCCCGACTGACGCCATGAGGCACTTGGCAACAACTCTATGCACTTGTACCGTTGAAAATCAGTTAGATTGTTCTAAGCAAGTAAACAGATATTGTGCATTTTTAGAAACTCTGAGCTCGCTAGAAAACTAGGCTGCTGTCGAACTGAGTGGTCTCGGTAAATCAAAAATAATATCCGAACAACTAAGACTATCGGCGAACAAAACCCTTGAAAATCAAAAAAAGAACTGGATTCATTAATAAATATTCATAAGCTGTTGGGCGTTCATCCGGTTAACGGGTTGCACGTAGCTACTCACGAAGTTCAAACAGAAATTTTGAAAAAAGAATGTTGTAAAGTGTGCTTCAATGAAATTATCATAAAAAGTTAAAAAAACGATGGAATAGATTGGTGTATGATTTTAGTCCTTTTATTAGGGTTTTGTAGCACACCATTAGAAGATGATATAGTCAAATGGATAGGAAAAATAATAACTCTGATCTAAACTTATTAACTAGATGTTTCTTCAACCATAAAATAAGTGATTTCCGAGATTTCGAAATTTAAGGCCCTTCTTTAGGGATTACAAGGAGTTTCTCGTTTCTCTAAACTTGTACCATGGAAAAGTAATTTGTCCTGATCATATGCACAATGCTTTGTATCTGTTTACAAACTCTGCACTCTACAAAGAAACGGCCTTATTTTTTGTCTATTGGACTCGATTATTTTTTCAATTATTTGAAATAACAAAACAACTAAGTCCATCGACGAACAAAATACTAGGTATTTATCAAAAACTGAATTCATTAAAGCTATCGCGCGTTCATCCGATAAACGGGTTGCACGTCGATTACTCACGAAGCTCAAACAAAAATTTTGAAAAAGAATGTTGTAAAGTTTGCTTCAATGAAATTATCATAAAAAGTTAAAAAATCGATGGAATAGATTGGTGTATGATTTTAGTCCTTTTATTAGGGCTTTGTAGCACACCATTAGAAGATGATATAGTCAAATCGATAGGCAAAATAATAACTCTGATCTAAACTTATTAACTAGATGTTTCTTCAACCATAAAATAAGTGATTTCCGAGATTTCGGGCATAAGGCCCTTCTTCAGGAATTACAAGGAGTTTCTCGTTTCTCTAAACTTGTACCATGGAAAAGTATTTTTTTTTGTCCTGAATAAATGCACAATGCTTTGTATCTGTTTACAAACTCTGCACTCTCCAAAGAAACGACCTTTTTTTTTGTCTATTTGACTCGATTATTTTTTTAATTATTTGAAATAACAAAACAACTAAGCCCATCGACGAACAAAATACTTGGTATTTAACAAAAACTGAATTCATTAATGGATATTAAAGCTATCGCGCGTTCATCCGATAAACGGGTTGCACGTACTATATAGCTACTCACGAAGTTCAAACAGAAATTTTGAAAAAGAATTGGTCTATGATTTTAGTCCTTTTATTAGGGCTTTGTAGCACACCATTAGAAGATGATATAGTCAAATGGATAGACAAAATTATAACTCTTATCTAAACTTGTTAACTAGATGTTTCTTCAACTATAAAATAATTTGTTTCCGAGATTTCGGGCATAAGGCCCTTCTTCAGGGATAGTAATTTGTCCTGAATAAATGCACAATAAATGCTTTGTATAGCTGTTTTTACAAGCTCTGCATGCACTCTCCAAAAAAAAAACGGCCTTATTTTTTGTCTATTGGACTCGACTATTTTTTTAATTATTTGAAATAACAAAACAACTAGGCCCATCGATGAACAAAATACTAGGTATTTAACAAAAACTGAATTCATTAAAGCTATCGCGCGTTCATCCGATAAACGGATTGCACGTACTATATAGCTACTCACGAAGCTCAAACAGAGGTTCTGAAAAAGAATGTTGGACAGTTCAGCCATTTGCTTCAATAAAATTATTATTAAAAGTTACAAAAATCGATGGAATAGATCGATGGTTTTTGAATTAAGTCATTTATGACTTTACTGCACACCAGACCTTATGTATTCATCTCGTGACTTTATTGCTAGTATTTAATCATTCCAAGAGAATGAACTTGAAATTACAAAAAGATACGTCGGCCATGTTCGTTGATATAACAAAAGAGACTATAGCTAGCGCTGATGATAAATCTTTTGTAAAAGAAGTTCAACCAAAATGGGGGCTATGAATTCAGCAATACTTGTTTGCATGATGGCGTTACTTTACAAGGACTATCAGAATGCTTAAAGAGCTTACTTTTTTATTCATTTTTTTATTCCCTTATCAAAATAGAAAGACAGCTAGCAGAAGAAAAAAAGTTTGAGAGGGCCATTCGTAATGACAGTATGACACTATAATTCAAACGGAATTTTAAAAATTATTATCAAATTTATTTTTAAATCCTGACTAGTATACCGCCTGTTGTTTGAAATTAACAAATGTTACTTGAGTAGGAAAATTTACGATCTTTTCAGTTGACTTCCCATCATTGATCATCAATAGTGTTCAAACACGTCAGTTGATGCAGAACTAATGGAGTTAGTCACACATCATAAGATAAAAACATAGTTTAAAGTTAAGATCATGTTTATAATTCTTAAAGCCCTCGGATGGACTGACATAGGTTTAAATGCCTGTAAGCAATTCATCACTGAAGCGAGCTGCGTTAGCTTTGTTGACCTCACGCAAAATATACATGCAATAAACCAAATGCTTTAACTTGATGATCATACTTTGAAATAGTAATAGTAATAGTAATATATATAGTAAATGACGTGAATTAGTTCAAACCATGAAATCTTGCAATAAAATATACCAAGGTATTTCACTGATTCTTTTACAAACTGACTACCTATAAGCAGAATCTTTTAGTAAATAATTCATGGTATTACCTTGATCATTTATGTCTACCACACCGAGAAAAGGTAATAGTTTTAACTGTCTCTCTGCTTGTTTTTTAATCACCATTTTAACCAAGGGAATGAAATAAGAAACGGATTGGCCGCCATGTTGGTTGATGTTTAACAAAGGAAGCCCAGTTGTGTTAAATTAACGAACATAGTGAATAAAAGACAAGAAAACAAAACAAAATCGAGTCTTTGAATCGAAATTGGTTAGCAAATATGAATTGCGATGATTTAACCGCATAGTTTTTCTGTTAAAATTTGGTAACAGCGAATTGAAAAAATGATAAAATTTGTCATGTTCTTCAATCTTGCATTGCGTGTACTTGCCAAATTTAAAATACAAAGAATGTTTTGTTAAACACTTATTACTATTCCATTTAATTATAGAAAAAAAAATTTTTATTGCTTACTGTAAAACTTTCTGAATTTTCTTAAAACTTAAAAACAAGGTTTAAAAGAAGAAAATATAATAAAAGAAAAAATATATGAAAAAGGGTCAAAAACAAAAACAAAAATTAGATGCAGTTTTCTTTAAGTATTTCTTTTTGCGTGTCAAAGAGCAATAAAGAGTCCAATATAAAGAATACCTAATTCAATTTTCTTTGCCTATCTTTGCACGAATACATAGAACGCTGGATTCCTTCGTAGGCTCAAGAAAAACTGTATATTGCCCTTGCTGTGTAATTGTTATCACTAACTTTCAAGTTTTTTTTTTTTTAATTTCAAGATTTCAGCCAAGTCTTAAAGATATAACTTTTTCATTTCATAAACCAGAATAATTTGTTTTATTAAGGAATCTTCCATGGCTAATATTTCATTTTGTAAAGCACATTGTTTTCCAGTGTTCCAGTGTCTTCAATTCAAGTGTTTTCATTTCGGACAAAATGGGATCAAGCAACTGTGACTAAGCTTCAAAGGTTTTAAAAATAATTAAATATGTGAAATCATGAAGAAAAAAGGATCCACACCCTTTGTGACGTGTTATGCTCATGTTCCTCTTAAGATGATATAAAAAGGGGTGACTTTCATCAGCTTCATCATTGGGTTCTGACTCCAGCTGAAGACGAAACCAAAACCTAGTGCTAAAACCATGAAGATCTATTTGATCGCAGCCTTGTTCCTTGGTGCTCTTGTGGTGGCTCATTCCTTGGAGGAAGACGAAAAGGTTGAGCTCCCTGAGGTACCTGAACAACCTGAACAATCTGACGAGGGTGAGTTTAGATGGGATTTATCTTAATGTTGTGTTATTAGACTATAAACCTGAATATATATTTAGCGCTTCTAATGACACTCACTACAGAGTACCTTGGTCTTGCGTGAACGCCCATCAAGACCCGCAAACGTCCATCATTATTATTGCCTTTGCATGTTAAATTAGGCCGGCTATTTTTTTTCATCATTCTAGATAAAACTGTCCTACAAAAGCTACATTTTAATTTATATTGTTTCAATTTTTCCTTTCAGAAGTTAGCGATCCTGCCGAGGAAGACACCGAAGGTAAACTTTATCAGAATGTGTGTTTTGTGCAACTTTCATTGATTTGTGCATAAGAACGTGTCTCCTACTTGACACTGGATTGGCTTCCACGAACAATTAGAAAAATGATCAAACGACCTTTTTCAGAGCAGCAACACACTAAACATTAGACCACAGATCAAAAAGTCTTCTAGACCTTTAGATAATCTTATTAGTAAGTGGTAAATGGATTGAAACAATCAAGCGTGGAATATTTATGTATGGCTTAAGCTATTGAGTTTTAAAAAATTCAGCGCTTGTACGTGTATACTCTTCAGTTTCAAGTACCTTGGCCCCGCACGAAAAAAAAAAATTGACTTTGAATTAAAGCTTTACTGACTTTATCTTATTTTTCTGTAATGCTATTGCTTTAATTTTCTTCTTCCTAGACGTTAGCGATCCCGAAGGAGGTACCGAAGGAGACACAGAAGGTACTTTAATTGAATCAAGATATATAATGGTAATTGAACTAAGTGGAGTGCAATTTGGTCTGATATCAAACGCGCGATAACAAAATCACACGACCGCGTAGCGGGAGTGTGATTTGTAATCGCAAGTTTGATATCAGACCAAAATTGCACGACACAAAGTTCAATTATCACTTTATTATATCCATTTTGAAATCATACTAGATAGACACTAAATTTGTGATAAATACAAAAGTATTTATTCACAAATAGCCAGTATTTTGTTTCTTTTTGTAACAAAAAATTCCAGTCAAACTTGAGAAAAGCTACATTTTATGTTCCTTATTTGCTGTAATCTGATTGGCTGATTACATACAATCCTGTAATCTGATTGGTTACCTTTTCTAGTGTTGCATTGTGATTGGCTGACAAAAAGATGCGATTCGGACTCAAAATAGTGCGATTCGTGCTTGAATCAATCTACTGAGAGCCAATCAGATTACAGGATTTGCTAGTGATTTCAAAATGGATATAATAAACATTGATATCAGTCATAACTATATCTGATATATTGAGAAACGTTCTATTTTCCACTAATCAATCTGGTAGTTGTAATCGGCTACGCGGTCGTCCAATCCCTAGTATGAATACGGACCAAATTAGGCTCCACTTAGTTCTGTTACCATTATAAATAACGGTAGCTATTATCATTGATTTGACCTTATTCTTTTTGAAGAATCTGAAGACGAAGAAGTTGCAGATGAAGAAGAGGATCCAGAGAAGAGACGTCGAAGGAATGTCTTGAGCTTGAAGAGTTGTGTTCTGCTCAAACGACGAGGATATTGCAGACGTCAGTTGTTCATCAGGAGGCTTTGCGCTGCAACCTGCTATGGTACGTTATGTTATTCTTTCCTGTTTCATGCACTCTATTTTATTTAATCAATTAATAATCTCGTCTCTGATCCGATCTGATCTCATATAATTTTTTCTATATTTCAATAAAGACGTCCAACGGCGAGATGGACGATAATATTACTGCCCCCCCCCCCCCCCCCAAAAATTACTGGACGATGATCCTTTAATAATTTTTTTCAAAGTCAAACTATAAAGAAATAATATTCAAGGAAAAAGAAAATATATGCTTATTTTCACTGATAGCTTTTTTTTTTCGTCCTTTAGTTAAGCCTCCAGTCTGCAGAGACCATTTGTCCAGAATCAGTTGCCTGAAATTAAAAGGTTATAAGAAATGTAAATCAGCTGTTGGACGTCTTTATTGCCGAAAAACATGCCGCCATTGTGGTGTCTCGCCTGGTGAGTTATTATTTTTAGATACTATCACACGCTTGTTACTGCTACTAACAGATAAAGGGGATGGCGTGCTAAAAGGGAATAGAAATCAAGGGAAGGAAAAAGAGGGCCAATATTGATATGGAAAGAAGTTTTCGCGGGTGTTAAGAAATATTTTGTTAATTTTTCATTGGTGACATTGAAAACTAGGATTACTTTGATCTTTTCTCTGTTCTGGAGATTATGTAGGTTTTAAGAGCTACTGTCTGTAAAAATCGACCAAACATTGGCAGAAGTAAAAAAATCGATTTCGCTCATATTTTGTTTATTGATAGCCCTTAGTATGAAATACATCCTGGTGTTTTTAGTTTTGAAAAATTTTACCTGGTTTCCGATTTCGGCCCTACGCATCGAAAAAATGACTGCCGGGTTTCGTATGTGCCGGGTCTGGTGCAAATGATTTCAAACAATAGGTTTGGCTCGTTTGGGTTGGATCCGGCGCATTTAGGATTCGGCGCCTAAACCGGGCCTAACTTCCGTGCCTCTAAGGGAAGATAAAGAATATCATATCACAATTTATATCTATATTTTTCACATTCTATTTAGCTATCGGATTTATATAATTCAGTGTTTCAATTTTTTCATTCTTCTCTTTATATATAGTGTCAGTAATTGTAAATTAACTCTGAAAATCCCCATTGGGATGGGTTAATAAAATGTATTGTATTGTATTTTACCGCCGAGATCACGGAATTTAGTGTAAAAATAAGCACATCTTACAGCTAAACCAGTTAGCTAATTTTTTGGTCGGTATTTTTTATCGAAAGAATAGATATTTCTTTTCCTTTTGGTTGTATTTAATTTAGAATAATTGGCGTTTCAAGATCCGAAAAAAATTATCTTCGAAGCCCATTCTTTCCAAAGTTCACAAATGCAAATTAAGGCCTTAAAATACGGCTTATAAAAATTATACCTAGGGCCGATATCGATTTTTGTAAACTTCTCTGAAACCGAGTAAAAATTTTCAAAACTAAAAAACACCAGGATGTATTTCATGCTAAGGGCTATCAGTAAACAAAATATGAGCGAAATCGATTTTTTCTTGTGCCACGAAAAGTCGATTTTGTCGACAGTCGACAGTCGCTCTTTTAAATTATCAATTGTCTCAATTTCAGCGGATCCCTGCAGGAAGTACGCTGTTCTGAACCAAATGAACCGAAGACAATCCAGAAACAGGGGAAACGTACTGTTGTGTGATAAGGATGGGTTTGCCACCCGCTGGTATCGATTCACGGGTCTTGCTGGAAACAGAATGCCAACCCGTGCTCCACCTAAGAATCGCTGTGGTACCCATGCTCCAGGTTGGATGGTTGGCAGTTATCCTCGACGTAGAGGCCAGGTTGTCCGTCGCAAAGTTTGTTATCACTGGGGAAAGAAGACCTGCAACTGGAGCAACTTTATCAAAGTCAAGAACTGCGGTCGATACTTTGTGTTCTACCTTTCCCGTACTCCACAATGTCACCTCCGTTACTGTGGAAGCGCATAATCAAACAGTAAGTGCCACACTGATACTGCTATATTGCAATTCGTTTATGAAGTCCTGCTGGTCACGGCATTGACTGGCAAATAGAGCTCATGCATAAACATATCTGTGGAAAAGGTTGCATGTTGCATACCAAACCCCGAAATGTATTGTGGATCATATGTAAATAATGTCGTCAGCGCAGATGAAAATATGCCGGAAAAAAGCACAGAAAAAGTTTGGGAATATTCCGAGACTCCATAGTTTTGTGACCTTTGCTGATTGCATTCCTATAGTGCATTTCGGGCTTGATGTGCAACATGCAACAAAACCTTCACCAATCTTTTATTGAAAGAATACTATTTATAACATATTAAATGATTTCTTTTGACAGAAACCTGGAATTCGACAATGGAACGATTTTTGGATACTCACAAGAATCAGATAAAAGGATTACAAATGAAAAACTTTACCCCAAAATCCCACGAAAATAAGCTCTTTTTAAGAGCATTCCCGAATATTCTCCCTGTGTCGTACTTGAACTTGAGTGAAAATTAAAGATTTTTATTCCTAATCGTGTGGTGTTTTAAAGCGATGATTTTAAATTATGGCAATGAGTAAACCTTAAGGTAGCTGCCTACTATAGAACAAATCTATGGAAAAGTTTTGAAATCAAGAGTTTTTAAACTCAAATTTAATGCTAATTTCAAATCTGGAAAGAAAAAAAAGGTGTCCTGAGGTCGTTTCGAGATAATTGCGATTAAACACAAGCATATCAACAATTTTTTGAAGAAAAAGAAGCGAAAACCAACTCTCCGGCTACGAAAAAAAAATTATAACTTCACCAGTGATCAAGCTTTTGACGTTATTTTTTCAAAAAACCTAAATTATACATCGTTGTACAAATATAAGTCAAAAGATTTGGAAAATATTGAGAAATATAGTCAAAAATATTTTTTTTATTCGGCTTGTCCTTGACAATTTTGTCTGAAACAAGTGCAAAAACGTACACTTACCGCTTTTTCTATGAGTAAAACCCATGTCATTTTATTCAAACTTTGTCAAAAGTTTCTTTTTAATGTGCTGTTTTTGGAAATCCGCAAAAACGTTAGAAAGTCTCGTGCAAAATTTGAGTATAGTAGGCAGCCACCTCAAGTAAGGGCTAGAGAATAAACGCGAATGCTTTATGGGATTTAGAGCCCCGAGCATTGATAGAAAGCCACGAGTGTTTATTCTCTAACCGATTTAGAATATAAAGTCATACTCACGAGACCATTATTTGTATGCATTTGTTTGCTACGTTTTTTGTTCCCCTCCCAAGAGAAAATTAATCTTTGAATAAAAGTAATATACGACATATTATTTTGGCTTTGAAATAACAGAAATACAATGAAATGTTCTGTTCATTAAGAACATGTATGTGATGGTCTGTCCCCCGAGACTTAAGAATTTTAATCGATAATTTACATAATCAGTTGTAACTGTAACATGAAGAGACGTAAGCGGCCAAGGGTTCTGTCGACAAGTTTCAAAATAATTTCAAGACGAAATTGTAAGTACAAGTTTTGAAGAAAAGAAAAAACTTATCTAAATTAGTAATACGTCAGAGAAATCACAGAAATGCTTCCAAAATTTGATATTATATAAAGCAATTCCTTTTTTGTATAATATCATGATTACCTCGGGATCCATTGTTTCCAGAGGGATGTTTAAGGTCTAACATCCCCCTGGATGAATAGTGATGAGGGATATTTAGACTAAATATCCCTCATGAATATAATCATTAGGGATATTTAGTAACTAAATATCCCTCATCACTATTCATGAGGCATGGTCCCTCATATGACAATCACCGGGACCATGGCTGGGTAGCATTTACCCAATCGAAAATTTTGCGCAATGACTCTGGACTACACACTATTGAACACCCCAGCACTTGTGGGATCCACTGAACAATTTTTGCGCATACGTTGACTAGCCGATAATTTTTCTTACTATTTGTGACGTAATAAAGACGGTTTTAAAACACTTCATTAATACCGCTCTAGGCCAACCAAAGTGAATTAGAATAAAGCAGCACGAATGAATGAATGCTGGTTCAATTCGCCATTGTCGCATTTAACAAAGGCAAATTCCCTTAAGTATGCCGCATATCAACAGCTTTGTAAAACTTTGTAATTTATGCATCGTACGAAAGCTAACATATTTCCTAAGAGCAGTTTTATTCCTTGGTAATCATAATATTACAAACTAATAGCATGAAATTTCGGGTGATTAGTGATTAAATGTCCCCTCAAGCCTCGGGAGGTTTAGTTAAAGTCCCTCCGCCTTCGGCGTCGGGACTTCAACAAAACCTCCCTCGGCTTTCGGGGACATTTAATCACTAATCACCCTCAAGTCATGCTATTACTTATAATAATTGGGCCAAATATCGTAAAAATCTGTTCGTTTCTGTTGATTTGCAAGGTTAATACAAGTGCCAAAGAAATATATATTAAGCTACTGCCTGTTAAGATTTACTTTAGAAACAATATACTTCTGTTATAATATATAGCTAATTCAATTAACGTTGTGGATGGAAAAAGCCTAAAGCTTTATTTGAGAGCGGAATCATGAAGCTTATTTCACCGTGGCATTATAACAATCAGAAACTCACTGTATGCTTGCAAATTCTACGACTTGGACATATATATATCCCTTAATTTTTAGATAGCCTACCGTGAAGTTTGTTGGTAAAAAAAAGCAAATAATGTTTAGGGTTTTTTTACCGACGACAACGTTAATTGAATTTGCTATCATGAGCTATATATTACGATTTTTCAGAGATGATTTAAAACTCTAGGACTTAAATATTATTGTAAGGGGGACATTGAATAATTTTCTGTATATCCAATAGAGTAATTATACTGAGGTGTCAAAATGGAAAGAGCCTTGAAGCTAAAGAAAAATACAGGTTTATTCAATTAGTATTTTCTAAGTTAGACATTAGTATTTCCTACATAGGGAATACTAATAAGACCTTGAAACAAAAAGAAAACAAAAGGCCTTATTAGTATTCTCTTTATAGGGAAATGTGTATAACTATATTCTAATTCTTTATTTATAAATTTTTTAATAATCGACCTTTCCCGAATTCGCTTGACTGAACACAGAACAATCGATTCAAGGCAAGGCTGGAGTAGACAAATGCAGTAATACCATGATCTCCTCGGAGTTCATTGTTTTTTGAGGGACGTTTAATGGCTAACATCCCTCCTTCATGAATAGGATGAGGGAAATTTAGAAACTAAATTTCCCTCATCCATATGAATGAGGGAAACTTAGAGACTAAATTTCCCTCATCTTATTCATGAGGTTGTCGAAATCGGATGCATTTTTAATCAGGATGTATGTGGTCCTTCTACAAGCTTTATTCAATGTGGGATAGAGAAATTTGTCTTTGGGCCTTAGTGAACACGCTAAAACGATATTCGCGCATGCATAAACGATGTTGTTGGTTACCATTTGATTTCAAACAAAACGACTTAACATAATTTATTTGGCGTGGCGTTCATTTATATCAGTTTATTGTGCTAACAATGAACATTCCTCAGCATTCCCAAGAGTAGGGAGTCATCCAGGCTCTTTCAACGAAACCCCTTTAATATATTCTGATTTAAAGCTAATTTAGATCATAATTCTTGATGTTTTCCTCGGTATTACATGGTATTACTTATAATAAATGTATGGATTTGAAAATTCCAGTGTGGACTGTCCGCCGACTCTTGATATTTACAAATAACGGCTCTTAATCGAATCCGCCATTGCTTCCCAAAGATAGAGCTTTTAAGTTTGACGTAAAATGGAATCAGTGGAAAAACGACTTCCGGGTCTAAAACGAAAAGTAGTTTTATAAAGATTTTCCTTACTTTTTCTTCATGACAGGATTTATTTTCCAAAGCCCTAATTATTTCAGGTAGAGGTCAAATCATTGAGAATATTTTTCGCTTTATTTTAGCGGTTTTATGAGCAGTTGGACCCTGAAATACGTCACAACTTAACAGCTCTATAATATTTCAGTCGAAAGGTTTGCATTAATGGCGCTTTTAGAAGTTTTTTCATAATTACTAAGCTTTTGCCTGGTGATGTTGTAATAAGAATAAAGTTTTTCGAGAAGGAGCATTTGCATTTGTTGTGAGCTTTTCAAGTAAGCCTGGAAAACGTCATTTTCTTTGGTGCAATGTGACTTCGTTGAAGTACAAATAGACCACAGATCGATGCTTCAGTTTTATTCAACTTTGACTACCAAACTACAGTTCAGGGTTCAGGAACTCGTTAATCATTTCAAATATTGATGACAATATTTGGTTCATTACGGTTTAGGAAATGATGAAGGGTCACGACATTTAATATTGATTTGTGTCTTGGACATTTATCCACGGCGCGGGCAATGACCACATGTCTTTTTGCAGTACATGCGTGCAACGAGTGTGTTACACTTTCTAAAACTTTTGAGCCTGATACAACTCAATCTGGTCAGCTTGTCTTTGCAGAGGTGAACTGAAAAAGAAAAATAAGAAATAAAAACTCAGACTGGACTGGTATAGACCCAATCACCTTCGTATGTATATTGCCCAATTCAAACCATGTGATGCTTACATGATGTTACCTGGAAAATGGTTTCTTTATCTTTCTGAAATTTATTTTTCGTTCATATTCATGTACCTTTTCGCGACCCTTCAATTGCACAATTTTCGCGATTTCGAAAAAATCGCGATATTAAAGTGTAGCGAAAAATAAGTGTCGCAAAAATATAATGACGCGAATATTAAGTGACCCTCTACTTTTGAGAAAGTAAATAATTTAATGACCATCCAAAAGCATGGATAGAAGACGTCCGTTGAGTACCAAGTACTAGCGCCTAATAATCCTTACTTGGATCAACAATGATTGGAACCCGGCAGTATTCAATAAACCGCTAAAGACAAAAACCAAGGACCTAATGCGAACTTTTTTTAATGTTACGTAGTAAAATGACTTTTCTAAACGAAATTGTGCGTATTTGAATCAAATTATGAATAATTTATTCGATAAAATCGAGAAATTAAAGTGATCAAGAATATAACTTGTTCGCAAAATCGCGAAATTTAAGTGTCGCGAAATATGCGGCCTCCAAAATCGCGGAATTAACGTGTCGCGAAAATTTCATGTAATAAGGTAGATGAGTTATCTTCTTGGGAACGATCTTCTAGCCAAATTCCAATCGGCATATAGGAACTTTTACTGTACAGAAACCTGTCTCGTACGAGTTACTAACGACATCCTCCGTGCTATTGACCGTCGTCAGGAAGTAGTACTAGTTTTGTTGGACTTGTCATCGGCATTCGACACCATAGATCATACAATACTAATAGAGCGACTTCAAAACAGATATGGTTTGAACGGTTCTGTTTTAGATTAGTTCAAGTCCTTCATCGTGAATCGTCTACAATCAGTTGCTATTAAAGGAACTCGATCATCCAAAATGTCAGAGTAATTGAAGGTTAGTGCACTCTTCTCTCATGCATGCATGTGGGGTCTCGGGTTTGATTCCTGGACTCGCTATCGCATGTGATTAGAGTTTCTAATTAAGGTCTCTTCCTTGACTCGAGGATTTTTTTTCCGCTTCTCCGTTTTTTCTTTTCACAAAACCCATAATGATAAATTCCAATTTGGTCAATGAGTTAGCTAAGCCCTGACATAGATCAGCCCAGAGATTGTTTCAGGTTGGATAAAAATTGATGCTTGTGAAAAAAGTTGAGAGACATGATTACACAATACATTTACAGTTACGAATCATGGGATGGTTAACTTACTATGACAAGAGTACCAGCAAAGATTGTTCCTTATCAATGTATATCTGCAATAGTTCCATACTACAAGGCGACGGCAACTAATGCCGCTCAAACGATCTCTTCGATATCGTACTGCACGTTTCTTCTCTTCATCATTGTCTTCGTCTCCTTCGTCCTCTGCAGGTGCATTCTCCAAGTCTTTTTTTATTTTATGAAAGAAAAAGAAAGAAAGAAAGAAATAAAAATTGTATTACAATTCTTTCTCAAAGACACCTAATTTCCAATGGTTTCTACGACTTTACAAATTCCCTGATCTAGAAACGTCGGCTTATCAGTAACTTTACAAACTTAGACCCTCAGGAATGTCATGAACAAAACCAGATGACGGGAAACATGAAGATTGGTTTCGATCCTTAGCCCATTTATTAGGGACGGATGCTATTTGGTCCTTGGCTTTCACAAAAGAGAACAAAAATTTTTAAAGTTCTCAAACAGTTTCACAAAATAATTGCCATAAAAAAAAAAACAACGAAACTCACCCTCGTCAGATTGGTCAGGCTGTTCAGGTACCTCAGGGAGCTCAACCTTTTCGTCTTCCTCCAAGGAATGAGCCACCACAAGAGCACCAAGGAACAAGGCTGCGATCAGATAGATCTTCATGGTTTCAGGACTAGGTTTTGGTTTCGTCTTCAGCAGGAGTCAGAACCCAATGATGAAGCTGTTCAAAGTCACCCCTTTTTATACCATTAGACGAAAAAAAAATCACAAATATCTATTTTTTTCTTTTTTTTTTAGGTTTGGCTGATGATGCTTCGAAATGAGTCAATAAGTCGTGCAGGAATGTAATACTAGATAATTACATTTTTGTTCATTCATTCAAATCAAATAATCGTGAGAATATGCCCCCGGCTATATCTTGTTTACAGCAAACTTTTAAAAACCATTAAAAGTCTTGGTTTTGTCGTTTCAAAAGTCTTGAAACAAAGAGACTTTTCTGAAACCAGTACATCTAGGCACATGTAAAAGGAATTTGAATTCAGATAAGATCATTTATTTGAGCAAATTTTTGACTTTTTCAACGGCTGACTTTTGGACGTGCGTATTTTAACGAGCATGCAAAATGCTCTTGAAAGTTATAAGAATGAATAAAATATTATTATTATCATTATTATTATTATTATTATTATTACTATTATTATTATTATATATTATATATTAGTTTTTTTTTTCCCCCATATATATAAGATTTTTATACATTTTCTATGATTTATGTTATAGTCTTAGGATATATCCTCATGATTTATATATTTCCTTTTAATATTACATGTAAATAGATTTTTTAGTATTAATTCTTTTTTTTAGATTCTATAAATCATTAGTATCTTTATTATTCTTCAAAATCACTGTTAATATTTTCGTGTCTTTTTTACTATTTTCATTATTATTATTATTATTATTATTATTATTATTATTATTATTATCAACGATAGAGGCCAAATAATAAATAAATATTATGTTTTATTTTGAACTACATGCACATTCTTCTCGTGAACTGGTTTTGAATATAAATTCATATCCTTT
Source organism: Anthopleura xanthogrammica (assembly GCA_964019055.1). Classification (NCBI taxonomy): domain Eukaryota; kingdom Metazoa; phylum Cnidaria; class Anthozoa; order Actiniaria; family Actiniidae; genus Anthopleura; species Anthopleura xanthogrammica. The sequence continues at coordinate 21,676,306 of OZ025206.1, read as the reverse complement.
TGATTCTGTAAGCCCAATGTACTAAGCAAAACCGGGCTCACTTGAGTCTCTTTGAATCTAGGCAGAATCCTAGAACCCCAAGAGGCTGATTTCAGAAAACAGGCCAAAATCAAACCTATACCCCGTTCACACTATAGCTTAAACATGTTTTAAAGTAGTTTAACTAAACATGTTTAGAAAATTATTTACAAACATTGTTCACTCTTTCATGAAAAAATACATATAAACTATCCTTCATATTGTACTGAACAGATTAGAGATAAAATAATTACATTGAAGCTTTCTAGTCTCTAACATTTTGTTTAATAAAAACTCAGTTTAACTAAACAGGTTTTGGTGTGAATGGGGTACTAGAAACCCCGGGTTTCACACTATCGTTGAATGTAACTTTTCCAGTTATCGGTCGTAGATCTATAGCTGAAATCTGAAATCTAACACCGAAATGAACTGCGGGCTGTGAGCTGTGATTTTAAATATGAGGGAAAGTGTGTAATTGTTTTGTCTTTTTAATGAGCCGCCACCCTTGAGCGATGACCTGCGCTGGCTCTCGGGCTTCCGACCAACAACGTTTTTTGAAACAGTTGTGAATGCCATTAGAAGACTAGGAGACTCCATTACAGAACTTCATGATATCTATTGTATTTTAAAGTTATTTCATTAGAGAAAAGAAAAGAACTGAATTGAAATGCTATAATAACAATACTTCATGATTGTTTGAAGTTATAGGTTGTTTTAAATGACCTTGTTAAAGACCAACTTCATGCACTGGCGATCAATCAGTACCAGATGCTTGTAAACTCATGAATTATATAATTTCTTGTATAAATAAAGCAAACAAAAATTTTTCTTAAAATGCTTGTAAGTCGATCGATTTAGCTAAATAAGTGGTATTAATCAAGCAGTACTGGTTGAAGTTTAGTCGAGTTGTTCACAATTGGTAACACTTTTACTCTGTACAAAGATGTAGCATGGAATAGGTTAAATTGCAATATTGAGCACTAAAAGCAGCGTCTCCATTTGGTGGAGTTTCATCAGATTAATCGTATATTAATTACTAATATATTTACTAATTAAGATCTTCTTTTCAGTTCTGTGTTTTAGTTTTAATACAAATCTAAAGATAATATTTAGGCATCATGAATATCTTCACGATTTTAAATTTTAAAGCCAATTCATACTTTTGCTCAATGACAAAAGGCGATATTGATGTAGTATGTGAAACAAACGATCGATACATATTTTTTCTAGTTATTTCAAATTTATTTGCAATAAAGAGCTAAATAGATGTCAATTAAAAATTTTCGAGCTTGTTTATTTTTTGCAGGCCAATTTTCTTGTTCCAGCAATAGAGTATAATATTATTTTATTCCTTTTGTTTTGCAATAAACACTTATCTGTTTAATGGAGGAAGGAATATATTTTTTAACAGATCTGAAAATTAATTGCAATAATCTAGAAATCTAATTTTTTGTTGGTTTCTTTTGTCTTGTTTTACCATTTTTAATTTCTTAGACTATTAATAAAACTAGCTAAATCAGTAAAAATATACTCCATTATATTCCACTCAATTTAGCAGACGTTAATAGGAACACTTCAGAAACACTTCATATAGATTAAACTTAACAAGAAGAGCCTTTCAGAATGTTTTTTATAATAAGTTACTAGACTGTGTCTCGCGTGTCTGCGCTGACTGTAATTACTAGTAACCTTGACAGGCATGACATCAAATTGATCACGAACTCAGGTAGGGGAGGTAAATGTGTGAAAAAAAGGCATCGTCTGGAGTTGTTTACACTGTAGAAATCTGCTTTGAAAGTTTGAAAATGTTTTTTAAATATGTACAAAAAACCTACACAGGTTTTGTTCACTGAAATGGTCCATTTTAAAAGAACATTGACCAAAAGGTCCTTTAAATTTACAGTGCTCGTGTGCTAACTAATGAGCCTCTACTAAAATGAATTATTGCCAATACAACATGTCAATGAACCTATTATCTTTTAAAGAACCTCTCTTGCTGACAAAATAGATAGAAACATTTTTCCATATATATAATTAGTTCATTCGGTACCACAATGTAGAACTCAATAACCATGTATTGTTATTCCATATTCAAGTGAATTAACAATATAGCATCGATAGCACCGATATTAATCAATCTGATTTCAAGGTATTAATCAATTATTTTATTCATTTTTTACATATCTATCGTAATAGAGAACTAAATTTGTGTACATAAAGTATGAGAAGTACTGCAAGTTGTGTTCATTCTATCTTGGAAAACACTTATCTTTTTAATAGAGGAAAAAATACTTTTTTTAGCCCATTTAAAGAATTATCATGATCAAATTCTAGAACGAAATACTCGCTCATTATTCATTGAGGTTTAAATAGGCGAATATTTAGAGTCGATATCCGTGAAATAAAGCCGTAAATAGAAACCATATTAGTAAAGTGATACGATATCACTTCACGGTAAACGGTAAACTGATATTTATGACAATTAAATATTTCTTGTGTGTTATGTATCGACCCTAAATGTGTAACGCACTCTCGCTTGTTCGCGATATGATGACGAGAAACTCGTGAATAAAAACGATATCAAGCTCTTAACATGTGATAATCTCTATATATTTCATTGTTGGGATACATACTGGGCATATATCATAGCCAACCAATGGCTGATTGGACGTAAAACTATGTTATATATAGATATTTATATATATTTCGTTGGTTTCTTTGTTATACTGTCCAACATGATAGCTATTCCTCTTTTTTTTTCCTTTCTTAACCTGCTTCTTTGGTCGTGATTTGTTATCGGTTCATTGACTTAAAAACACTTCAACAGCACTTATGTGCTAGCTAATAATAATGCCACCACTAATGGGTTTCCAAACAGACCATATCAATAAATATATTACCTTTAAAGCACCTCTTTAGCTGATAAAAGAAAGTTAAAAAAAAAGTTTTTTCCACAATGATTTAATTGGTAACGCACTATACAAACTGCTATTTTTCAGGTTGTTTTTTCACTCCTGTATTTAGTCATGTTGTAGATTTTGATGATACAGCGATGTGCAAAAAGTCTGCAAAACTCAAATATATCAATATATCAATATATCGGATGCATTATGGGTAATTTCTAAAAGAAAATCGCTTAAATAAGGGCTAATATTACACTTTCTTGAAAGAATACTATATTATAGTGCTGACTAAGAGTTACTTAGCATTTGGTTTAACATTCCAGCTAGAAAATAAAAGAATCAGAGGATATGCATATTTGTATATATCGATATATTGATATGATTTGAGTTTTGCAGAATTTTTGAAATTCGCTGTATGTTATGTATAATATATATATATAATATTTTGCTCACAATTGATTTGATCTTTTATTATCATGGTTACATGACGAAGCCTTGCTCTGTTGTACATGCCTTAACGATACGTTTTACTGTTGTAATTTACCATAAATATTAGTTTTCTTTTTGTCTCTTTTTGTGTGTATATTTTTTACAAATGAATTGTGGTGAAAGTTATATAAATGAATATCATAAGTAAAACATATGTTATTTATAAATCTCACCCAAGGGTGTCTATCAAATCCATGTTTCGTTCAAATTTACTCGGAATAAATAACTAACGTCAATATTAAATGCTTCGAAGATTGTTTTGCAACACATTCTTCCCCTTTATAGGAAGCGAATCTAAACTGATTTTTCCTTCTGTTTTCAGTGATAAACTGTTTGATCCAGGAAAGAACGACTTTTTAGCCTCTCAAAACAAAAAAATTTACAAAAAATCTACACAGGTTTTGTTCACTGAAATGGTCCATTTTAAAAGAACATTGACCAAAAGGTCCTTTAAGTTTACAGTGCTCGTGTGCTAACTAATGAGTCTCTACTAAAATGAATTATTGCCAATACACCATGTCAATGAACCTATTATCTTTTAAAGAACCTCTCTTGCTGACAAAATAGATAGAAACATTTTTTCCATACATATAATTAGTTCATTCGGTACCACAATGTAGAACTCAATAACCATGTATTGTTATTCCATATTCAAGTGAATTAACAATATAGCATCGATAGCACCGATATTAATCAATCTGATTTCAAGGTATTAATCAATTATTTTATTCATTTTTTACATATCTATCGTAAAAAAGAACTAAATTTGTGTACATAAAGTATGAGAAGTACTGCAAGTTGTGTTCATTCTATCTTGGAAAACACTTATCTTTTTAATAGAGGAAAAAATACTTTTTTTAGCCCATTTAAAAAATTATCATGATCAAATTCTAGAACGAAATACTCGCTCATGTTTTATTGAGGTTTAAATAGGCGAATATTTAGAGTCGATATCCGTGAAATAAAGCCGTAAATAAAAACCATATTAGTAAAGTGATACGATATCACTTCACGGTAAACGGTAAACTGATATTTATGACAATGAAATATTTCTTGTGTGTTATGTATCAACCCTAAATGTGTAACGCACTCTCGCTTGTTCGCGATAAGATACGGGAAAATCGTGAATAAAAACGATATCAAGCTCTTAACATGTGATAATCTCTATATATTTTATTGTTGGGATACATACTGGGCATATATCATAGCCAACCAATGGCTGATTGGACGTTTGTTATATATAGATATATATTTTTCGTTGGTTTCTTTGTTATACTGTCCAACATGATAGCCATTCTTTTTTTTCCCTTTCTTAAACCTGCTTCTTTGGTCGTGATTTGTTATCGGTTCATTGACTTAAAAACACTTCAACAGCACTTATGTGCTAGCTAATAATAATGCCACCACTAATGGGTTTCCAAACAGACCATAGCAATAAATATATTACCTTTAAAGGACCTCTTTAGCTGATAAAAGAAAGTTTAAAAATTTTTTTTCCACAATGATTTAATTGGTAACACACTATACAAAATGCTATTTTTCAGGTTGTTTTTTTTTTCACTCCTGTATTTAGTCCAATTGTACATTTTGATGTTATGCTATAATTTTCTTTTTGTCTCTTTTTGTGTGTATATTTTTTACAAATGAATTGTGGTGAAAGTTATATAAATGAATATCATAAGTAAAACATATGTTATTTATAAATCTCACCCAAGGGTGTCTATCAAATCCATGTTTCGTTCAAATTTACTCGGAATAAATAACTAACGTCAATATTAAATGCTTCGAAGATTGTTTTGCAACACATTCTTCCCCTTTATAGGAAGCGAATCTAAACTGATTTTTCCTTCTGTTTTCAGTGATAAACTGTTTGATCCAGGAAAGAACGACTTTTTAGCCTCTCAAAACAAAAAAATTTACAAAAAATCTACACAGGTTTTGTTCACTGAAATGGTCCATTTTAAAAGAACATTGACCAAAAGGTCCTTTAAATTTACAGTGCTCGTGTGCTAACTAATGAGTCTCTACTAAAATGAATTATTGCCAATACACCATGTCAATGAACCTATTATCTTTTAAAGAACCTCTCTTGCTGACAAAATAGATAGAAACATTTTTTCCATACATATAATTAGTTCATTCGGTACCACAATGTAGAACTCAATAACCATGTATTGTTATTCCATATTCAAGTGAATTAACAATATAGCATCGATAGCACCGATATTAATCAATCTGATTTCAAGGTATTAATCAATTATTTTATTCATTTTTTACATATCTATCGTAAAAAAGAACTAAATTTGTGTACATAAAGTATGAGAAGTACTGCAAGTTGTGTTCATTCTATCTTGGAAAACACTTATCTTTTTAATAGAGGAAAAAATACTTTTTTTAGCCCATTTAAAAAATTATCATGATCAAATTCTAGAACGAAATACTCGCTCATGTTTTATTGAGGTTTAAATAGGCGAATATTTAGAGTCGATATCCGTGAAATAAAGCCGTAAATAAAAACCATATTAGTAAAGTGATACGATATCACTTCACGGTAAACGGTAAACTGATATTTATGACAATGAAATATTTCTTGTGTGTTATGTATCAACCCTAAATGTGTAACGCACTCTCGCTTGTTCGCGATAAGATACGGGAAAATCGTGAATAAAAACGATATCAAGCTCTTAACATGTGATAATCTCTATATATTTTATTGTTGGGATACATACTGGGCATATATCATAGCCAACCAATGGCTGATTGGACGTTTGTTATATATAGATATATATTTTTCGTTGGTTTCTTTGTTATACTGTCCAACATGATAGCCATTCTTTTTTTTCCCTTTCTTAAACCTGCTTCTTTGGTCGTGATTTGTTATCGGTTCATTGACTTAAAAACACTTCAACAGCACTTATGTGCTAGCTAATAATAATGCCACCACTAATGGGTTTCCAAACAGACCATAGCAATAAATATATTACCTTTAAAGGACCTCTTTAGCTGATAAAAGAAAGTTTAAAAATTTTTTTTCCACAATGATTTAATTGGTAACACACTATACAAAATGCTATTTTTCAGGTTGTTTTTTTTTTCACTCCTGTATTTAGTCCAATTGTACATTTTGATGTTATGCTATAATTTTCTTTTTGTCTCTTTTTGTGTGTATATTTTTTACAAATGAATTGTGGTGCAAAGTTATATAAATGAATATTTTAAGTAAAACATATGTTATTTATAAATCTCACCCAAGGGTGTCTATCAAATCAATGTTTCGTTCAAATTTACTCGTTTACAAATTTAAATGCTTGGAAGATTGTTTTGCAACACATTATAGGAAGCGGATCTAAACTGATTTTTCCTTCTGTTTTGATAAACATTGAACGGTTTGATCCAGGAAAGAACAACTTTTTAACCTCGCAAAACATTGCGGAATTCTAGAAAGTGATTTTTTGACATGTGTTGTTTTGTGCAATTGTCTATTATTAGAAGACGTATGACCTCATAGCCGCCATGTTGGATGGATGTCCGATTGAACCAATGACGTTAAGAAGCTAGTTCGTTACCTTCTTCTGTCTTATTGTCTAACATTTCCTCTTAGCAGTAATTACAATTTAGAAGAAAGTTCTAGTTTTATAATCATGAAATAACTTGCTTCTTTGATCGTGATTTTTCGTCGGTTCATTGACTCAAAAATACTTCAACAGCACTTATGTGCTACCTAATAATGCGTGCAACTACTAATGGGTTTTACAGGTAGACCATTTCAATGAAGCTAATATATTTTTAAAGGGTCTGATGATGAGCACGTTATTTAGTCGTTTCCGAGTTGGCATTGCACCAGCTGAGCGGCATTATTAAAATTTTCTAAACAATCACAGTCCAGTGTGATTTTTTTATGGCACTACAATTTCAATTCTCAGGAGAGCAGAATTCTATGGTCTTGCCCTCCAAATTGAGCTGCTTTGGGAATAAATGAAAGGGGTGTATAGATATAGGCATGCTTCCAAACATGGAAGCACTGCTTTTAAAGCTCTTTTGCGATTGACAACCTACTTTAAAAAACTTTAGTTGAATATTTTGACAGTTTTCAAATACATAAATTACATCCATAACAAATTGATATGTCATTTTGTAAATTCTGTATGCAGTTCAAACTACTGTAAACTGACATCGGGGTTGGTTACCAAACAAGATTTATCATTATTTGCTTTTGCAGGTTACCTAACGTCCAGTCTTAGTACATGTACCCACCAAAATGAAACAAAATTAAATCTTTATTTTCAACTTATGAGTGATAAGATTGTTATTCCGAGGCAGGCAATGATTTGTTTTGAAGGCCATCCTATTCGGTACAGCCTTTCTGTTCATCTATACTGCATTCAAGTAGAATGATTCGATAGAAGACGTAAACGCTTGAATCAAACAGTCAAAAAGTGCTCTATATATCAGCTAGATAAGGATCGAACCCAACTCAATTACAAGGTATCTTAGGGAAGGTTCTACTGGATGGCAAACAGAAAATAAAATGCTTTAGTTAATCAGATCGGACGTTAGAAAGAAAAAAAACAAAAAACCTTAGCTTTCGGAAGTCTGGTCCTGGTATTGGCCAGAAATATCATTCAAAGAATGGTTACTTCTAATTGCAAACCAGTCCATTTTTTTTTTTCAAAATCTTAACCAACCAAGAGGCCATTACAATTTTGGGTCCCCATGAGAAAATTCACGCTATAATTTTAGAAGAGATGAATGTTCAATTTGAACGCTTAAACACATTGTTAGGAGCATCGAACTACTACGTACTTGAAGGTATAAAAAACGAAGGATGAATTTCATTAAGGATTAAGTTTCCGTCTGTATATGATGGGAAATAAAATATAGAAACTAAAAATCTTTGTGTTGAAGCCAGGTTACATTTTAAATGTTATAAAATGAGGTTACTATTCAACACCCGACTCGACCGACAGACTATAGCGACACGGGGCTGGGAAATACGAAGAGACTATTTCACGAAAAACGGTCACCACACGACCAAACTATCGGAACCTTGTCGATACTCGACTAGTTTATCGGAACACGGTCGATAAACAAAACGAAAAATGACTATTATAAAACGGCGAACGACCAGACAATCGAAACATGGTTGATACACCACTAGCCTATCGGAACACGATCGATAAACAACACGAAAAATGACTATCATCAAACTGACATGGTCACACGGCAATCTTGTAAAACAGTAGACGAATTTGATTTTACATATACATGTATCACTTTATATATTATTATTTTATTATTTTATTATTGTACATATATTTTACTGATGATTTAACATGTTTAAATAAACTATGTATGTATGTATGTATGTCGGCGAACGACTAGACTATCGAAACACGATCGATAAACATCACGAAAAATGACTATTATAAAACTGACACGGTCGGCGAACGACCAGACAATCGAAACATGGTCGATACACGATTAGTCTATCGGAACACGATCGATAAGTTAAACATCACGAAAAATGACTATTATAAAACTGACACGGTCGGCGAACGACCAGACAATCGAAACATGGTCGATACACGACTAGCCTATCGGAACACGATCGATAAACAACACGAAAAATGACTATCATCAAACTGACACGGTCGGCGAACGACTAGACTATCGAAACATGGTCGGCAGACGCAGATGACTATCGAAACATATGGTTGACACTCGCGCAGACTATCAAAACAGGTCGATACCCGAACCAGGCACTATTGAAACACTGAAGTGGAACGAGTCAGATTATTGAAAAACAAGAAAAACATGCCTAACGTGAACTATTATATTGTTATTTGTTACGTTTAATGATAATTTTACAGGAATCCGTGTGTGTTTTGAAGCAAATTATGAATAATTTCTTCAATGAAATCGCAAAATTGCAAAATTGTATGTATATGCGACCTACTGAGATTAACATGTCGCCGAAATTTAATAAGATATATTAAGATTTAGAAGATTTTGTTAAAAACATTTAGATTAATATCAATTGCCTCTAAGACAAATGTTTGATGAAAACATCTTAAAAATACAATTCGAAATACAATTCCTTTCCAGGGTCACTAAAATTTGAAGTCTCCCTATTTTATCACCCATCCCTCCCCCCTCCGATAAACAATGAACCGTCCCTTATATTATTTAAAAGTGAACTAATATCCCTATTTGGTGAGATTCTGCTAATTAAAGCTGATCGAAAATTTGAAAAAACATTTGGCAAATATTGTAGCGATTATCATTTCAATTTGCCCGCTATCTTGAACTTTTTAAATAACCTGGACTTTGACAAAGCAAATGAGTCAATTCTGGAAGCTAAACCCTAATATCCTAATAGTTTTGTATTGCACAACTATTACGAGATGGAGCTTTTATACTTTTATGAGTTCATCAATCAAGGAGACAGGAATATGAAAGAACAAATAGACCACAGATTGATGCCTCGGTTTTATTCAATGGCTTTGGCTATCAAAAAGTTACAAATCATTCAGGGATCAGTGACTCGTTAATCAATTTAGAGCAATTAATTCCGAGTCATGGTTTAGAGGACGGTTTGGTGAATAAAGGGTTATAGCATTTAACATTAGTTTTGTGTCTTGGCCATTATTTATCCTCAGTAATAATGACAATAATGGCAAGTCTTTCGGCAGTATCGGCGCGCGAGGAGTGAACGGCACTTTCTTGCACGCCTTATCCTGAAACATCTGATTCTGGGCAGCTTGTCTCTGCAGTGGATAGCTGAAAAGAAAGAAATAAAAGATATAAGAACGGAATTAAAATTTGCATGAGACACGGTGCAACATTGCGCGCAATGTTGCAGGCAATCGATATTGCGAGCCATGACACACGAAGCAATTTGTTGGATGTAATGTTGCTGAAGTACAGTAGAAAACGATCCAACTTCAGCAAGTAACATTGCATGCAATATTGCGCGCTATGCCGCATCGTGTGTCCTCGCCTTCTTAGTTGGTTGAGTATTATTTCTTTCTCATTTAGGAGAGAGATTTGAGAAGATGCATCAGGCGACGACGTTCAATGATAAACTGGGTTACATCGGAGGTTAATTAGCATCCAAGGAAATAAATGGTCCAGTGGTGTAGTGATAGTTCAATTGTAATTCCTGGACTCGGCATGGCATACGAAAATTATTTTTTGGGTCTTTCACTTAAGGTCCGCCGTGCCCTTAATTACCCAGGAAGGGAGGAGCACTCCTATATATACTTTATACGGGGATGTTCCGCTGGATAGGGTATGGTTTTTCGGGATTTTGGTCTTAGACAGGTATACGATTTCCATGTAAGATTTTGTAAGATATTCTTGTCTTAGATAGCGTCAGGGTCTTCGGATTATTTACGATCAACCCAGACACGTTTCTGAGGTTCACAAAATCGATTGCTTGCATAAGCAATGTTCAGAATCATGCAAAATTACCCAATACATTTACAATGACACAGCATGGGCTAGTTAACTCACCACAAGTCCTTCGGCAAAGATTCCTTATAATGGCACGTCTGCAATAGCCAAGTCGTTTAAGGCGAAGGCAACTAATGGAGCTTAAACGATCGCTTAATAGTTTACGTCTCTTCTCTTCATCTTTGCCCTCATCTTCTTCGTTCTCTGCTGTTGTTTGATCGAAGTCTTTTTTTTATAAGAAAAATTAAAGAAAGTTATATTTACAAGTCTCCCCAAGGACTTCCAACGTTTTCTACGACTTTACAATTTCTAGAAACGTCTTAACTAAACCAACTCAACCACAGGAAACATAGCAATTAAGATAATTGCGTTTAGGTCCTTAAAACAAATAACGTTTTAGGTTTATAAACGGCTTTACAAATAACTCAATTTACACTCACCCTCGTCAGATTGTTCAGGTTGTTCAGGTACCTCAGGGAGCTCAACCTTTTCATCTTCCTCCAAGGAATGAGCCACCACAAGAGCACCAAGGAACAAGGCTGCGATCAGATAGATCTTCACCATGTTTTCAGCACTAGGTTTTGGTTTCGTCTTCAGCAGGAGTCAGAACACAATGATGAAGCTGTTCAAAGTCACCTATTTTTATACCATCAGACAGGAAAAAGCTCCCCGCAGATATATATAACAGTTATAAATCATATAAAAGTGATTATAGTATAGGTTCGGTGTTAATGACCATTTAACAGGAGTCACTAAGCCGTGTCACATGTCTTTGAATGTAATACTGGATAATTGTTCAGTCTAGTCAAGTCTAGTTCTCATCATTCATTCAGATCAAAACCTCCTGAAAATATCTTCATTTTTTTCAAACTGGAGTCTAAGATGTGGCATTTCGAAAATTAGGCCCACATCACGCTAAAACTCTTAAGCTCACACCCTCTTTTAGAAAATAGTGGCATCTTTTTTCAAGGGTTAATTATATCTCTCGAAAGAGGAAGAGAATTGATCAAGGAGCAGACGTAGCTCAATTGGTTAGTGAGTGGCCTTCAGAGCTAGAGGTCCACGGTTCGATCCTCAGGATCTCCAGGTCTGTTTCGACTTCTTTCTAATCCGTGTAGCTTCAGCTTTGAATACTCTTAAAACAGAGCACTGATGGAGAGAGGGGGTAAAGTGCGCACCGTCGGCTTCCATTGATACCAGCCACGTAGCTGAAGGAACTACCGACGTTAAATATAGTTTATTTACCTTTTTTTTCTTTAATTTTGAATATTGTTTATTGTGTATGTATTGGGAGCTCGGCTGATGCTCACTGACGATGGCAAATGCTGAGAAGAACAAGACATGCTCAATCATATTGATGTGAACCAATTGATCATGAAAAAAAAAATATATATATATAGCAAACTATTTCTGCCGAATGATCTCAACGTTAGCAGACTAAGAATGCACTAAGAAAACGATTACACTATTTTTTCCCCTATTTTTTCTTTTTCTGTTTCTATTTTGGTAAAAGACATCTTTCACAACTGATGATGACATACTAGTCAGTCAAAACAGGTTTCGTACGAAACTAAAAAAGTTGTGTAATTGCAAAATTCAAACTATTTGTCTATCTATTTCAAATTTCCTTTGTAATAAGAAATAAACCGATGTCGATTAAACGTTTTGATGTTTCTTTTGAAAAGGTTTTTTTCTTTCTAGCTAGCGTATCTAACCTGATTTTTCCGGCTGCTGTTTAGGAATCATAAACACTTTTAAGTGAACAGTTCACCTCATGTAGAATCGATACTGATGATATTTTCAGACATGTTATAGGCACTTTAAAGACCACACGGATTTTGGAGCACTATAAAGTACTATTTATAATGTATAAAAATTGAAAAAGAAGAAGAAAGTAATGATGTTTTGGACGATTTCATATTTCTATTATAGGGATACGTGTGGCTTCATAGACGCCATGTTGCACTATGGATAAACGAAGTGAAAGCGTTTGGTTGGTTTCTCTTGCTATACTCTACTGACTTCCGTGCCTCTAAGGGAAGTTGAAGAATATCATATCACAATTTATATTTATATTTATCACATTCTATTTAGCTATTGGATTTTATATAATTTAGTGTTTTCAATTTTTTTTCATTCTTCTCTTTGTATATAGTGTCAGTAATTGTAAATTAACTCTGAAAATCCTCATTGGGATGGGTTAATAAAAGGTATTGTATTATTCCAAAATGGCAACGTTTTCTTTATCGTCTTAGAAATTACTACATCATAGAAAAGGAGCTTAATGAGCTAGCTGAATCAGTACAAACTTGGTTGTAATCTTATGCCGATCATGAGAGATCGATATTTTGTATGGGTTCATTTCTGTAAAATAATGAAGCGAAGCGTAAAAAAAAAAAATGCATTATCATGAACACATCCACTTATTTTACAAAGTAAAGTTGAGACAAAAAATAGCAAATAAATATATCTAACGTAGCATGGAATACGACATACAGTAAATCACAGCCTCAGATATACAATCCCTTCCAAAACATTGATTTGTTTCTGGCATCTAGCACACAGGGATACCAATCAAATACAGGAAAACCGTCTAGACTAATGGCTAGCAACAATAATTTTAAAAGCCGTCTTCCAGTTAGCTTTCAATACGGGGGAAAAAGAAGAAAAACAAGAACAAGTAGAAGAAGAGGAAGAAGAAAAAAAAACTGAAGTTAAAAATAATGAAAATAGCGAAAGAAGAGGACGAGGAATAAAAAGAAGACTGGTAGGACTTTTACGTGTGAGGTCAATGGAATGATAAAAACGACTTCCAGTTTTATTAAGATTTTTTAGTCTTACTTTTTCTTCGTGACAGGATTTGTTATCCAAAGTCCTAACTGTTTCAGGTGGAGGTTAAATCATTGACAACCTTTTTGCTCTATTTTAGCGGTTTTTATGAGCAGTTTGTCCCGGGAATACGTCATAACTTAACAGCTAGCTCTGTTCGTTAGTGCATGTCAAGTGCTTTGTATATGACCAAGAAGACTAGTCATCTTAAAAAATCTCAAAAATCAAAATTATATTTATTCAAGGGAAATAACAAACTTTTCAATTGAACTTAATTACATTTGGTTTGAATCATTATTCAGGAGAACGAGGTGACAAAACATGGACGCAAGGTTGGATAACATAACAATAGAAATTAAAAAATAAATCCTTTGCTGAATTCATCCAATATGGCGGCTATGGAGTCACACGGAAACCACGAAGTGGGAGCTTATCTTATAGTCGCTAAGGGAAGAAAAGAATTGGGTTGCTTTGCTTATTATCTTAAAAATTATTCACTAGAATATCCATGTGTTGATTGCTTTTCCAGTTTTCAAAAACGAGTCTCTGCGAAGAAAGAAACATTTGTTGATTGAGTGATAATTTGTAAGTGTTGTAAAATTGTGAATAAACATAGTGCAAATAATGTTCCTCAAACTCTTCTATTAAAAAAAACAAAAACCATGGCAACCGGTCATAAACAAGTAAAAATCAAATTGAGCTTCTCAGGGGAATGAATGGGAAAATATTACTCCCAGGTTGATTTGGTTTATGAAAATACTGGGACACGCTGCGAGAAAGAACACATGAATATTTTCTATCGCACTTACTGTTTGTTTATGCGTTTCCACAGTAACGGAGACTACAGACTGGAGTAGGGCGAAGGTAGAACAAATAGTATGCACCGCAGTTCTTGACTTTGATGAAGTTGCTCCAAGTGCACTTGTTTTTTCCCCAGTGATAACAAACTTTGCGACGGACAACCTGGCCTCTAAGTCGAGGATAACTGCCCACCATCCAACCAGGAGCATGGGTGCCACAGCGATTCTTAGGTGGAGCACGGGTTGGCATTCTGTTTCCAGCAAGACCCGTGAATCGATACCAGCGGGTGGCAAAGCCTTTCTTGTCGCACAACAGTGCGTTTCCCCTGGGTCTGGATTGTCTTCGGTTCCGTTGGTTCAAAACAGCATAGTTTCGGCAACCTGAAGGAAGTAGTACTACAGAAACAATAAACAATAACAATGCTCAATTTTGAACTCATCTTATGACCCAAAATGAAATAATCACAAAGGGACTGCAATAGGCGAATAAAATAATGAGACCCCATGCTTAATTTGTAGCCTCATGGAAATATTTGACAAATTTGGACTTAAAATTTATTGCCAGAGATTATAGGCCCAGCTTGCCTTTCCGTTATAATGTTGTTTAGCCGGCTACGACCGCTTGGTGGCTCACGGTTGTCCATTCATTCAACATTATTGATAGGGGGAAACCTGCTTACTAATGGGATTGGGCTTCTGTGTTTGATGGGTCTAGCAAGGTATTGGTTCGCCGACGGGAGGTCTGCGTCATTCAATTTTCGGAGACCATTGAGGACTAAAAGAAACCCTGGCAACGACCACCTTCAGTGTCTACCCTTCATGCTAACCACCATTCATGATATAAAGCCTTTGATAATATTGTTACTCAGAAGGAGTGCTATATGAATCATAAATCATTAAATCATTACTCACTACATCCACATGTATGTGCACAAAAGAAGCGGCCAAAGCGAGTATTGCACCGGTGGAAGGTATGCTTCATCCTATGGCAGCTGACGGGGGAGAGTTTATCCCTGCACACTGAGATTATTATAAAAAAAATATTACACAAATGATACAATTACATTACAATTTTTTTTAAACTGTCATTTTTAGGAACACAATCGAGAAACTGGGGTATCTAAGGGGCAACAATTGAAGAACGGAATAGCAAAAATGTGGAAGAAAGGAAAAGGAGGGGATCGAGCTGGAGGACAGCAAGTCATCTCAAGTTAGACTACGGTCAAACGTCTAATAATATTAATATATTGATAATAATAATAATAATGATGTTGATGTTGATGTTGATGTTGATGTTGATGTTGATGTTGATGTTGATGTTGATGTTGATGTTGATGTTGATGTTGATGTTGATGTTGATGTTGATGTTGATGTTGATGTTGATGTTGATGTTGATGTTGATGTTGATGTTGATGTTGATGTTGATGTTGATGTTGATGTTGATGTTGATGTTGATGTTGATGTTGATGTTGATGTTGATGTTGATGTTGATGTTGATGTTGATGTTGATGTTGATGTTGATGTTGATGTTGATGTTGATGTTGATGTTGATGTTGATGTTGATGTTGATGTTGATGTTGATGTTGATGTTGATGTTGATGTTGATGTTGATGTTGATGTTGATGTTGATGTTGATGTTGATGTTGATGTTGATGTTGATGTTGATGTTGATGTTGATGTTGATGTTGATGTTGATGTTGATGTTGATGTTGATGTTGATGTTGATGTTGATGTTGATGTTGATGTTGATGTTGATGTTGATGTTGATGTTGATGTTGATGTTGATGTTGATGTTGATGTTGATGTTGATGTTGATGTTGATGTTGATGTTGATGTTGATGTTGATGTTGATGTTGATGTTGATGTTGATGTTGATGTTGATGTTGATGTTGATGTTGATGTTGATGTTGATGTTGATGTTGATGTTGATGTTGATGTTGATGTTGATGTTGATGTTGATGTTGATGTTGATGTTGATGTTGATGTTGATGTTGATGTTGATGTTGATGTTGATGTTGATGTTGATGTTGATGTTGATGTTGATGTTGATGTTGATGTTGATGTTGATGTTGATGTTGATGTTGATGTTGATGTTGATGTTGATGTTGATGTTGATGTTGATGTTGATGTTGATGTTGATGTTGATGTTGATGTTGATGTTGATGTTGATGTTGATGTTGATGTTGATGTTGATGTTGATGTTGATGTTGATGTTGATGTTGATGTTGATGTTGATGTTTAATGAGGGTAGCATGTAACAGTTTTGCAACTGATGACCCTGCTGAATCATTAAATATGTATATCATAAAATATGCAATAAAAATGATGACAATTACCGTATATAGAGCTATCATAAATACCCTAAATTTTATTAAATACCTCTCCTTAATTTAAACAAAAAAAAATAGAAAAAGAAATATAGAAGACCGCATTATTTTCCACTGTTTTCAATGCGTACGAAGTGAAGTTTTACAGCTCGACCTTAGTCTTAGTTATAAGTAAGTAATCAAAGCTAGATAAAAGTAATGACCGTTCAGAACTAGACACCACAGTAATATTGAATCATCTATGATAAATTTGAATCATATACCAACCTGTGCAAGTAGCTAGGCAAAGGTTTCTTATGAAGGAGTATCTACATAACCTTCGTCTATGAAGCAGACGACAGCTGTAGGAACTAAGAATGTTCCTGAGTCGCCTCTTGGTAAATTCTTCGTCGCTTGTATCTGGTTTAGAAAGAAAAAAGATATTTGAATTAGATTCAATAGCAATGAGCATTTGATTGATGCAGCATTAGAGAGAGACAAATCTTTTAGTAAAACTAAAGAAAAAAGAAAATGAAAAAAGAAAAGAAATGAAAAGATGAATAAGGAAAAGGAAGAAATGAAAAATCGAAAAAAAAGTAGAAAAAAAGACGAAAGAAAAGAAAAGAAAAGGGATGCAATGCAATGCAATGGATTTTGAATCAAGTAAAATAAATTAAACTTAAGACGAAAAAAATTTAAAAAGAAAGAAATTATGAATAACTCTGTCACGCGTTACTAATGAATGAAAGTACGTACCGGCTTCCATGTCTCCCTCGGTGCCGTCTGGTGGATCAGCCATGTCTAACATTAAAAGCAGATGAAAAGAAATTAATAACACAAGCTGTCAAACAAATTCGTCAAGGATGGCTGAAGGTTTTCCTGCATTTATCCAAGTCAGTATCTTTGCTTAAAATAATGCTTTAAAAATATCTAGAGGGTAATTTGGATTCGATTTATATATAGTTCGGTTATTAGGTTTCTACAAGAAGGTGCCTTAGTAAACAACATAACTATTCACTTGGAAGAAAGTTTCTTTGGTGTCCCCCTCAGTGCCATTGGTGGACCAGCAGAGTCTAGGGAATGAGAGCACGGTAAGAAAAACTTACAAGAAAACTTCAAAGAAAAATTCTAGAACTGGACCTGGTGAGAGATGTAATGGAATGCTAAACGGTGAGGCTCATGGAAGCCTTGACGAGGAAAATTAATTGGGACTGAAAACCGATTTAAATCAATTGTTCAAGTCAGACTGGATCGTAAATAAGAGTATGTCCTACCAAACAGACGACCCAGGGGATTTTAGATTACATTGGTCAAAAAGAACTCATGATCAATGATAGTAAAAAAAAAACTGCAAATGATGACTCTACGAATATTCTAAATCTAAGATTCAATGACACGACTTTTAAGTTAAAACTCACCCTCGTCAGATTTGTCTGGTTGTTGAGGTACTTCAGGCAGCTCAACCTTTTCGTCTTCCTCCAAGGAATGAGCCACCACAAGAGCACCCAGGAACAAGGCTGCGATCAGATAGATCTTCATGGTTTCAGCACTAGGTTTTGGTTTCGTCTTCAGCAGGAGTCAGAACCCAATGATGAAGCTGCTTAAAGTCACCCCTCTTTATACCATCAAAACAGGAACACTAACATGACACGTCACTGAGGAGGTGGAACCTTCTTTCTTCATGATTTCACATATTTAATTATTTTTAAAACCTTTAATAAAGTCTAGTCACAGTTGCTTGATCCCATTTTGTCCGAAGGGAAAAAACACTTGAAACTAAGACGCTGGAAAATAATGAGTTTTATAACTTGAATTATTGGATGAATTCTTAGAATTGCCTCTCGAACGAGAGAAGGGCAGGATTATAAGAAGTTTAAAATCAAGTAAAGTTATTCTGGTTTATCTAATGAAAAGGAATATAGATATTTCTAAGACCCAGTTCAAACGTCGATCTTGTCATGAGCCGAACATTATGACATCAAAGAAGACCGCTCTATTATCCATTATTTTTGATGCGTTCAGCTAAAGTGAAGTTAAGAGTTTTGCTGGCGGACTTGGGAAAAATAATTGATAGGCTCTGATTAAGATATTATCAAAAGCAAAAATTCAATAAAATGTTTCCTTTATCTACAAAAAAAAAAATGCTAAAATTCAAGAGAAAGAAAATAAGAATGTTCTGAGTTTTGATTTAGAACCATAATTATTTAGCAGACGTTTTACAAATATTGGCACCCCCATTTCGTATTCGTCCTTGTTTACATAAAAAAGTAATGCTCTAAGGAAACTACTAGCTAAAAAATATATAGTATTTTTTTCTTTTAAATATACACTTTTTTATGTTTTAATGAGTAAATAATAAAATTAGCTCAGTCAGAAATTATGGTTATCAAAACAGCTTTACTTATGAAATAGCGTCTGGAACATGAAGTGTCGCTGATAACATCATGATCAGCTACTTCGTTCCGCAATCGAGTTTAGAAGTGTTTTCGAGAAAACTGGGATAGCAATTATTAGGAAATAAAAAAAATAAAAAAATGACCATTGAAAAAACCATTGTGATAAAAAGACGCCACTCGGCCATGCTCTGGTGAAAAACCAAGATTTTTTTTAAAGGGACGCGACATAGGACTTAAACAATCTGGACCTTATAAATCAGCTTGAAGTTTCCAAAATTTATTACATATCAATAATAACTAATTATAATTTCACTACTACATTTTAGTATCTTTTGTGTAATTTCCACATAAAAGTAAATGAATGAATAACAAATAACAAAATAGGAATAACAATAATATGACTGGAAAAATCTATTACTTTGTTCATTGACACTGAGTGGCCATGCATGAGCTGTTAAACCTTCTTAGACTCTTCTCAAACGGCTTTGAACAAGAGCTATCCTTCCGGCTTTCAAAAGTCGTTTTATATTCATTCCTATATTTGATGTTTCATATTTTAATGCTTGTAAAATAAAAGCAACTGATCTATCATGACGGATCGTCAAAACAGCTATCATATGAATTGTTTATGCGATAACGTCTGGATCAAGAAGTGTCGCTATGAACATCATGGTCAGCTAATTTGTTCTGCTACTGAGTTTTAAAAGGTTTTTCTAAATTTTTCTGGCTCTATTTGTTTTAACAGTATTAGTATACTGTGGCTTATCTAGTTTTTCAAATGAATTCGATATTCAAAAATCAATTGAAAAAATGCTGCGATAACAATGTTGATGCAGTTAGTATTTATGCCGTGAAACTAGTCACATAAGAATACTACAAGCCATCGTAGAACATTGCACGCTGCACGTTCTAGTGGCCGCTATAAATAGAATGCCAAATCAGGTCAAATCAACTTGCTATGAATGCCACCCGGAAATACGTCACAACTTAACAGCTCTGTTAGTTAGTGTTTGTCAAATGTCAAGTGCTTGCACAGGGAACCCGGCTCAAGTACGTAGGCTTTTTAAATATGTATTTCTTTAATTTATTAACGGGTTCCCTGTGTCTTTAGCTCAATGAAAAATATCGTACAAATGTCGCGGGTTTCCTGTGGTGTAAAATGAGACCAAGTATTTCAAGTATTTCACTGTTACTAAACGAGTGCGTTACACTATTTTTGAATGTTAATCCGCTATCCGGCTACAGAATGATTATGGCCGCTGAGACCTATCCTACAGAAGAATTACGGCCATTGAGGTCTCATCTTACACCACAGGAAACCCGCGACATTTGTACGAGAAACAGGGAACCCGTTACGAAATTAAAGAAATACATATTTAAAAAGCCTACATACTGGAGCCGGGTTCCCTGTGGTGCTTAGTATATAACCAAGAAGACTAGTCATCTTAAAAATCTCAAAAATCAAAATTATCTTTATTCAAGGGAAATAACAAACTTTTCAATTGAACTTAATTACATTTGGTTTGAATCATTATTCAGGAGAACGAGGTGACAAAACATGGACGCAAGGTTGGATAACATAACAATAGAAATTAAAAAATAAGTCTTCTGTTAAATTCATCCAATATGGCGGCTATGAAGTCACACGGAAACCACGGAGTGGGAAATTATCTTATAGTCGCTAGGGGAGGAAAGAGTTGGGTTGCTTTGCTTATTATCTTAAAATTATTCACTAAAATGTCCATGTGTTGATTCCTTGTCCAGTTTTCAAAAACGAGTCTCTGCGAAGAAAGAAACATTTTTTGATTGAGTGATAATTTGTAAGTGTTGTAAAATTGTGAATAAACATAGTGCAAATAATGTTCCTCAAACTCTTCTATTAAGAAAACCAAAAACCATGGCAACCGGTCATAAACAAGTAAAAAATCAAATTGACCTTCTCAGGGGAATGACACGTGATCTGGAATGGGAAAACATTACCCCCAGGTTGATTTGGTTTATGAAAAAACTGGGACACGCTGCGAGAAAAAACACATGAATATTTTCTATCGCACTTACTGTTTGTTTATTCGCTTCCACAGTAACGGAGACTACAGACTGGAGTAGGGCGAAGGTAGAACAAATAGTATGTACCGCAGTTCTTGACGTTGATGTAGTTGCTCCATGTGCACTTGTTTCTTCCCCAGTGATAACAAACTTTGCGACGGACAACCTGGTATCTACGTGTAGGATAATTGCCCACCATCCAACCAGGAGCATGGGTACCACAGCGATTCTTAGGTGGAGCACGGGTTGGCATTTTGTTTCCAGCAAGACCCATGAATCGATACCAGCGGGTGGCAAAACCCGTCTTGTCGCACAACAGTGCGATTCCCCTGTTTCTGGATTGGTTTCGGTTCCATTGGTCCAAAACAGCATAGTTTTGGCAACCATAATCTGGAGGAAGTTATAAAACAATAACAATGCTCAAGTTTGAACTCATCTTATGACCCAGAATGAAATAATCACGAAGGGACTACAATAGGCGAATAGAATAATGACACCCTCATGCTTGATTCTTAACGTCATGGAAATATTTGTCAAATTTGGACTTGGAATTCATTGCCAGATATTATAGCCCAGCTCGCCTTTTCGTATTTAATAGTTTTGCGCCGGCTACCGCTTGGTGGCTCAAGAGCGTTCGTTCATTCAACATTATTGATAGGGGGAAAGCTGCTTACTAATGGAATTGAGCTTCTGTGTTTAATGGGTCTCGCAAGGTATTGGTTCGCCGACGGGAGGTCTGCGTCATTAAATTTTCGGAGACCACTGAGGACTAAAAGAAATCCTGGCAACGACCACCTTCAGTTTCTACCCTTCATGCTAACCACTACTCATGATATAAGGCCTTTGATAATATTGTTACTCAGAAAGAGCGCTATATGAATCATAAATCATTACTCACTACATGATCCACATGTAGATATGGATTCAATAAATAGTGGTTATTATAAAAATAAAAATAAATAATAATAACATTAATATTAATAATTATATTAATAATAATAATAATAATAATAGTGATGATAATAATAATGATAAAAATAATAATAATTTTTAATAATGAAATGACTTTATTTAACAATAATTATAATAACAATAATAAAGAAGACAATAATAGCAAATAATATAATAAAATTATAATAATGATGATAATAATAATAATAACAATAATAATATATATATATATATGTGTGTGTGTATAAAAATATTGAGATAAGAAAAACAGGGGACTCTTCCGGGGATTTTAATGTTAAAATCCCCTGAAGAGTGAATCAATCACGAAACAGGCTTGTCGGGATGAAAGTGTAGTCTCTTTGTTTTTCTTATCTTAATATTTGTATTCCGCTCTACTTTTGTGTATCTGTATCGAGCACTGTACTATGGAAATCGAATCACATACTTCCTATATATGTATATATATATATCATAAGATATACAATAAAAAGTAATAATGTTCGCGCCGAAACTCGCTGATTGACAGGTGCCATGGTCACGAGCCTGGCCGTCGTCCCGGTCGGGTTGTATTATTCGTGGTATCGTTGTGGACGGCGGCTTGGTAAGTGATCATGGTAACTTTAGTTGTGTTTTTAGCCTTGTAAAGATGATATATCTTGATTTGTCTCTCTTGGAGTATGTATATGGTTTAACTGCCTGTAATCGCGGCTTTTCTTATTGTAGAGCGTAAGTCAAAAACCGCAAGTCGTTGTGTGCAAGTCGTTCCGCAAGTCTTTTGTTTGCCAGTCATAGTTTGTAAGTCGCGGCTTCGTGAATGTTCTTGGAATAAATAAATGATAGACGATCGAAATCGATGCCATGTTTTGTACACGAACATTTTGGTAGCAGAGAGCGAGGTCTCGTTCGAAATTCCCTTCGTTTGGAGCAATTTAACTCAGTTTATCTGTGAAACAATATGGCTGAGCAAGAAATACCCGTGAGGTATGTTAATGAAGCTGATGTAGGACAAGTTGTCAATCAAGGTGATAAATCTGTCGCGACATCTAAATCGGCGCCCGAAAGTTTAGATGCCGAAAAAGATAAAGCGAAAAGCAAATGTGCTAGAAGAAAGGCAGTAGTGACGAGGCATTTAAACGTGGCCGACAGTTTATTGGCTTCCCGAGGGAGCCGTAACAAATTGAGAGAATTGCCTAACAAGTTGGAAATTGCCCTGCAAGAACTTGAAAGGGTTAGCGAAAACTACTGTTCTCTTTTAGAAGGTGAACAATTGCAGAATGATCTCAAGTTTATAGGGTATAGTTTTACGAGTAAATGAGTGTATCCAAAAGATCGAGTTACAATTAAGTGAACGAGAAAATGAACCACCGTCCGACGCAGGCTCAGATGCATATTTTTCCACCTCGGTAATGAACTCGTATGTGAAGAGCGCATTAGTGAAGCCGAAAGGAGAGTACGGGTCGCCGAGCTAGAAGTTGAACAGGCCAAACGTGAAGCCCTACGACGAGCCGAGGAGGAGAGAAAGATCGCAGAAGAAGAACTCCACAACGCCGCATTCGCAAACTAGAATACAAGGCAGAACAACTACGTCTACAAGCCCAGCAAGAAAAAGAAGAACCGGAAAATCTAGAAAACCGTCTGCGCCACTTTGAAGACACCGACGATAAATGTGAGGATAAAAGCAAAATTCCTGGTGTAGCGACACAATCGATACGATTGAAGACACATGTAGTCTCAACGCCAATGACTCCCATCCCCCAGATGTTAATGCTACGCTCAGTAAAAATGTCAACACGAGATCAGGACATCCCTCCATCGACCATAAAATCTCATCGTGAGGAGCAAGAAACCGGAGAGCGCTTAGATGTGTCCTGGATCCGAAGACTTTACGACGCCCCGAGTGATCTACGACCAGCAACCCATTTATGCAATCGGGCATTCGAGAAGTCCATACCGCATTTGGAACTACCGAAATTCTCAGGTGATCCGTTAGAGTGGCCACACTTCATGTCGTTGTTCAATTGTTTGGCACACGACCAGGCACTTACGGACACACAGCGCATGACCCACCTCCAGAGAGCTCTAGTTGGAGATGCCAAGAAAGCAGTCGGGGGGATGCTAAACCACGGGCACCTGTACAAAGCTGCACTTACAGAACTCGAAGAGCAGTTCGGAAATGAAGAGTTCGTAGCTGGAGCTTACCTTAAGACAGTCTTTGATCATCAAAAGATAACAGAGGACGATTTGACGCAATTTCGCTCATTTTACAACACGCTGCACGTTGCCGTGACAACCCTCAAAGGTTTAGAATACATTCATGATCTGGCAGCAACAGACGTAGTGCGACGTGTTGTGCAGAAACTACCTACCTCTCTCAAGAATCGATGGGGCGAGAAAAGGATCGAGATGAACATGTCGCCTCCTACGTTACTGGACCTTGATGAATGGTTACGCTCCCGATTACGTGCGCAAGCGGCGGTGAGCGCTTGGCCAACGAACATCGGTGCCGCAAGCCTGCCTTTGAGGAATGATAACAGAAAACTGAACGTCAGCTTTCCCACGCGCAAGAGCGCTCCCAACGCCGAACCAACTAAAGTCTCAACGCTAGCTATGGTTGTTAGCAAAGTTGAAAGTGAGAAACCACAGAAGAGCTGCGTCGTTTGTGAACAGGTACACTCGAGCGAAACCTGCGAGCAGTTCAGAGCTATGGACGTAGAAAAACGTGCCCAGCTCGCTAAGGAGAAATCGTTATGATTCCTCTGTCTGGACTCGACAGAGCATTTTGCTAGGAACTGTGAAAGAAAGAATTATTGTGATGTTGGGGATTGTAACAAACGTCACAACCCCCTCATACATGGCGCAGCTCCGGTCTTCGTTGGAACATCAACGGTGGACTTCTCCAACGCAACAGTGCTACTACAGATAGTACCCATAACTGTGAAGACCCCAGAAGGAGCCACGATGAATACCTACGCGCTATTGGACTCCGGAAGTCAGGCGTCCCTTGCCCTAGAGAGTTTCGCAAACGCGATAGGACTACAGGGTGAGAATAGCGTGCTTCATCTTGGAACGGTCAACCCCCGAGATGATGCGATGCCAACGCGAAAGGCATCGTTCTCTGTCGGCGCCCTAAACAAGGAATGTGAAATCCTAGTGGACGAAGCGTGGACAGTGCAGCAGCTGAATTTACCTCCACAGAAGGTGACACGGAGCATGATGCGAGATTTCCCACACCTGTCAGGACTTGACATCCCAGAAGTAGACTCTAAAGATGTTACGATCTTGTTAGGTGCTAACGTTCTTGACGCCATAATTCAGCGTGACGTACGACGAGGTAGCGCTGGACAACTTGTTGCAGTGTCAACTGCTTTCGGGTGGACAATAACCGGCTCATTCAAGTCTCTCATTAACCCTGCCTCGTACCACGTATTACATGTGCACCGCGTGTTTAATCCTGAAGAGACCATACTAAGTAGAGTAGAGGAGTGGTGGCGAACCAAATCGTTCGGCACGAAATTTGAACATGAAACGCCACGCTCACGTGACGACAAGAAAGCCATCAAAATCTTGGAAAGGACTGTTAGACATGTTGGGGACCGGTACGAAGCAGGCTTGTTGTGGAAGGATCAAGACGTTAAGCTTCCTGACAACAGAGCGATAGCTGAGAAACGGCTCGAGTCTACAGAAAGGAAACTGAAACGAGATGACGCTTTGGCCGAAAGGTACTGCGCAATCATCGAAGATTACGAACATAAGGGATACGCAAGGAAATTGTCTCTTGAAGAGGCTTCCATCCCATCACCAAAGCAAAAGTTCCTGCTTTATCACCCAGTGTTAAACCGAAACAAACCGGGCAAAGTACGAAGGGTCATGGACACTGCCGCAAAGCACGACGGTATATCGCTAAACGATAAGCTGAACATCGGGCCGGATCTTCTAAACAGTCTCGTTGGAGTCCTACTCAGGTTTCGAGAGCACAAAGTCGGTATCGCTGCTGACATCGAAGCGATGTTCCACCAGTGCAAGATAGTGGAAGAAGACCAACTAGCTCTCCGATTCCTGTGGCGCAAGCTCGAACTGGACCGGCCTCCTGTTGTGTACCAGATGCAGGTGATGATATTCGGTGCTGCATCTTCTCCGTGCACAGCCAATTACGTCCTGAGGAAGACCGCATGTGATAATAGGGAAGATCCCCTATTCTCTACAGATACTGTTGAATCAGTAGAAAGGAACTTTTACATGGACGACTTATTAAAGTCTGTACCGGATGATGCCACAGCTGTCAGGATAAGTAGTGAAATCATATCACTTCTTGCACGTGGGGGATTCAGACTGACAAAATGGATCAGCTCTTCTCGAGGAGTCCTGTCTTGTATTCCTCCTCAAGAAAAGGCGAGTCCCTCTATCGATTTGAACTTTGATGATCTGCCAGTAGAACGCACCATTGGGTTAATATGGAACACGGAAAGCGATGGGTTTCGTCTTTCAGTCGGACTACCACAGAAGTGTGATATGACGAAACGTGGCGTACTGAGTAGGCTGTCTACCGTATTTGACCCTATTGGAGTGCTGGTACCCTTCCAGCTTCCAGCCAAGTGCCTGATCCAGACGCTGTGGCAATGGAAGAAAGAATGGGACGAACCACTGGATGAAGAAGACAAAGCCATCTGGAAAAGCTGGCTCGAGGTCCTAGCGGAACTTGGACAGTTTGAACTACCACGTTGCATGTGTAAGAACGCCCATCCCGATGCAGTAGTACAGCTACACGTCTTCGCAGACGCGTCGGAGAAAGGCTTTGGTGCCGCGTGCTATGCTAGATACGTCCTTCCTGATGGTAGAATACACGTAGCGTTCGTTATGACAAAGAATCGTGTAGCCCCCCTAAAACAGTTGAGTATACCGCGCCTAGAGCTACAAGCTGCGGTCTTGGCGGTAAGACTAAATCGCACCATCAAGAAAGAACTGACCATAAATACTGAAGACACAGTATTCTAGAGTTATTCAAGCACAGTCTTGAAGTATATACGAAACGAGAGTCGCTGGTTCCATGCCTTTGTGGCGAACCGGGTTTCTGAAATCCAAGACACGTCTAGCCCAACCAAGTGGAGAAGAGAAGTTCGCAACGTTGCTGAAGAAGATTTAGTCCTAGTTGTTGACGAGAACACTCCCCGTGGACGTTGACCACTGGCACGAGTACTTCGTCCCCTGCCCGGAGATGACGGCAGAGTAAGAGCAGCTGAAGTTCGCACAAAGACCGGTGGCCAAGCTGTGTCTACTCGAGGAAGACGTACCCAACGATCCATAAAGACTGAGTGGTCGACGTCTAGCCGGACGTCGCACACGGGGGGGGAGGATGTTCGCGCCGAAACGCGCTGATTGACAGGTGCCATGGTCACGAGCCTGGCCGTCGTCCCGGTCGGGTTGTATTATTCGTGGTATCGTTGTGGACGGCGGCTTGGTAAGTGATCATGGTAACTTTAGTTGTGTTTTTAGCCTTGTAAAGATGATATATCTTGATTTGTCTCTCTTGGAGTATTTATATGGTTTAACTGCCTGTAATCGCGGCTTTTCTTATTGTAGAGCGTAAGTCAAAAACCGCAAGTCGCTGTGTGCAAGTCGTTCCGCAAGTCTTTTGTTTGCCAGTCATAGTTTGTAAGTCGCGGCTTCGTGAATGTTCTTGGAATAAATAAATGATAGACGATCGAAATCGATGCCATGTTTTGTACACGAACAAATAATAATAATGTTTAATGAGGATACCACCTTCACCGGTTATTTTATTATATTAAATTCGGAATTATCCGGGGGGAGTTAGACAACCCCCCCCCCCCTGCTTTTTTTCCAAAAATCTCAAAAAATTCACCCTGCAAAATGGAAAAAGTGAAGACCTCCCAAACTCTCAGAATTCAACAGATTTTATTTTGGCTGGACATGAGTATACTTACATCTTTTGTCAATCCATGACAGGAGTTTGCAGTAGTTTGATTGAAGCCTTGTCAATCAGCAGACGTTAATAATTAACCCTATAAAATAACATGCCAAAATAGGCCAATTTGATGACCAAATATCTCCAATGGCCAAGGCTATATTCAAATGACAACACCATCACCGTTTAACTCTATGGTTGGTCTAAGGAATTCAAGAATAAAATTATTGGGACCTCTTAATTTCTTTGCGCAGGCCATGCTTGAAACCTGTCATTGAGAGCAATAATATTTTCTCCAAATCGTCAAACTACGATGGCAAAATGAGAAGTTTGGTGCATTTCCAACCGTTTTTCCAGCTCTTTTGCATGTTGACTTAATCATTGGACTCCCTGAGAGGTTCAAAAATAGTGAAACTCCGATATAATTAGAGATAAGGCTAATTTTTTTCGAAAAACAGCGTCAACTTATCACTTTGTAAATGATGATTCTTCCGAAAAAGCCAGATATTTTCGATATCTAAGTAGATAAATGAAATCGTTGAATATATGCCATAACTTAGCATTATAATAAAGATTTGTATTATATTTATTCTAAATTTTGGTCGGCGGCTGAAGGGTTGACAGGTACAGGTGAGTGAAAATCTACGCTTACGTGACAATGTTGACATTATGCATTTTGATGGCATTTGGCTTCGCATAACAATATCAAGAACGGCTTTCTAAAATTGTATAGTGGATTACTTCAGTAACATGGAAGCTGTTCCCTTGGATCAACTATGTATCAATCAATGAAAGTTTTTATACTTACATCAGGCCCTCTTGCAGTGTGCTAAAGTGGCTGCTGTATTTCAAAGGACCGTCGGTCGTTCGATAGTCTTATAGTGAAGCATTCCTTTCGGCGAAGTGCAAAACAACACAAAATTTGATGAATATACACATTAAAAATCTTCCTCTTTACTAACTTAGAAAATTACCGACCATATTCCTAGATTGCTACGGTATACTTTGCTTTGCTATAAAATCCGAGCAAAATTCGAGCATCTCATGGCGTGACTGAGCCTGTGGTCAGTCAAAAAACTTTTAACTTTGTTAAAAGATGAGGATTGCTAGAACATGAAATCAGAGGGCGAAGCTCAATTACATTTTGTTCTCCTCGATACTGTCTAGATGAAAGACTACATTGAATAGTACAATGCCTTGCAAATGAACATAACAGTTGAGATATTGCTTTAAAATGCATTAAGTCTAACTCACGTGTTTTCCCTATAACAAGCGATTTTCATGCTCATTGACCGGCGGGTTTCCTGTGTGACGTCCGCTGACCACAGGCTCAGTCACGCCATGAGATGCTCGAATTTTGCTCGGATTTTATAGCAAAGCAAAGTATACCGTAGCAATCTAGGAATATGGTCGGTAATTTTCTAAGTTAGTAAAGAGGAAGATTTTTAATGTGTATATTCATCAAATTTTGTGTTGTTTTGCACTTCGCCGAAAGGAATACTTCACTATAAGACTGTTAGACAATCTCGTACCCAGAGCCCGCGTTTCTCCTGGCCAGCGCCGAAAAACGAGAGACTCTGGGGAAACGGAATTTTTTATCTGATTTTGGATAACCGGTTCTCTTAATGCGCATGCGTTTAAGCATAATTTAAAGATGGCGTCCAAAGTTCTTGCTCGAGATTTTGACGCAGCGATAGCGTTTTCAATGAAGAAAAGAAGTATAAAATTCTCTTTAAAAAATGAACAGCGAGAGTGCATTACATCAGTTCTAAAGGGAAATGACACGATTGCAGTACTGCCGACTGGATATGGCAAATCCTTAATTTTCCAGCTTCTGCCTCACTCAAGGCTTTTGTCCCAAACAAATGTACTGAGTTGTAAAAATTAGGCAAATATTTCTTGCAGCTTCGGCACTTCATGTTTACAAGTATGTGTTTCTTGGACGTACTAAACTTTCGCGCCAAGGCAAGTTCGAACGTGAACGCAAACAACTTCGGATTTAAGAGCTGAATTTATTGTATTTAACTCTTATGCAAGACTAAAATAAATTAATCAATCCTTAAGCTATAATATAAATTATACTTTATTTAAAAAAAGCTAATTGAGAGCAGAAGTCCCTAGATATTCCGTAAAATTTTTATTATTATGTCAGGGAAAGTCCTTTTCCGGTTATCCAATGAAAGTACTTCAGTCCGCTCATTTCCGGTTTCTCTATTGTTTATTAGAGAACCAATCAAAAACCTCAAAAAATTCCGTTTCCCCAGAGTCTCTCGTTTTTCGGCGCTGGCCAGGAGAAACGCGGGCTCTGGGTACGAGATTGACTGTTAGATCGAACGACCGACGGTCCTTTGAAATACAGCAGCCACTTTAGCACACTGCAAGAGGGCCTGATGTAAGTATAAAAACTTTCATTGATTGATACATAGTTGATCCAAGGGAACAGCTTCCATGTTACTGAAGTAATCCACTATACAATTTTAGAAAGCCGTTCTTGATATTGTTATGCGAAGCCAAATGCCATCAAAATGCATAATGTCAACATTGTCACGTAAGCGTAGATTTTCACTCACCTGTACCTGTCAACCCTTCAGCCGCCGACCAAAATTTAGAATAAATATAATACAAATCTTTATTATAATGCTAAGTTATGGCATATATTCAACGATTTCATTTATCTACTTAGATATCGAAAATATCTGGCTTTTTCGGAAGAATCATCATTTACAAAGTGATAAGTTGACGCTGTTTTTCGAAAAAAATTAGCCTTATCTCTAATTATATCGGAGTTTCACTATTTTTGAACCTCTCAGGGAGTCCAATGATTAAGTCAACATGCAAAAGAGCTGGAAAAACGGTTGGAAATGCACCAAACTTCTCATTTTGCCATCGTAGTTTGACGATTTGGAGAAAATATTATTGCTCTCAATGACAGGTTTCAAGCATGGCCTGCGCAAAGAAATTAAGAGGTCCCAATAATTTTATTCTTGAATTCCTTAGACCAACCATAGAGTTAAACGGTGATGGTGTTGTCATTTGAATATAGCCTTGGCCATTGGAGATATTTGGTCATCAAATTGGCCTATTTTGGCATGTTATTTTATAGGGTTAATTATTAACGTCTGCTGATTGACAAGGCTTCAATCAAACTACTGCAAACTCCTGTCATGGATTGACAAAAGATGTAAGTATACTCATGTCCAGCCAAAATAAAATCTGTTGAATTCTGAGAGTTTGGGAGGTCTTCACTTTTTCCATTTTGCAGGGTGAATTTTTTGAGATTTTTGGAAAAAAAGCAGGGGGGGTGGTCTAACTCCCCCTGGATAATTCCGAATTTCGAAATATTTTGGGATGTTGAGTTTTTGAGTGAAGCCTTTCTTTGTGCTAAATTTCATTGAAATCGGAGAGATGGCATGTATCACGTCTGCCTGGTCCTCTCATGGACAGGCTCTTAATTCGCCTTAAAAGGCCTAATTTCTTATTGATCTTAGTTTTAATATAATCAAGTATGAAAATTACCGTATATAGAACTATCTTAGATATCCTAAATCTTAACTTCTATCCCTCTCTAATCAACAAAATAAACAAACAAATAGAAATAGAAATAAAAGAAGACCGCATTATTTTCCACTGTTTTCAATGCGTACGAAGTGAAGTTTTACAGCTCGACCTTAGTTATAAGTAAGTAATCAAAGCTAGATAATAGTAATGACCGTTCAGAACTAGACACCACAGTAATATATTGAATCAACTGTGATATATTTGAATCATATACCAACCTGGGCAGGTAGCTAGGCAAAGGTTTCTTATGAAGATTAATCTACATAACTTTCGTCTATGAAGCAGACGACAGCTGAAGGAACTAAGAATGTTCCTCTTGGTCAATTCTTCGTAGCTTGTATCTGGTTTAAAAAAGAAAAAAGATATTTGAATTAGATTCAAAAGCAATGAGCATTTGATTGACGAGAGCCCAATCAAAAGACTAAAGACAAAAGAAAAGAAAAGAATGGAATGGAATGGAATGGAATGGAATGGACATTTCCGATTTAGCTGCATGGGCAGAGTATATTCCGCGTTTCTTTAAACACCAATGAGTGGCCGGCATACAGCATATGCCTATACCGCTTATATGCCGCTAAATCAGATAGAATGGAATGGAATGGAATGGAATGGAATGGAATGGAATGGAATGGAATGGAATGGAATGGAATGGAATGGAATGGAATGGAATGGAATGGAATGGAATGGAATGGAATGGAATGGAATGGAATGGAATGGAATGGCGTACCGGCTTCCATGTCTCCCTCGGTGCCATCTGGTGGATCAGCCATGTCTAACAACATTAAAAATATCTAGTGGGTAATTTGGATTCATTTTATATAGTTCAGTACTTATTACTGTAGTTTTCTACAAGAAGGTGCCTAAGTAAACAACATAAGTATTCACTTGGAAGAAAGTGTTAGGTTAATACTTTATTACTTTTTCGTTAAGTATTTTGGTATTTTGTTGGCGGCTTAACTGGCGTTATTAGCTTCGTTCTTTTGGGGTGAACTAGCGCAATGGCAGCCGTACTCGATCAGCGTGGATAACGTAATCAAACCCTGCGAGCGGCCGAGACTTGGAGTGACGAGAACGGACTTAAAAGCGTGTAGTTTAATAGTCAGCTTCTGGCTTAATGTCCCTCTGCAGTGCAGAGTTTCTTTTCATCTTGCTTAACGTCCCTCTGTTCTACTTACCGGGACGGTCCCCTCTGTCTTACAATATTTTTTCTATCTTATTTATAGAGACTCAGTAACAATTCAGTAACGATCCTGTTAAGAACGATAGCACTAACAATAGGCCTGCGGCAAGGGCAGCCGTTTAGATTTTGGGCAAGAAAGTGTTAATTGAATTATATCCTCTATATCTTATTGGAGCATATTCAAAAAGCGCCAAATTCAAATTAATTTTGGCTCCTGCTCGTATATACGTTCGATAAAATCTGTAAAAGATGGAGAACAAACTTGATTCAGCATGATTTATAATATATGTATGTTTGAAGCACTTTCTATGTGGGGAACGTTTTTTATGAGAGGATTTTCGGAATAACATGGTGTCTGTTCATTGTTGCGTTGTTTTTATTTGACATCAATGTCCACAACTGGACTCTAATAGGATCGCTTTGGAGCAAGTAACACCTCGAAAAATATGATCTCTACGGAAAAAGCGGATTTAAAAATATGTTCGCTGAAATCATGTCAGAAAGGTCAGCTTTTGCGCCCTGATTTTACTCTGTTATTTTACATATTTTTATACCTATCCTCCAGTGAGAAAACGCGGTTGTGTCGACTATAAGGCCAGCCAAAGCTTTCAGCAAAGAAAGGTCATGTTGCGAAGGAGGTCAACACGGGAAAGACCTTTCAGCAGATTGCTATAGAAAACCGAATAGCTCGTGCGATGGCTGAGGTTTATACCATCGGCTACCTTGCCTATGGACGATATGTTAATCACGACTACATCGGGAAAATACTTGGAATAGGGCCCTGAGCATTTCAAGCCATCAAGTCACGATACGCCAAGATTTGAAAAATCAAAGGCAAACTGGTGATTGTATCAGCTACAATCAATATTCGCTTTGTCCTAGCTTGCATGATTCAAAATCTTGAATTATAAATCTACCTGTTAACGTTATTTCTATAATCCAACAAAACCAAGTAAAAATAAATAAAGATATAAATATATAATACTCGAGTCGAGCCGAGTCCACCTTTCCATGATGCCACACGTCATGACTTAAACAGCTACAATTCGTAGAAACCAATGGCATTTCGCCTTTAATCTCTTCCTATACACACTGGCGCAAGTTATCCAACAATTTTACAGCAAAAGAAATGCTCAGAATACAACAAATGGAGCCATTTTTTGAAATTATATATATGAACTTAGGGTCAGCATCAGTTTTTTACCAATGGCGACTTACAAGTGTGGGGGCGTGAGAATGTTGCGAACAGATTCCGACGGTTCCCCACATACGATTGGACAGAATATTTCACAGACAATAGCTCCGATGAAGCCTGCGGAAATGATATGATCCTTCGGGTTTTTTTCCGGGTTTTTCCGTGTAAATTTCGATGAATACGTTTTTCAGCCAATCAGAGAGCGTAAAATTAATTATGTAAGCCAATTATAGCCATCCTCACTGCACATGCGTTGCCGTTGAGTGCTATCGTTCTTAACAGGATCGTTACTTCATAGCTTAACTTATTGAACCTATGTGACAAAGAAAATATCTAAGCTTAGCAATGCGTTAAACATCGCCAGAAATTCCGAACGGACATGCGCAGTTAAAGTCATGATACTTAGAAAATTCAGGGCTCAAATATGGTGGGAAAAGTATTTGAGAAATTTCGATAAAGTAAAATACTTTAATTTTAACTGGATAAATAAGCCAGCCCGAACCTCAAAAACAATAAAGTGTATTCGAACTTTCATTTGATCTCAATTTAATTCCGTTGGTGATAGTTTTCAGCTCGGTAATTACATTTTAATGCCAAGGACTATATTAGTCAGCCATTACAGTGGATCATCATAAGAATATCTGAACCTGTTCTCACATCTTCGGCTCTCAGCTCAAAATAGTCAAACACTTTTTCCTTCCCGAACTTCCAATCGATTGAGGAAGTATGTCTTGAGCATTTCCCGAAATTTCAGAAGGAATATTTAAATTTTCGTTTCGGTTTTACCAGGTGAAGTTTAAGCATTAATAGGGCTTTCATTTCTGCCTCCATCTTGAGATGTAGCTTGTCTTTGGAGTACAAGATGAAGCGCATTTTCACACTGAACTCTTCTAAAAGTTGTTTATTCCGTTTATTCAATCTTGTTTAAAATCTTGGGTAAAATATCAACTGTGGAAGTGCTATTTAATGCCTTATAGTACACTCGACAAAATTACTCGATTCTGATTGGTCTAGAGGAGTACAATTAGAGCGTTAATTGGTACTCAGCGGGAGTACCAATTAGGTCGCTATGGAAACACGGCCAAAAGCGGCAAATTTCCCCAGTGAAATGAGTGAAATTCCCAAAAAAATCAGTGTTTTATAGATTAAAATGGAAAAATTTCAGAAAACTTTTCAATACACACATAGGAAGGCCTCAAATTATGATAACTAGACAAATTCAAGACCTAATAAATCATGTTTTGTAGTAGAAAGTCGTTTTTTCTTTCTAGTTTTCGCCAAACAATTTGAGTTGGAGTTTTGAATGTTCTCGTTTTACTACCTGTTGTCTTCTGTGGTTTTCTCGAAAAATAAATTCAACACCACAACTACAATAATTGTACAATATGTAGAAAACAGCTAACAATAGTTTTAAAGCAAATTTCTTTCCGTTTAGCGAAAAAACACAGCGAGTAGAGGCTCGTTTTTTGTTTTGAAAATAGTTAAGATCAAATCTTACCGGCAAACTGTCGAGTAGTTGTAGAGAGGAATTCAGCTATTTATCACAGATTAATTGATCCTAAGTTATCAATCCAGTCTTGAAATAATAAAATCTTCAGATAATTCACCATTCAAAGAAAATAGCAGCGAAATTCTTCAAGCTACAGGAGGGAATAATATCCAAAGCACATGGTCTGATCACTGGCGACTCGTTCACGGCAAGCTGTACTTCAAAACTTTTAACTTGAACGACATATTTGTCGCTTTTATCCCTTTTGATGTTGTCCAGCTAACTTGTTTTCAAAGAAAGTATTTTGAAATTGTGTTTTTGCAGTTATTAGCAAATGCTAAGAGGAAAAAAACTTATATTAGCGAACTGTAAACTCTCAACTTTCGCTTAGTTTTCACACAGTACGTTTTCAAAGAAAAGTCGCTTCTTGATTCGCTGTTTAGCTGTCAGTACTGTCATTCAATAGTTGTAAACATGCATTAAAATGGCTTTTTACTTGAGATGTAGAATTATTTTCTAGTATTTTGTAGTTCAAATCATACATAAAATACTAATCTAATATGGTTTTACAGCAACGTTAACACTTTCTATGCTGTTCTTGACTTTCTTTGACGTTCTTGGAGAAGGGTCGGTTATAGCAAAGGCAATGAAGATGAATGAATGCCTTCGCTTCGCATGTTTTATAAAATTTTGTCGAGTGAACTATAAATAAAAAATCGCACGACCTTCTCGTACAATTTGGAATTAATAGGCACTCGTAATGTTTTGAAAGTTCTTTAATTGCACTCGCCTAAAGGCTCGTGCAATTACAAGAACTTTCAAAACATTACTCGTACTTATTAATTTCCAAATTGTACTCGAGGTCGTGCGATTTCCTATACGAATAAAACCCTTTTTCTTATCGAGACGCCATTATTATCGCAACCGGAAAGGTAAACATTCAATAGACCCCTTGCAGCACGTCGGAATGCGGCTCAATTTGGAAGGCAAAACAATAGGTTCCAATTCTCAGGAGTTTGAAATTCTTTTGTTTTGCCCTCCAAATTGAGCTGCATTCCGACGTGTTGCAAGGGGTCTATTGTCACATTCACAATAGCCCAATCACAATTGAATCTACACAATTGTTTGATTGACAGGGTAAAAATCATGAATAATAAGCTCCGCCCAAAATGGTTCGGAATTTCTGGCGATGACTAAATAGCAAATATCAATAGAACATGTCATTCGTCAAAACAATCATTGGTTAGACTAAACTATGACTACATGTCAGAGATTTCTAATATACAGGTTGTAGCATGTGACCATCAATAATCAATTACTAAAATCATTGGTAACCTAATTTATAATGCATTTCTTAAATATCTTAATATATGGAAGTAGACTATTGGTTTAGCAAGGTTCGAGTCCAATAAACCGTGAACTGGTACCAGTAGTTTCCAGCACTAGGCTACAGGTGATTCATTGTAAACCCGTCACTCGTTCCTTTGGACTAAACTTAGGTTGATATGTGTCACTTCTATTGTTCTTTAAGATCTTTCCAATATATCGAATTTTAGTCCTTTACAAAAGTGTCTTTGGTGTCCCCCTCAGTCTCATTGGTGGACCAGCAGAGTCTAGGGAATGTGAGCACGGTAAGAAAAACTTACAAGAAAACTTCAAAGAAAAATTCTAGAACTGGACATGGTGAGAGATCTAATGGAATGCTAAACGGTGAGGCTCATGGAAGCCTTGACAAGGAAAATTCGGACTGAAAAACAATTTAGATCAAGTGTTCAAGTCAAATTGGATCGTAAATAAGATTAAATCCTTTCGCACAGACGACCCAAAGTGTTAACAAAATAATTATTTCAGATTAAATTTGTCAAAAAGAACTTAATGATAACAAAAAAAAACCAGCAAATGATGACTCTACGAACATTCTAAAGTTAAGAATTGACAACAGTACAATGACACGACTTTTAAGTTAAAACTCACCC
Organism: Anthopleura xanthogrammica; assembly: GCA_964019055.1. Taxonomy (NCBI): domain Eukaryota; kingdom Metazoa; phylum Cnidaria; class Anthozoa; order Actiniaria; family Actiniidae; genus Anthopleura; species Anthopleura xanthogrammica. The sequence goes on along the minus strand of OZ025206.1, from coordinate 21,638,792 downwards.
TCGTCAGATTGTTCAGGTTGTTCAGGTACCTCAGGGAGCTCAACCTTTTCGTCTTCCTCCAAGGAATAAGCCACCACAAGAGCACCAAGGAACAAGGCTGCGATCAGATAGATCTTCATGGTTTCAGCACTAGGTTTTGGTTTCGTCTTCAGCAGGAGTCAGAACCCAATGATGAAGCTGTTCAAAGTCACCCCTTTTTATACCATTAGACGAAAAAAAAATCACAAATAACTTTTTTTTTTCCATTTTTTTAGGTTTGGCTGATGATGCTTAAAGTCACCCCTTCTTATACCATCCAAACAGAAACACTAACATGACATGTCACTGAGGAGGTGGATCCCTCTTTCTTCATGATTTCACATTTTTTATTATTTTTAAAAAAATTAATAAAGTCTAGTAACAGTTGCTAGAGTCCATTTTGTGCGAAGGGAAAAACACCGAGCCACTTGAAAGTCTAACGTTTGTAGATGTGATTACAAAGGTAGCACCTTCTTAAGTTATCTTAAAGGGGCACTTGGATGAAAACGCCCCCATTTTCGAAAGTCCGAATAATTCAAATATTTGAGAATAATATTACTCAATTATGATCAGGAAAACCAGATTTGCAAAACTATTAGCCTGGGAGCCACTTGCAGTTGAGAAATTTTGGTTTAAAAACTAAAAGAACAATAGGGTTGAGTAAATGACGTCATTTACTCACAATTTAGATGTTGAAAAAAATGAACAATTTTTACCCACCACTTTTAACTGTGAAGAAAATATGTTGCTTGGATACTATTAGAGCCATATAGATAGGTTTAACTAAGTTTCAAGTCATTTCCAATTTTCATCGATTTTCGTCCGAGTGCCCCTTTAAGACCCTGAGTATTGGTCCGGCTGCCGGGATTCGAGCCTGGCATGACCTTCTGCACGAAAGTCCGTTGCTCAACCAACTGAGCAATATATATTATTTTTCTCTTTCTTTATTTTAAGGAGTAAATAATCAACTTAGCTCAGTCAGAAATTATAAGCTTAAACTACTGGTTCTGATCAAAACATTGCTACTAGTCGAATCATGAAGTGTCGCTGAGAACATCATGATCAGCTACTTCGTTCCGCAATCGAGTTTAAAAGTGTTTTCGAGAAAGCTGGGATAGCAATTATTAGGAAATAAAAAAATATATGATGACCATTGAAAAAAACATTGTGATATTCACTTGAACTTGAAACAGCCGATCAAAAGACGCCACTCGGCCATGCTCTGATGAAAAACCAAGAAAAAATTTAAAGGGACGTGACCAAGGATTTAAAAATATCTGGAATTTTTAAATCACCTTCAAAAATTCATGAATAATTAATGAGCATTTGGTCCAATAAAATAAGAGAATTCCGTCACGTGCATGCTATTTTATACCTGATAATAGCTCAACATTCTTAAAGCCCGGGGAGGGATTTGATTTCGGCCCCAGGGAAAAGCGGGGTTGAATGAATAACGATACAGCAAATAATCATGCTAATTATTTATTCGTTATTCAGGGCCCTTATTCGTGACATGCTGTTGTACTCTATTGGTCCTTTATAAATATTTCAAAATCTTTATATAAAGATTTCAAAATCTTTATATTATGATATGCGTGTACTGATAAAGGGCCAAGAGAGTACTAAGAGAAGCACATCATGAAAAAGGACCCTCTAATAGCTAAGTATTGTATAACACACATGCATTTGTAAAGTTTTTTAAAGAAATTAATTATCTGGTTTTGTGTTTGCAAGAATAATAGTACAGTTATTGAATACGAAATATCGTTGTCGATCTTCCTTAAAAACTTCCTCAATAAACTTCACGAGCCAAAAATCCAAAGACTCCGCGTTCAGGTTGATTATGTTTGTGTCCAAGCTCTGCACTTTTGTGATATCCACCACAAAACTTCGTTCTTCTAAACAGGAATTCTTGTTCATTCGTAAACTTTGCCATGTTGAAAATATTTTAAACGCCCATTTGTTGACATATTTAGTAGATCTAGGTACAAAGCTCCCCCGTAGATTTTTTCTTCGTCTGCCGTTTTTGGCTTCCGAAATTGTCTTTTTGGTGGCATGTTAACTGTGTTCAATTTTTTAAAATGGCAATGAACTTGAAATGCTCGACAGAGTCATTTGCACATCTATTGTTACAAATGCAGATTCCGGAAACTTTTAAGTTTAAAATAATGACAGTATATAAAACAGCAATGACCCCATGGGGGAAAAAGAGTCTCATTCCAACATGAATTTTTGAAGTCGTTCATTAAACTCGCAGATCGTGTTTTATCAGGTCTAAAACCACTCGGCTTCGCCTCGTGGTTTTAAACCTGATAAAACACTCCTGCTCGTTTATTAAACAGTACTTGAAGTTTCCAAAATTTATTACATATCACTGAATAATAACTAGTTGTATTTCTAGTATTACCATTTAGTCTTTTGAACATAATTTCCACATATAAGTAAATAGATAAATAACAAATAAATAACACATAGAAATAACAATAATATGACTGGAAAAATCTAATGTATTACATTGTTCATTGACACTGAGTGGCCATGCAAATGGCCATCCAAAATTTATTACATATCAATAATAACTAATTATAATTTCACTACTACATTTTAGTATCTTTTGTGTAATTTCCACATAAAAGTAAATGAATGAATAACAAATAACAAAATAGGAATAACAATAATATGACTGGAAAAATCTATTACATTGTTCATTGACACTGAGTGGCCATGCATGAATTGTTAAACCTTCTTAGACTCTTCTTAGACGGCTTTGAACAATAGCTATCTATCTTTCCGGCTTTCAAAAGTCGTTTAATATTCATTCCTATATTTGATGTTTCATATTTTAATGCTTGTAAAATAAAAGCAACTGATCTATCATGACGGATCGTCAAAACAGCTATCATATGAATTGTTTATGCGATAACGTCTGGATGAAGAAGTGTCGCTATGAACATCATGGTCAGCTAATTTGTTCTGCTACTGAGTTTTAAAAGGTTTTTCTAAATTTTTCTGGCTCTATTTGTTTTAACAGTATTAGTATATTGTGGCTTATGTAGTTTTTTAATGGAATTTGATTTCAAAAATCAAGTGAAAAAATGCTGCGATAACAATGTTGATGCAGTTAGTATTTATGCCGTGAAACTAGTCACATAAGAATACTACAAGCCATCGTAGAACATTCCACGCTGCACGTTCTAGTGGCCGCTATAAATAGAAGGCCAAATCAGGTCAAATCAACGTGTTTTTAATATACTTCTACCATGCAAAATTTTCTAAAAGTCTGTTTAACTTTTTAAATGTCTGATTTTAATTTAAGAGCTCAACTTGCTATGAATGCCACCCGGAAATACGTCACAACTTAACAGCTCTGTTAGTTAGTGTTTGTCAAATGTCAAGTGCTTGCACAGGGAACCCGGCTCAAGTACGTAGGCTTTTTAAATATGTATTTCTTTAATTTATTAACGGGTTCCCTGTGTCTTTAGCTCAATGAAAAATATCGTACAAATGTCGCGGGTTTCCTGTGGTGTAAAATGAGACCTCAACGGCCATAATCATTCTGTAACCAGATAGCGGATTAAGATTCAAAATAGCGTAACGCATTCATTTAGTAACAGTCAAGTATTTCACTGTTATTAAACGTGTGCGTTACCCTATTTTTTATTGTTAATCCGCTATCCGGTTAAAGAATGATTATGGCCGCTGAGACCTATCCAACAGAAGTTTTACGGCCGTTGAGGTAACCCGCGACATTTGTACGATCTTTTTCATTGAGCTAAAGATACAGGGAACCCGTTAACAAATTTAAACAAATACATATTTAAAAAGCCTACGTATAATGCTTGAGCCGGGTTCCCTGTGGTGCTTGGTATATAACCAAGAAGACTAGTCATCTTAAAAATCTCAAAAATCAAAATTATCTTTATTCAAGGGAAGTAAAAAAAACTTTTCAATTGAACTTAATTACATTTGGTTTGAATCATTATTCAGGAGAACGAGGTGACAAAACATGGACGCAAGGTTGGATAACATAACAATAGAAATTAAAAAAGAAATCCTTTGCTGAATTCATCCAATATGGCGGCTATGGAGTCACACGGAAACCACGAAGTGGGAGCTTATCTTATAGTCGCTAGGGGAGGAAAGAGTTGGGTTGCTTTGCTTATTATCTTAAAAATTATTCACTAGAATGTCCATGTGTTGATTGCTTGTCCAGTTTCCAAAACCGAGTCTCTGCAAAGAAAGAAAACATTCTTGATTGAGTGATAATTTGTAAGTGCTGTAAAATTGTGAATAAACATAGTGCAGATAATGTTCCTCAAACTCTTCTATTTAAAAAAACAAAAAAACATGGCAACCGGTCATAAACAAGTAAAAAATCAAATTGAGCTTCTCAGGGGAATGACACGTGATCTGGAATATGAAAACATTACCCCCAGGTTGATTTGGTTTATGAAAAAACTGGGACACGCTGCGAGAAAGAACACATGAATATTTTCTATCGCACTTACTGTTTGTTTATGAGTTTCCACAGTAACGGAGACTACAGACTGGAGTAGGGCGAAGGTAGAACACAAAGTATGCACCGCAATTCTTGACTTTGATGTAGTTGCTCCATGTGCACTTGTTTCTTCCCCAGTGATAACAAACTTTGCGACGGACAACCTGGTATCTACGTCGAGGATAACTGCCCACCATCCAACCAGGAGCATGAGTACCACAGCGATTCTTAGGTGGAGCACGGGTTGGCATTCTGTTTCCAGCAAGACCCGTGAATCGATACCAGCGGGTGGCAAAACCACTCTTGTCGCACAACAGTACGTTTTCCCTGGGTCTGGATTGTCTTCGGTTCAATTGGTTTAAAACAGCATAGTTTCGGCACCCATCATCTGGAGGAAGTTATAAAACAATAACAATGCTCAAGTTTGAACTCATCTTATGACCCAGAATGAAATAATCACAAAGGGACTACAATAGGCGAATAAAATAATGACACCCTCATGCTTGATTCTTAACGTCATGGAAATATTTGTCAAATTTGGACTTGAAATTCATTGCCAGATATTATAGCCCAGCTCGCCTTTCCGTATTTAATAGTTTTGCGCCGGCTACCTCTTGGTGGCTCAAGAGCCTTCGTTCATTAAACATTATTGATAGGGGGAAAGCTGCTTACTAATGGAATTGAGCTTCTGTGTTTAATGGGTCTCGCAAGGTATTGGTTCGCCGACGGGAGGTCTGCGTCATTCAATTTTCGGAGACCACTGAGGACTAAAAGAAATCCTGGCAACGACCACCTTCAGTTTCTACCCTTCATGCTAACCACTACTCATGATATAAGGCCTTTGATAATATTGTTACTCAGAAAGAGCGCTATATTAAATCATAAATCATTACTCACTACATGATCCACATGTTTGTGCACAAAAGAAGCGGCCAAAGGGAGTACGGCACCGGTGGAAGGTATGCTTCATCTTATGGCAGCTGATGCGGGAGAGTTTATCCCTGCACACGTGCACTGAGATTATAATAAAAAAATTATTACAAAAATGCTAAAATTACATAATAATAATAATAATAATAATAATAATAATAATAATAACCATGTTTCTTATATTTTGTAAAAGCATTGAGATTTTTATTATTATTAAATATGGATTCAATAAAAAGTGGTTATTATGAAAATAAAAATAAAATAATAATAATATTAATATTAATAATTATATTAATAATAATAATAGTGATGATAATAATAATAATGATGATGATAATAATAATAATGATAATAATAATAATAATGATGATAATAATAATAAAAATAATAATAATAATGATGATAATAATAATAATAATAATAATGATAATGATGATAATTATAATAACTAACAAAAACAAAAACAATAATAGTAACAATAATAATGATAATGATAATGATAATAATGTGTGTGGCTGTGACCCTCCTAAGAATCATTAAATATATATATATATATATGTATAAAAATATTAAGATAAGAAAAACAGGGGACTCTTCTGGGGATTTTAATGTTAAAATCCCCTGAAGAGTGAATTAATCACGAAACAGGCTTGTCGGGATGAAAGTGTAGTCTCTTTGTTTTTCTTATCTTAATATTTATATTCCGCTCTACTTTTATGTATCGAGCACTGTACTACGGAAAAATCGAAACACATACTTCCTATATATGTATATATATTTATTATATACATACCGAGATTTACTCAGTAAAATCCTGTGTAATAAATGTTCGTTCGTTCACTTTTCCCAACCAATCACAATGCGCGTATCGCTTTTTCACGTGTGAGAAAAACGATACGTCCAATCAGAAGCCACGTACGGCTTTTCTTCACGCGTGAGAAAAACGATACGTCCAATCAGAAGCCGGCAGCAACGGGCTCCACTGCTCTTTCGTGTGAGACTTTCGACTAAACTAGAAAGTTTTTATTTCAAAACATGAATGAAACTATATTTTAGACGACAAACCAAAGAGAAAATCGATGGATTACCTATAGTAAAGCGGAGAAAAAGCTGCCTGAGATGTAAATCTATTGTAAAAGTTCTTTAAAAGTACTGAAAACTTAAACAACAACAAGAAAGTCAGCTTCAGTTGCTTTTGTAAGAAGACGACTTCAATTCGGTGAGACCTAAACTAGAAAGTTTGAGTTCAAAACATGGATGAAAATATAACTTAGACGACGAAACCAAAGAGAAAATCGATGAAATACCAATAGTAGAGCAGAGGAAAAGCTGACCGAGATGTAAATCTCGTGGAAAAGTTCTTAAAAATGTATTAAACAACAACGAGGAATTGAAAGGCAGCTTTGTCGTGTAAGAAGGCGACAGAAACTTCGGTAAGCTTTCGCAATCATTTATGGTGTAAACTAAAAGCCTAGAAGTAGAAAAGATTAAACTTAGAAACCGAATTAGAAGTTAATAAGAATAAGTTTTTATTATGCTTGTAAAACAGCGTTGTAAAATAAAGAATTATTGCAATACAATTTTTAGTTTGCAAACTGAGCTTTGTTTACAAACTTTGTAAACTAAAATAGTCTCTAATTCAAACCAAATTGAAAATCTCGGTATGAATATAATAAAAAGAAAACACCATGGAAAGTGCTTTGTACAGTTTTTATTCACTCGTTGTTTCGTATCATAAAACTCACGCGCTCGAAGACTCGCTTGTTCGTTTTATGATACTTCACAACTCGTGAATAAAAACCGTACGCGCGCACTTTCCATGAAGTAATCTCTATTTATTATATACATACAGAGATTTACTCAGTAAAATCCTGTGTAATAAATTTTCGTTCGTTCACTTTTCCCAACCAATCACAATGCGCGTATCGCTTTTTCACGTGTGAGAAAAACGATACGTCCAATCAGAAGCCACGTACGGCTTTTCTTCACGTGTGAGAAAAACGATACGTCTAATCAGAAGCCGGCAGCAACGGGCTCCACTGCTCTTTCGTGTGAGACTTTCGACTAAACTAGAAAGTTTTTATTTCAAAACATGAATGAAACTATATTTTAGACGACAAAACCAAAGAGAAAATCGATGAATTACCTATAGTAAAGCGGAGAAAAAGCTGCCTGAGATGTAAATCTATTGGAAAAGTTCTTTAAAAGTACTGAAAACTTGAACAACAACAAGGAAAGTCAGCTTCAGTTGCTTTTGTAAGAAGACGACTTCAATTCGGTGAGACCTAAACTAGAAAGTTTGAGTTCAAAACATGGATGAAAATATAATTTAGACGACGAAACCAAAGAGAAAATCGATGAAATACCAATAGTAGAGCGGAGGAAAAGCTGACCGAGGTGTAAATCTCGTGGAAAAGCTCTTAAAAATGTATTAAACAACAACGAGGAATTGAAAGGCAGCTTTGTCGTGTAAGAAGGCGACAGAAACTTCGGTAAGCTTTCGCAATCATTTTTAGTGTAAACTAAAAGTCTAGAAGTTGAAAAGATTAAACTTAGAAACCGAATTAGAATTTAATAAGAATAAGTTTTTATTATGCTTGTAAAACAGCGTTGTAAAATAAAGAATTATTGCAATATAATTTTTAGTTTGGAAACTGAGCTTTGTTTACAAACTTTGTAAACTAAAATAGTCTCTAATTCAAACCAAATTGAAAATCTCGGTATGAATATAATAAAAAGAAAACACCATGGAAAGTGCTTTGTACAGTTTTTATTCACTCGTTGTTTCGTATCATAAAACTCACGCGCTCGAAGACTCGCTTGTTCGTTTTATGATACTTCACAACTCGTGAATAAAAACCGTACGCGCGCACTTTCCATGAAGTAATCTCTATATATATCATAAGATATACAATAAAAAGTAATAATAATAATGTTTAATGAGGATACCACCTTCACCGGTTAAGGTGATTTACAGAAGGGTCCTAACATAAATAAAAAGAAATATAAAACTTAACAATCTAAATATCTAAATATAAAAGTATAAAAAACTATAAACTAGATTCAAAAAATGTAAAAAATACAGTTAAATATGTAGTATATATAAAAAATATCACTAATATAATCATCATATAACTAAGTTAAGCTTAGAAATTCGTTTCTTAAAAATTGTTAAACTAGCAGCCTCACGTATAGTGATGCAGATCTTATTCCATACAATGGCAGCAAAACTAAGTGTTGTCCAATGGCCCCACCTAGTGCGAGCTTGTGACTTGCGAACATTATTCCTATTTCTAGTATTATATTGATGGAAATCCTTATTTAACTTGTATTCTAACGTATGTTCTAGTAAGTTATTATGACATTTATACAAGAAAATAGCACGATGTTCAGCCCTCCTTTGATCTAATTTTTTCCATGAGAGTTTCTCTAGAGCCTCGCTAGCAGAGGCTCGAGGGGGTAAGTCTAATATAATTCGTGCTGCCTTGTTTTGGAGCACCGGAAGCTCAGACATTAACTTTACATTACCTCTGTCCCCCCACACTATCACCGTAATCAAACAGTGATAATACGAAACTATTAAAAAATGTTATCCTAGCATTGATAGGTAAATAAGACTTAATTCGCCTTAAAAGGCCTAATATCTTATTGATCTTAGTTTTAATATAATCAAGTATGAAAATTACCGTATATTGAACTATCTTAGATATCCTAAATCTTATCTTCTATCCCTCTCTAATCAAAAAAATAAACAAACAAATAGAAATAGAAATAAAAGAAGACCGCATTATTTTCCACTGTTTTCAATGCGTACGAAGTGAAGTTTTACAGCTCGACCTTAGTTATAAGTAAGTAATCAAAGCTAGATAATAGTAATGACCGTTCAGAACTAGACACCACAGTAATATTGAATCAACTGTGATAAATTTGAATCATATACCAACCTGTGCAGGTAGCTAGGCAAAGGTTTCTTATGAAGGAGTATTTACATAACCTTCGTCTATGAAGCAGACGACAGCTGTAGGAACTAAGAATGTTCCTCATCATTCGCCTCTTGGTCAATTCTTCGTCGCTTGTATCTGGTTTAAAAAGAAAAAAGATATTCGAATTAGATTCAAAAGCAGTGAGCATTTGATTGACGAGAGCCAAATCAAAAGACTAAAGAGAAAAGAAAAGAATGGAATGGAACGGAATGGAACGGAATGGAACGGAATGGAACGGAATGGAACGGAATGGAACGGAATGGAACGGAATGGAACGGAATGGAACGGAATGGAACGGAATGGAACGGAATGGAACGGAATGGAACGGAATGGAATGCAATGGAATAGAATGGAATAGAATAGAAAAAGAATAGAATAAAAATAAAAAAAAGTCGAAAGGAAAATTTAAAGGGAAAATAATTGGGGAAAAAATGAAGAATAGCTGTATCACGCGTTACTAATGAATGAAAGTACGTACCGGCTTCCATGTCTCCCTCGGTGCCGTCTGGCGAATCAGCCATGTCTAACAACATTAAAAATATCTTACGGGTAATTTGGATTCATTTTATATAGTTCAGTACTTATTACTGTAGGTTTTTGTACAAGAAGGTGCCTAAGTAAACAACATAACTATTCACTTGGAAGAAAGTATCTTTGGTGTCCCCCTCAGTGCTATCTGGTGGACCAGCAGAGTCTAGGGAATGTGAGCACGGTAAGAAAAACTTACAAGAAAACTTCAAAGAAAAATTCTAGAACTGGACATGGTGAGAGATCTAATGGAATGCTAAACGGTGAGGCTCATGGAAGCCTTGACAAGGAAAATTCGGACTGAAAAACAATTTAGATCAAGTGTTCAAGTCAAATTGGATCGTAAATAAGATTAAATCCTTTCGCACAGACGACCCAAAGTGTTAACAAAATAATTATTTCAGATTAAATTTGTCAAAAAGAACTTAATGATAACAAAAAAAAACCAGCAAATGATGACTCTACGAACATTCTAAAGTTAAGAATTGACAACAGTACAATGACACGACTTTTAAGTTAAAACTCACCCTCGTCAGATTGTTCAGGTTGTTCAGGTACCTCAGGGAGCTCAACCTTTTCGTCTTCCTCCAAGGAATGAGCCACCACAAGAGCACCAAGGAACAAGGCTGCGATCAGATAGATCTTCATGGTTTCAGCACTAGGTTTTGGTTTCGTCTTCAGCAGGAGTCAGAACCCAATGATGAAGCTGCTTAAAGTCACCCCTTTTTATACCATCCAAACAGGAACACTAACATGACATGTCACTGAGGAGGTGGATCCCTCTTTCTTCATGATTTCACATTTTTTATTATTTTTAAAAAAATTTATAAAGTCTAGTCACAGTTGCTTGAGCTCATTTTGTGCGAAAGGAAAAACACTTGAAACAAAGACGCTGGAAAATAATTAGTTTTACAACTTGAAATATTGGATGAATTCTTAGAATTGCCTCACGAACGAGAAAAGGACAGGATCATATGACAAAATTTTATGCTGGTTTATCTAATAAAAAAGGAAAATAGACATGATTTCTAAGACCCAGTTCAAACGTCGATCTTGTCATGAGCCGAACCTTATGACATCAAAGAAAGAGTTTTGCTGGCGGACTTGGGAAAAAGATTTGATAGTGTCTGATTAAAATATTATCAAAAGCAATGTATTAAATCATGATGAATTAATAATGCATTAATATTATTATTACTCAGTAAATAAGTAGGATTCCTACAGTTGTGCATTACATTTACACAAATGTGCGAAAATTGAAGATGAAATGTTGAGAGACGGGACCGCCATTTAAAGTGGTCATCTAAGCCACTTGAAAGTCTAACGTTTGTAGATGTAACTACAAAGGTAGCCCCTTCTCCTCAGTTATTTTAAGACCCTGAGTATTGGTCCGGCTGCCGGGACTCGAGCCTGGCATGACCTTCTGCACGAAAGTCCATTGCTCAACCAACTGAGCCAACCGGGCTCTTACTACTAGAAAATATATATTATTTTTCTCTTTCTTTATTTTAAGGAGTAAATAATCAACTTAGCTCAGTCAGAAATTATAAGCTTAAACTACTGGTTATCAAAACATTGCTACTAATCGAACCATGAAGTGTCGCTTTCGCAATCGAGTTTAAAAGTGTTTTCGAGAAAGCTGGGATAGCTATTATTAGGAAATAAAAAAATATATGATGACCATTGAAAAAACCATTGTGATCAAAAGACGCCACTCGGCCATGCTCTGATGAAAAACCAAGAAAAAATTTAAAGGGACGTGACCAAGGATTTAAAAATATCTGGAATTTTTAAATCACCTCGAAGTTTCCAAAATTTATTACATATCACTGAATAATACCTAGTTGTATTTCTAGTATTACCATTTAGTTTTTTGTGTAATTTCCACATAAAAGTAAATAGATAAATAACAAATAAATAACACATAGAAATAACAATAATATGACTGTAAAAATCTAATGTATTACATTTTTCATTGACACTGAGTGGCCATGCATGAATTGTTAAACCTTCTTAGACTCTTCTTAGACGGCTTTGAACAATAGCTATCTATCCTTCCGGCTTTCAAAAGTCGTTTTATATTCATTCCTATATTTGATGTTTCATATTTTAATGCTTGTAAAATAAAAGCAACTGATCTATCATGACGGATCGTCAAAACAGCTATCATATGAATTGTTTATGCGATAACGTCTGGATGAAGAAGATGTCGCTATGAACATCATGGTCAGCTAATTTGTTCTGCTACTGAGTTTTAAAGTGTTTTTCTAAATTTTTCTGGCTCTATTTTTTTTAACAGTATTAGTATACTGTGGCTTATCTAGTTTTTCAAATGAATTCGATATTCAAAAATCATGTGAAAAAATGCTGCGATAACAATGTTGATGCAGCTAGTATTTATGCCGTGAAACTAGTCACATAAGAATGCTACAAGCCATCGTAGAACATTGCACGCTGCACGTTCTAGTGGCCGCTATAAATAGAAGGCCAAATCAGATCAATTCAACGTGTTTTGAATATACTTCTACCATGCAAATTTTCTAAAGTTCTGATTAATGTTTAAGATTTTTATTAAAAGCTCAACCTGCTATGAATGTCAGAATTGGTGATCAGTTTTTATTGGTATGCCGTAATCTTGGCCGGTTCAACTTTACAAACGATTTGTGCTTAAAACCCCTTTCACATGAGTGAAAGCAATGTTCGTTAATACACCACTTGCAGCACGTCGGAATGCAGCTCAATTTGGAGAACAAAACGAAAGAATTTCTGTATCTAAGAATTGGGACCTAGTTTTTTGACCCCTTGCAGCCGACGTCGGAATGCAGCTCAATTTGAAGGACAAAACAATAGTTTCCGATTCTCAGGATCTTGAAATTCTTTTGTTTTCCTATACAAATTGAACTGCATTCCGAAGTATACTCCAAATAGACCACAGATTTGATGCCTCAGTTTTATTCAACTTTGAAAACAAAATTATACACATTTATAGGGATTCATCTCTACTTTTAGATACTATAGCAAAATTTGTTCTGAGTTTTCTAAGTTCAAACATTTTGCTCACAGTAATTCTACGACGGCGACGTCAACAGGAAGTGTAAATAAACTTCATTTGGGGATTCGCGCTTTTAAATTCTGTCTTCCCTGTGGATGAGTTGACTTTACTCATAATGTTTAGAATGAAATCCCCAAGAACAGAACCCCAAAGAGAAATTATTTACTCTTCCGGCATTCACGTCGCCGTCGTAGATTTTGCAAATCTTAAAGTCCCTAACATTTGATTAAGTACGATTAAGGGTTGACAACATTTAACTCTGGATAGTATGTCCCTGCAGGGGGTACTCTCTGCAGGGGGTACCAACTGAAAAAGAAAAGTAAGAAATAGAAATCAGACCGGACTGAGTATTGAGTATAATACTGTAGACTCTAGATCTATCTTCGTTCGTAGTGTCATTTCACTTCACTCCATTGATTATTATTTCTTTCTAATTTAGTAGGTTACCGGTGCATCAGACTATTTGTTCAATAGTCGGATCGATGAGTCACGTCAGAGTAACTGAAGGGAATCAAGGCTGGCGTAGTGATAGCTAGTGCACTCTCGCCTTTGCGGTCTCGCTGGGTTTGAGGCAGGACTCGCTATTGCATGTTCGTAGAGTTTCTAAGGTGAGTCTTTCCCTTGATTCGAGGGTTTTTTTTGTCTGGGTCTCTGATTTTCCTCTTTTCACAAAACCCATAATGATAAATTCAAATTTGGTCAATGAGTTAGCTGAGCGCTGACATAGACAGCCGAGAGGTTGTTTCTTGGTTCGATCTGTGATTGAGCCATACCCTGACCAAGATCAGCCCATAGGTTGTTTCAGGGTTCAACTGTGAGTAAGCCATGCCCTGACTTAGATCTGCCTAAAGGTTGTTTCAGGGTTCAATATGTGAGTTAGTCCTGCCCTGCCTTAGATCAGCCCAGAGGTTCTTTCAGGGTTCAACTGTGAGGTAGCCGGGGGGGGGGGGGGTACTGCCTATAATGGACTATACGGGGATGCTCCGCCCGAAAGGGGTACTTTTTTTCAGGCCTCAGGTATAGAAAAGGGGTGGAGATTTGTGAGTTTTGGTATAAAAAGAGGTAGATTTTCTTCAAAGGTATATGAAAGGGGTACCTTTTCATGATCAGGCAAAAAGGTATATAAAAGGGGTACTTTTTTGCTGAAATTTGGTATAGAAAAGAGTAAAGGGTCGAGAGTCCGGGCGGAGCATCCCGGTATGAAACGACCCGAAGTACCCCCTTCCCCCCCGGGAGGTAGCCATGCATGCCCTGACAAAGATCAGCCCATCAGAGGTTGTTTCAAGGCTTCATCTGTGAGTTAGCCATATCTTGACTTATAATTAGATCAGCCCAGAGGTGGTTTCAGGGTTTCATCTGTGAGTTAGCCATGCCCTGACTTAGATCAGCTCATCAGAGGTTGTTTCAGGGCTTCATCTGTGAGTTAGCCATGTCCTGACTTATAATTAGATCAGCCCAGAGGTGGTTTCAGGGTTTCATCTGTGAGTTAGCCATGTCCTGATTTAGATCAGCCCAGAGGTTGTTTCAGGGTTCAACTGTGAGTTAGCCATGTCCTGACTTAGATCAGCCCAGAGATTGTTTGATTCTGAGTTCGATAAAATTCGATACATGCTTGTTTCATGATAAAGGTTCAGAGACATGATTACCCAATACACTTACAGTTATGAATTATGGCCGGGATAGTTAACTTACTGCAAGTGCGGGGGCAAAGCTCATTTTCTAAGGTGGCGAAGGTGCTACCGGCAACAATGTAGGTGCTCACGGCAACAAAGTGCGAGGCTCAAAGAATTTCTTCGTACTACACGTCTCTTCTCTTCAACATTGTCTTCGTCGTCTAGATCTGCAGGTGCACCCTTAAAGTCTTTTTTTTTATGAAAGAAAAAGAAAGAAAGAAAAATTAAATTACATGTCTCCCCAGCGACACCTCATTTCAAATGTTTTCTATGACTTTACGAATATTCAGGTCTAGAGACGCCTTATCAGTAGCATTACGAACTTTGACCCTCAGGCATGTTATGACCAAAACCAGATCACGGGAAACATAAAAATAGGCGCCTATTAGACGCATGTGTCTACTGCTTTATAAAATGGAAAGCTACATAGGAATGATTTATTCGATTGACAGTAGTGTATCGCCCATTAACCTGTTGTGCCTTTGAAATATGTCTCGATCAGTAAATGGCAATAAATAGCTAAAAAAAATTATTCTGATGTAGGAAATCATTGATTTTTAACAGGTGGTTGATAGTTATTTAGAAAGATTTGTTTTATCTTATTTATTTGATGATAAGACCATTACAAAATATTGCTTATCCCATGTGCTCTCAGTGCATTCGCAATGTTTGAGATGAATTATATCTGCTTTTTTAGCCAGCTAGGCACAGGCTTCATTGAGTCTCTGTAGCGTGTTTGTTTTATTTGATTTATTTTTACCTTTCCTATTAGTGCTTTCAAGTATTTCCAGGATCTAAAAGAGTTTATCGCAAAAGAGTAACCACTGCATGATCGACGTGTTCAGCACAGGCTTACATCTCCTCTTTCATGGATTTCTTAACTGCTCATAAATACTGCTCGTTTGCTTTTAAAGAGATATAAAAATATGGTTTGTACAATTTGCAAAGCCTTTTCTGATATCCTGTAGTCAATTATTCTACATAAAAAAGATCTTTACTCCATTACTGTAAGCACTGTAGGTCAGTGTTCTCATGACGATCCGATGTGTATTTTAGCGAGTATTTGTGAAGCGAATTTCGTGTTTGCCGTTGTTAAAATTTTGTAAACATAGATTTACTTAGAGCTCATGCCCCAAATATCTCTTTACGGGCTCGATATTTTCCTTACGAAGCTCGAAGCTTAGATATCGCTTTAAAAAAAGTCAAATATTATGTCACCGGGTAAACAACAGAGGCA
Organism: Anthopleura xanthogrammica; assembly: GCA_964019055.1. Taxonomy (NCBI): domain Eukaryota; kingdom Metazoa; phylum Cnidaria; class Anthozoa; order Actiniaria; family Actiniidae; genus Anthopleura; species Anthopleura xanthogrammica. The sequence goes on along the minus strand of OZ025206.1, from coordinate 21,622,873 downwards.
GCTGAGCATAAAAAATTATTTCAAGTTCATAAAAATAGTTTCACAAAGAAATTGCCATTACCGCTGATTACGATGAACGGCGACTCGCTCAACAACTGACTTTCTTGTTTACCTTGAGCTTTGCTTTCGAGCAAGACAGTTTCAGACGAAATATGCCTTGCAGTTTACCTAGAGCTTTACGACTGGCTGTTCAAATAACTTAAAACATGCAACTCATCTTTTTAATCAATCATTGTATTCAATCAATGTTTTTTATTCTCTACCACATCTGTATCAGATACAGAATACTAATAAACCTGTGGGTCCGAGCATATATACAATTTGTCTGCGCATGCGCCAGATTTTGGCTTTGAACTGTCTTCGCGGCCATTTTGCTTGCGTTTTGAGCCGCGGTAGACGATTCGTTGGCGATCTACGTCTGTTTTATGGATATACGAGAGAAACCAGCTATGGGATAAGACAGTCTATCTGCATTTGTAGTGCTGTGGATGATTATCCTCAATTTGAAGCTCGTAGTTTACGAAATATTTAGGATCGGTCGAAACAAGGAAAATGTTTAAAAACCACCTACTTTCTTCAAGGGTTTATACAAATCGAAGATGATTAAAAGGAATGCCTACCAGTCAAAGTTAGTACTGATATATTGAAGCTTACATTCTGTGAATTACAGTTTTCTGTGTCTGCGCATCAATAAAATATTTTGCTCTGTTTGGTTGAATAATTTACGATTTTACACGTGTTATCCACACTTTCTACCTAAAGTACTACACTTGTTCGGTCGCCCCCCAGCCAAAATATTCAATTACTGGCTTCTTTTAACCTTACTCTTTTCTAACTTAAGGCTTTGTCCGAATAAATTCGTAGAAAACTGTGCTTTGTAACTCGCCCCCCAGCCATTTTTATTCATGATCCCTTCCTTTATTCATCGTAGTTTTGATATGTGTGGGTTGTTAGAGCTAAAGAGTGGTCCCACTTGCTTGAAGGGGATTTTAAGTGCATCAGTCTCGCCATTCTTTTGTTCTTTTCGGAATAAACACTTTAAACCACAGGAATCCCACACAAATAATTCCCTTACTTCGCCGGACAGAAAGCAATAGGGAACCAAAAAATCTCAAAATTACAAAAGCAAAAAATAATTAATAATTTTTTTAACTTTTATAACGATTTAAACAGTGTTTCAAAAACCGCACAATTAATCCTTGGGAAGCCAGTGGTTCAAATCTGGCGCATGCGCAGACAAATTGTACATATGCTGTGGGTCCGGCTTAAGGAGGATGGTTTCCCAGAGCCGTTTCAAAAGCTAGTCCCACCAACTAGATCAAAAATTCTGCATCGCCTGCGGCTCGGTTTTACACAACAGCTCTCGACTTCTCCCAAACTTCCCTCTGTTTATATCAGGCTATGTAAACACGGCAAACGTTTTCTATTTGTTAAATATCAGAGCTTTTTTGGAACATGTTGTTAACAGATTCTGGTAGCAGTTTGTTACTGCATTACTATAGAATCCCGACAGACCAAGCATTCAGGAAGACTTAGTGTGATTTTAAGGAACGAATCGTGTACACCTAAAGAGATTCGTTCTATTGTGTTGATATATAATGGTAATAGAACTGAGTTGAGTGCAATTTGGGCTGAAATCGCAAGAGTGATTACAAAATTGCACGACCGCGCAGCGGGAGTGCAATTTGTTAATCACGAGTGTGATTTATAATGGTAATAGAACTGAGTTGAGTGCAATTTGGGCTGAAATCGCAAGAGTGATTACAAAATTGCACGACCGCGCAGCGGGAGTGCAATTTGTTAATCACGAGTGTGATTTCTGCCCAAAATTGCAAGACACTCAGTTCTATTACCTATTAATCATTTCCATTTTGAAACTTAATATGTTAAGATACTCAACAGTTATATGTAGCTTCAAAAGTGATTGTTTGACAAAATGATGCAATTAATGATTCAAAATAGTGCAATTAATGCTTAAATCGCACACTTTGTAGCCAATCAGATTGCAGGATTTGCTAATGATTTCAAAATGGATATGATTAATCGAGAAATATATCAATCCTGAAAATATACATAACAAAATGAATGGAATATAACAATGGTAAGTTGTATCGTTATATAAATACCAGTCGGCAACACCGAGAAACTTCATTCTTCTACTTGAAAAAAAATCATTCCTATTAGGTATCGTCTTTACACTGAATAAATGCTATAAATACCGTAGTAGACGTCACAGTCATTAACATATTGGAAGCATAATCCTTCGTATCTTAAAGACGCATCACGCAAATCAAAAAAAATTTACCATTGAACTATTTACATCATGTACAATCAGTATTGAAGGCATCGAGGAAAAGGTTAAGGCCCGTTTACACTAGCAAATTTGTCGCGCGACTTGAGCTGCGATTTTATGGCGATTTCACGGCGATGATCGCAGCCGACGGTCGACGCCAATTCGAACATGATCGAAATTAAGTGCAATTCTTTGCGATTTGGGTCGCGATAAAATCGCCATTGAAATCGCGGCTCAAGTTGAGCGATAAATTTGCTAGAGTAAACGGGCCTTAATATAACGAGCACATGACTAGAACGATGCGCCTCAGTGATGATTGTAAACAGTACGTGTAACAAACACTGTAGAAAGTGGCACATTTATTACAGGAAATAGCCTGGAAGACTTTAGAAAGGATTTGGAACAATTTTTGGAGGAAAGTCAACAGTTGAAATAAGAAATTTAACAGTGGAAAGAAGAGAATTATAACAAGCTATCTACAGAACCTCAAACTATTGCTTATCCCATGTGCTCTCAGTGCATTCGCAATGTTTGAGATGAATTATATCTGCTTTTTTAGCCAGCTAGGCACAGGCTTCATTGAGTAGGTGTAGCGCGTGTGTGTGTTTTATTTGATTGTTTTTTTTTCTTTCCTATTAGTGCTTTCAAGTATTTCCATGATCTAAAAGAGTTTATCGCAAAAGAGTGACCACTGCATGATCGACATGTTCAGCACAGGCTTACATCTCCTTTCATGGATTTCTTTTAAGAAATGGTCTTAAATACTGCTTCTTTGCTTTTATGCACAAAGCGATCAGTATTTAAAGCCGCTACGGACAATTAAGAAAACTGTTTAATAAACTAAATAGGAATAAGTAATCAAGATATATTAGTATACATATAAGATTTGGAAAAAAGAAGGGAAGAAATATAGAAAGGTTGAATTATCAATTGTTCATACATCTACTTGCAAAAAGGTTGTCATAGAAATTTGAAGATTCAAAGTTAGTAGTTCGTGATTTAGTAAATTTACCGATTCAGAATAAATTATCACCGACGTCATTAGAGTCGACAGGCGCCTCTTGATATTCACGGTTTTGATTAGTTTAAAGTAGGTTTTGCCATTGGAATCTCTGTAATTATATAACTCGTTGTTTTTATTTCAAATTGTATCAATTTTTTTTATATTTTTTGATATTTCTATGTTATTCTTCTTACTGATAGTCACAAAGATTTCATGTTTCATACGGATAACAACACTTTTTTATTGATCCTTTAAATAATACACTTTTATGTTAATTCATATCGTCAAGAATGAGCTTCTTCTTACCGAGAAATTCTTCCTCAGTAAGGGCTCCGAGTTATAACGAGTTATAATAATTACAGAGATTCCAATGGGAAAACCTACTTTAAACCTACTTTAAACTAATCAAAAGTGGCGCCTGTCGACTCTAATGACGTCGGCGATGATTTAATCTGAATCGGTGAATTTACTAAATCACGAACTACTAACTTTGAATCTTCAAATTTCTATGACAACCTTTTTGCAAGTAGGTGTATATACTGATTTTTTTTTTTTTTCGCACTCTACTGCATTTCTACGGAATCTCGAAAGACCAAGCATTCAGGAAGACTCAATGTGATTTTTTAAAAGAAACATTAAAAGAAACCAATCGTGTACACCTAAAGAGATTAGTTCTATTGTGTTGATATATCGAAAAATATATCAATCCTGAAAATATACATAACAAAATGAATGGAATATAACAATGGTTGTATTGTTATTTAAATACCAGTCGGCAAACCCGAGAAACTTCACTCTTCTACTTGAAAAAAAATCATTCCTATTCAAACATGATCGAAATTTAGTGCAATTCTTTGCGATTTGGGTCGCGATAAAATCGCCATTGAAATTGCGGCTCAAGTTGAGCGATAAATTTGCTAGAGTAAACGGGCCTTAATATAACGAGCACATGACTAGAACGATGCGCCTCAGTGATGAATGTAAACAGTACGTGTAACAAACACTGTAGAAAGTGGCACATTTATTACAGGAAATAGCCTGGAAGACCTTAGAAAGGATTTGGAACAATTTTTGGAGGAAAGTCAACAGTTAAAATAAGAAATTTAACAGTGGAAAGAAGAGAATTATAACAAGCATCTACAGAACCTCAAACTATTGCTTATCCCATGTGCTCTCAGTGCATTCGCAATGTTTGAGATGAATTATATCTGCTTTTTTAGCCAGCTAGGCACAGGCTTCATTGATTAGGTGTAGCGCGTGTGTGTTTTATTTGATTGTTTTTTTTTCTTCTTTCCTATTAGTGCTTTCAAGTATTTCCAGGATCTACAAGAGTTTATCGCAAAAGAATAACCACTGAATGATTGACATGTTCTGCACAGGCTTACATCTCCTTTCATGGATTTCTTTTAAGAAATGGTCTTAAATACTGCTTCTTTGCTTTTATGCACAAAGCGATCAGTATTTAAAGCCGCTACGGACAATTAAGAAAACTGTTTAATAAACTAAATAGGAATAAGTAATCAAGATATATTAGTATACATATAAGATTTGGAAAAAAGAAGGGAAGAAATATAGAAAGGTTGAATTATCAATTGTTCATACATCTACTTGCAAAAAGGTTGTCATAGAAATTTGAAGATTCAAAGTTAGTAGTTCATGATTTAGTAAATTCACCGATTCAGAATAAATTATCGCCGACGTCATTAGAATCGACAGGCGCCTCTTGATATTCACGGTTTTGATTAGTTTAAAGTAGGTTTTGCCATTGGAATCTCTGTAATTATATAACTGGTTGTTCTTATTGTATCAACCCTTTTTTATAATTTTTGATATTTCTATGTTATTCTTCTTACTGATAGTCACAAAGATTTCATGTTTCATACGGATAACAACACTTTTTTATTGATCCTTTAAATAATACACTTTTATGTTAATTCATATCGTCAAGAATGAGCTTCTTCTTACTGAGAAATTCTTCCTCAGTAAGGGCTCCGAGTTATAACGAGTTATAACGAGTTATATAATTACAGAGATTCCAATGGGAAAACCTACTTTAAACCTACTTTAATGTAATCAAAAGTGGCGCCTGTCGACTCTAATGACGTCGGCGATGATTTAATCTGAATCGGTGAATTTACTAAATCACGAACTACTAACTTTGAATCTTCAAATTTCTATGACAACCTTTTTGCAAGTAGGTGTATATAGTGATTTTTTTTTTTTTGCACTCTACTGCATTTCTATGGAATCTCGAAAGACCAAGCATTCAGGAAGACTTAATGTGATTTGTTAAAAGAAACATTAAAAGAAACCAATCGTGTACACCTAAAGAGATTCGTTCTATTGTGTTGATATATCAAGAAATATATCAATCCTGAAAATATACATAACAAAATGAATGGAATATAACAATGGTAAGTTGTATTGTTATTTAAATACCAGTCGGCAAATCCGAGAAACTTCACTCTTCTACTTGAAAAAAAATCATTCCTATTCAAACATGATCGAAATTTAGTGCAATTCTTTGCGATTTGGGTCGCGATAAAATCGCCATTGAAATCGCGGCTCAAGTTGAGCGATAAATTTGCTAGTGTAAACGGGCCTTAATATAACGAGCACATGTCGAAAACAATGCGCCTCAGTGATGAATGTAAACAGTACGTGTAACAAACACTGTAGAAAGTGGCACATTTATTACAGGAAATAACCTTGAAGACTTTCGAAAGGATTTGGAACAATTTTTGGAGGAAAGTCAACAGTTAGAATAAGAAATTTAACAGTGGAAAGAAGAGAATTAGAACAAGCTGCCTACAGAATCACGAACAGGTTCAGGTTTCTTTGCTGCACGCTAACAATTATCTCCTGTCGTATTGATTCTTCTTTTTCCAGCGTTTCCTCAAACTTTCATTCGCTTCAGTTCTCTTTTACCGTAATCTCAAATCTCTAGGAAAACTGCAAGGCATATTTCGGCTAAATTTTCTTGCACAAAAGCAAAGCTTATAAGCGAATTCGTAGTTCACCGTAATCGGGGTTAAAATCATTAAGCTCACCTTCTTCAGGCTGTTCAGGTTGTTCAAGGAGCTCAAACTTTTCTGGCTTTTCTTTCTTCAGTGAATGAGTCACAACAAGAGCACCAAGGAACAAGGCTGCGATCAAATAAATCTTCATGGTTTCAGCACTAGGTTTTGGTTTCGTCTTCAGCAGGAGTCAGAACCCAATTGCAATGATGAAGCTGCTTAAAGTCACCCCTCTCTATACCATCCAATCACGAACACGAACATGACACGTCACAAAAGAGGTGGATCCTTCTTCTTCATGATTTTACATATTTTTAATTTACAATTTGTCTAGTCACAGAACTTTGCTTGATCCCATTTTGTCCAAAGTGAAAAACACTTGAAGAATTCGAAAGACTTTGGAAAGCAAGGGGATTCACAACTTGAAGTATTGGGTTTGGATTCATGAAATTGCATCACGAACGAGAAAAGGACAAGAATATTTGAAGTGTGAAATCAAATAAAGTTAATTCATCATCAAAACAGCAATAAGTACGAATTGCTTATGAAATAACGCCTGGAAAATGAAGTGCCGCTCTGAACATCATCAGCTACTTTGTTCCCCAATAACATCCCTGCTGGAAGATGCTCCCTTTTTTCCAGGGAGAGAGAGAGAGAGAAAAAAAAAAGCCTCTTGCCCAATCCGTTAAATTATTTGATCCAACCACCGTCCATGGTTGCGTACGAAGAAACCGGTTTCGAAACCTGTTTTTTCTTAATCGAACACTTCTACGCATGACCACCAAAAAGTCTGCTGTGAAATGTTTAAGCATGCAATACTAGGCTCTCTCGGAAGTCACGTCCTTCATATTTTGAAGCCATTTTGTGGAATTCCAAGTCAACTGCCTGGTTCTGAAAAGCGTTTTCTTCAAATCGATTGTCATGACTGCATGGCTTATTTATTTTGGCCTAAACGCTTTGCGAAGGATTTGTCGGCAAAATATTTGGCCTTGAGTCGAGCACTTTTAACATTCAAAGGCCGTTCGGTGGCCGGCTCCTCAACTTTCCCCAGTGGCGAGGGACTAACAGATAAAATCAAAGAAAATTAGTTGAAACTCAGTCAGAGATTTTAAAAAGAAAATCAAAATTTTAACTCTCAGTGAGTCGCATATACTGGCTACCCGAGGTCACATGGATGACAGATTGTTGGCATAAATGTGAGTTGCCTAGTAACGATGACGCATGCGAAACACATAATTTAACGGAAGGGGGCAGAGTCTTCTTTTTTCTCGCGAAAGCCTATCCAGCGGGGAAAAAAGAGGAGACTCTGTCAGCAGGGAACGAAATAGCGGATAGCAATTATCAGGAAATAAAAATGTTGCGGTTTTTGAAACACTGTTTTCCGAAAAGAACAAAAGAATGGCGAGACTGATGCACTTAAAATCCCCTTCAAGCAAGTGGGACCATTCTTTAGCTCTAACAAACCACACATATCTATACTAGGACGAATAAAGGAAGGGATCATGGAAAAAAATGGCTGGGGGCGAGTTACAAAGCAAAGTTTTCTTCATTTTTTTTCGGACAAAGGCCTTACGTTAGAAAAACACTTGGAAACTACAATATCAGGCACCGCGGAGCCGGCGGGGAGGGCTGGGGGGCTGCAGTCCCCCCACTTTTTTTTTCCTTTTTCCATACTAGTCTCTTACATTTTCGAATTCCAATCTTAGCCCCCCCCCCCCCCCCCCCCCCCCCTCCCCACTTTTTCCCATACTAGTCTCTTATATAGCACTTTTTAGGGTGCTCCGCGGTCCCTGAATATTGGACTAAAACCTAAAACTTCCTTTGAAACAAAGCTGTATCAAACGGTCCAAAAGCTGATAATGATGACAACATATCCAAATATGAACAATTAAGCTAGTTTTTACTATAGAATTGAAAGAATAATGTGTTAACAAAAAATAAACACTGAAAAAACACTGAAAATATAACAACAAGACGCATGTTAAGCCTTCAAAAGCATTAGAAAACTTTTCAATTTGAAGAAAAATAATTATGGATTGTAAAACATATTAGTGCATGTATAAAACAAAGGATTTTATTCAGCAAATCTTAAGGTAACTGGTTTTCTTTAACCATAATAAAAATCACTAACACTGCTGCCTGGATCATGCCAACTGGATCCAGTGGAAAAACCTAAGCTAAGGACCATTGCATGGATCAGAATTAACGTTAATCCGGCACTTCTTACAAAGTATTAGTTCAATCGTAACTAAGTCTCTTTCAAACCATTGATGAATACAGTGGAACTAGGCTCTACGGCTACCCGGTACATTACGGACAGTTCTGTATGTGCCCGCTTAATACGGACACCCGGCTACTCAGTACGGCCATTTTGGCCTGTCCCTTTGGTGACCGTATTAACCGGGTTCCACTGTATAAGCTCAAATTGTTTTGCCTTGTCTTCAGTTAAAACACACTATACCACACCACTGGAAAAATATATTCTCCTACTTTTTCCTTTGTTTTGGCTTCATCTCGTGTTTAACATTCGCTTTGCCCAGTTTCATTGCGACGACTCTTTTCTACAGCAAAGTACCTTTTTTACTAAAACTTTGAATCTCGAACTTTGAAAGCTAAACAGATACGGATCCAGAGCAGCGTTACTAGAAGCAACCAATGTTGTTGCAATTTCAACAGATTGGATAGACTTGTTTGACAATCCGAGTATGATATAATATACGGATGTGGGAATCCAGCACACTGCAAATGTAACAACTACAGCAAGAACACACATAGTGACTTTCTTTTTCTTCTTTCTCTCGGTGATCTCTCGTTCGCCTGTAGGTTCGACTGTCTGCTCGCACCAGAGGGAAATGCTTATTTTCACGACGAAGAATATCATCAGTAACAAGGAACATGTTATTTCTACCAAAATCATTACTGATATAATCTTAAACATTTCATTTTGGCTGAAGGCGCAGATATATTCTCTGTTCAAGTAAGTATAATCAAATGAAGGTAATATTATAACAACACCATATATCCAAGACACCACGACGAGCACTTTGACGATCTTCGGCGAGAAACGCTGACTGAAGGTGTGAGGACGGCAAACAGCAAAGTATCGTTCAACTGATAAACAAATCATAGTGAAAGTCGAAGCTCTGGACGCTATCCAAGCGAGGTTACTAGATATCAGTAGTTTACACAGCCAGTCACCAACAACTCCATCAGGCAAGAGCGGTGTACCAAAGAGAGGCATGAATATATAACGAGGGGCAAGAAAAACACCAAATAAAAGGTCTCCTACAGCCAAGTTCAACAGCAGATAGTTTGTGGATGTTTTCATTCCTCGTTCATTGGTGATGATGTAAATAACGAGAGAGTTTCCTGCTATATTGAAGACAAGAACAACAGTAAACAGCATCGCAAAAATAACTTCTTGTGTAGCTAGGGTCATGACTGGGATCGTGCACTAAAGTGAAGTAGGGTTTCAATATTTTTCGAGATATGAACTGCCTTCTAAGTAGTGAGGATGTGTTGCCTTTATATACGGTTTTAATTGCAATATTACACAGCTTACCTACTCAACCTTCAATTTTGTTTTGTTTTGTTTTTATTCTTCATTTCATTTTGCAAAACACTATTATACTTAATTATCAAGTTTTGATTAAATCCTTTTTCAATGGCTCAGTATTACAGAGATCAAAGCTGCCTTCACTGATATTGGTTTTTTTTTTATTAAAAGTGGTCAATGTCCATTTTTTTCACAGCAGCAGGAAGTGATTGCCCAGTCCCCTGATCACAATACAACAAAACAATACAATACAATACAATACAATACAATACAATACAATACAATACAATACAATACAATACAATACAATACAATACAATACAATACAATACAATACAATACAATACAATACAATACAATACAATACAATACAATACAATACAATACAATACAATACAATACAATACAATACAATACAATACAATACAATACAATACAATACAATACAATACAATACAATACAATACAATACAATACAATACAATACAATACAATACAATACAATACAATACAATACAATACAATACAATACAATACAATACAATACAATACAATACAATACAATACAATACAATACAATACAATACAATACAATACAATACAATACAATACAATACAATACAATACAATACAATACAATACAATACAATACAATACAATACAATACAATACAATACAATACAATACAATACAATACAATACAATACAATACAATACAATACAATACAATACAATACAATACAATACAATACAATACAATACAATACAATACAATACAATACAATACAATACAATACAATACAATACAATACAATACAATACAATACAATACAATACAATACAATACAATACAATACAATACAATACAATACAATACAATACAATACAATACAATACAATACAATACAATACAATACAATACAATACAATACAATACAATACAATACAATACAATACAATACAATACAATACAATACAATACAATACAATACAATACAATACAATACAATACAATACAATACAATACAATACAATACAATACAATACAATACAATACAATACAATACAATACAATACAATACAATACAATACAATACAATACAATACAATACAATACAATACAATACAATACAATACAATACAATACAATACAATACAATACAATACAATACAATACAATACAATACAATACAATACAATACAATACAATACAATACAATACAATACAATACAATACAATACAATACAATACAATACAATACAATACAATACAATACAATACAATACAATACAATACAATACAATACAATACAATACAATACAATACAATACAATACAATACAATACAATACAATACAATACAATACAATACAATACAATACAATACAATACAATACAATACAATACAATACAATACAATACAATACAATACAATACAATACAATACAATACAATACAATACAATACAATACAATACAATACAATACAATACAATACAATACAATACAATACAATACAATACAATACAATACAATACAATACAATACAATACAATACAATACAATACAATACAATACAATACAATACAATACAATACAATACAATACAATACAATACAATACAATACAATACAATACAATACAATACAATACAATACAATACAATACAATACAATACAATACAATACAATACAATACAATACAATACAATACAATACAATACAATACAATACAATACAATACAATACAATACAATACAATACAATACAATACAATACAATACAATACAATACAATACAATACAATACAATACAATACAATACAATACAATACAATACAATACAATACAATACAATACAATACAATACAATACAATACAATACAATACAATACAATACAATACAATACAATACAATACAATACAATACAATACAATACAATACAATACAATACAATACAATACAATACAATACAATACAATACAATACAATACAATACAATACAATACAATACAATACAATACAATACAATACAATACAATACAATACAATACAATACAATACAATACAATACAATACAATACAATACAATACAATACAATACAATACAATACAATACAATACAATACAATACAATACAATACAATACAATACAATACAATACAATACAATACAATACAATACAATACAATACAATACAATACAATACAATACAATACAATACAATACAATACAATACAATACAATACAATACAATACAACACTTTTTATTTCACATTTCTATTGATATATACATTTACAGATTTATATATTTTGCTGTATTTTTTTCAGTAGAAATATTTTGAAGGTTTATTTAGCAAAAATATGGTTATAAGTTTGAAAGTATCTTAATTTAAAGGGGCTTCGTGGAGGGAGGAAAACCGGAGAATCGCGGATAGGAATCTTCCAAGCGCAGGTGTGTGGATGGCTGTTTTAAGGATATAATCCACAACCACAGCGGCGAGAGGTGGTGCGCTTATTATAATGCTCGACCCTTTCGCTGATAACCATACATTTTTAATTGTTTTAAGATATTGCAATTTGGGCCTCCAAAGTAGGGGAATGCCAAAACAGAGATAAACACAAACTTTATTTGAATTTCAAAAAACTTTTTTTTTTTTTGAAAAGAGACTGAAAACAGAACAAAGTAAACGGCATCTTTATGCACTTGCCATAACATAATCAGAGGGGGAAATACATCAAATTTGTAATAAAGCAATGAACGTAGAAAAGATAATATTTGAGTCCTGTAATCTGACAAATGGGTGATTCATTTCTCCTCTATATACTACGTTATTGATTATTGAATCTATTCAAAGGTTTATTACACAAAGACTGTACATGGCCTGTACATGGTTATTACACTGGCTGTCGCGTCCTGATGTCAAAAGACTTCTGCTGGTTTCGAGTAATTTGAACGTTATTTAGGTTGTTAGCTTTTAATATCTCGTGTATGTCTAATATTATTACTTTTAGTATTATCTTGATAAATTCTGCTGAATCGCAAAGCGCAGATAAAGAGAATGACGTCATGACCTGTGCAGGTGTAGAGGAGGAAGGGGAAAGTAGCAAAATAGAGAGAAAAGAAGAAGAACAACAGAAGTGAAAAAAGGGAAGGAAAAAAAGAATATAATATCAGAAGAATTACTAAAGAAACAACTATGGACGCAATCCAAGCGATGATACTATTCAAGTTTAGTTTAGTTTGCCTTTTCTTTTCTTAATTGTCATTGACTTGCGTTGCTTTGGAATACGTGCCTTGTCTTGGCTGACCTTCAATTCAGTTTGAATTTTTATGAGCTTTGATTTTTACTGTTACTGATTTTTTTTTTTTTCATCTTTTTATTCAAAGTAATTATGATGATTCTTTTCTACAGCAAAGAACCTTCTTCACCAAAGCCTTAAACTTTGAACTTTGAAAACTAAACAGATAAGGGTCCAGAGCGGCGTTAATAGAGGCAACTAATGTTGATGCAGTTATGTCAGAGAATGATAAGATTCCAAGTAGTAAGTAGTTTATGGTTATGGGGATCCAGCACACTACAAATGTGACAACTACAGCAAGAACACACAGAGTGACTTTCTTTTTCCTTTTCCTCTCGGTGATCTCTCGTTCTCCTGTAGGTTCGACTGTCTGCTTGCACCAGATGGAAATGCATAATTTTACAGTCAAAAATATCATCAGAGATAAAGAACATGATATTTCCAACAAAACGTACTCCGAATGAACTTTTCTAGTTGTATGGTTAACGAAGCAGTCTAAATTGTTGTCCATGTGAGTATTAACAAATACGGGTGACATAAGAACAACAGCATATATCCAAGACACCACAACGAGCACTTTGACGATCTTCGGCGAGAAACGCTGACTGAAGGAGTGAGGACGGCAAACAGCAAAATATCGTTCAACTGACAAACAAATCATAGTGAAAATCGAAGCTTTGGATGCCATCCAAGCGATGATACTAGACAACAGTAGTTTACATAGCCAGTCACCAAGAACTCCATCTGGCACGGAATCACGAAAGAAAGGCAGGAATATGACTTTAGGAGCAAGAAAAACTCCAAATAAAACGTCTGCTACAGCCAAGTTTAACAGCAGATAGTTTGTGGATGTTTTCATTCCTCGTTCATTGGTGATGATGTAAATAACGAGGGAGTTTCCTGCTATATTGAAGACAAGAACAACAGAAAACATGAAAGAATAAACGATATCTTGTGTAGCTTGGATCATCGCTTTACGATCGTGCACTGAAGTGCGATCAAAGCAACTGGCTGTGAATCTATGTCAAAGATGTGTTGCCATTGCCAGAAATATTGGACATTGTCAGCGGTGTTACGCATGAATGAAAATGAAGTGGTTTTCTAGAGGAAAAATATAACTACATGGTTTCCAAGCACATATTTATATTCAACTATGAGGTTAGTAAAACAATTCTTGCCAAAAAAATAGTTACTTGACAATCAAAAGAACAACTATTATTTTTCTGTTGATAAGCCTCACCATAGGAAGCCCATGAAGGACAAGAAACAAGTTTCAAACGTAAATCGTTACTTTAAGCTTCCTTATTTTATCTCAGCAGTCAATAGGAGCTTGTAAAAACAAAATGGCGATATTAAGGGGGTTTTGAAGCTGTTTGGAGCAGTTCTCTGTGGTTTCTTGTCATTTTTAACTGAAAACTACGAGCTAACAACGCGTCGAATCGCTTAAAATTTAACCTAACTTCAAGCTTCTTGGGAACCTACATTCTGAAGGCATGCAGTCTATTTTGAGCGGTTTTGGATTTATTAAACACTCGTTTGGTGATATCGAGGTGGAGCTCTTTTACTTTTAAATTTTTTCGAGCTCAAATAAGACGATTTTGGGGTCAAGTGTGGCCAGATTTATAGACGATGTATGGAATCTAGAGCTTTCGAAGCCTTTCGAAGGCAAGTAGTCCGGGAACCAATATGTCGCATGATTCAATGATCATTTTACGCTTATTTAGTAGCTTGTAGGGTGGGTTGTTTGTCGCGATGTGGAGCTCAGAGGAAATAAAACCCTATTCGCCGTAAATAGAGGAAGCTCTATATTCCCCATACATTTCCTATAAGACTCGGCCCCATTTCATTTTGCCAAACACTGTTATACTTCATTATTAAGTTTTAATTAAATCCTTTTTCAATGGCTCAGTATTACAGAGATCAAAGCTGCCTTCAATTATATTGGTTTTTCTCGTTATTAAAACTGGTCAATGTCCATTTCTTCAAAGCAGCATTATCAATTAAAACACGCTTCAGTAGGAACTGCCTTCTAAGTAATGAGGATGTGTTGCCTTTATATACGGTTTTCATGGCAATATTACACAGCTTACCTACTCAACCTTCAATTTTGTTTTGTTTTGTTTTTATTCTTCATTTCATTTTGCAAAATACTATCATACTTCATTATTAATTTTTGATTAAATTTTTGATTATTTCAATGGTTCAGTAATACAGAGATCAATGCTGCCTTCACTAATATTTGATTTTCTCTTTATTAAAACTGTTCAATTAAAAAACGCTTTTCTTTAAGATTTTCGTGGGGGAGGAAAACCGAAGAACCGTTAGGAACCTTCCAAGTGCATGTTTGTGGATAGCTGGTCAACGGATAGAATCCACAACCACAGCGACGAAAGGCTGACGGTGCACTAACGAGCGTCCCTTTCGCTGTTAAGCATCCATTTTTTTAAATTTTAAAATGATACAACTTGGACCTCCTAAGTAACAGAGTGTCAGAACTGAGACAAACACAGACTTTATTTAAGTTTAAAACACATTAAATAAAAAACGAAAATAGACTGAAAAGAGAGCAGACTAAGCAATATTATACGTACTTGCCAGAGCATAAGCTGACTGAGAGGAAAATTACAACAATATTTGTAAATGAAGCAATGAACGTAGGAAAGATGATATTTGAGTTTCCTCTAATCTGACAACTGGGTGATTCATTTCTCCTCTATATACTACGTTATTAATTAATGAATCTATTCCAAGGTTTATTAATCAAAGATTGTATGAATGACGTCAAAGGCCCAGTCTTTCAGTGGCGTGGCCTTGAGATTTATTGGGGCAAAACGCGCTTAAGAATCAGAATTATACCGAAAGCATGCAGGAAAATCCTACAAAAATATGCGGTTTTTGAGACCATAAGGAGATATATTTGAAATACGTTTGGTGCTATCTACGAGGGGCACTTTAACTCAGATTACAATGGAATTAAGTCTAGTTCTTGTATAAAGCAACATCTTTGATTAACAATGGAATTGTTTCCTGATGTCAAAACAAATCTTGCCGCTTTCCAGTAATATGGACGCTATTTTGGTTGCTTGCTTTTGATATCTCGTAAATCAATCAATCAATTAATCAATTCTTTATTTGCAGCCGGTTTGAAATTTACAATTACGCATTATTCATCATTTAAAACCGAAAATACGGTAGTGAGCTAACTGTAATATCCTAATATATCGTATAAGTCTAATATTATTACTTTTAGTATTATCTTAATAAATTTTCCTGAGTTGCAAAGCTCAGATGGAGAGAATGACGTCATGTCCTGTCAAGGTGTAGGAGGAGGAAGAGGAAAGAAGCAAAATTAGCCTTTTCTTGAAGTTTAGGAAAATTTAATAGTCAATGAAAAGTCAATACATACCAAAGAAACTGAGTGGAGACACAAAACCAATGGTTTACACAATAGTTGATATCAACACTGGAGCAGAATAGTTTTACATTTACTGTTGAGCTTTCGTGCTGGGTCGTATTAGCGCAATCTTAATTTGTCTTTAATGGAATACCACGCTTCCAAAAACTAAACTACTACGCTCTAAGGGTAAGCAATTTTTTCACGGATATATGTCATGAACTCTATTAAAACTTTAAGTTGGTTCGTTTTGACTAGGCTGGCACCCCCCTCCCCCCAGACACACAGAAAAAAGTCCAGGGTACGGGCCTGTATTTCCTGTTCTCCAGTAATTTGAACCGTTATTTAGGTTGTTAGCTTTTAATATCTCGTGTATGTCTAATATTATTACTTTTAGTATTATCTTAATAAATTCTGCTGAGTCGCAAAGCGCAGATAGAGAGAATGACGTCGTGACCTGTGCAGGTGTCGAGGAGGAAGGGGAAAGTAGCAAAATAGAGAGAAAAGAAGAAGAACAACAGAAGTGAAAAAAGGGAAGGAAAAAAAGAATATAATATCAGAAGAATTACCAAAGAATCAACTATGGACGCCATCCAAGCGATGATACTATTCAAGTTTAGTTTAGTTTGCCTTTTCTTTACTTAATTGGCATTGACTTGCATTGCTTTGGAAAACGTGCCTTGTCTTGGCTGACCTTCAATTCAGTTTGAATTTTTATGAGCTTTGATTTTTACTGTTACTGATTTTTTTTTTTTTTTTTCATCTTTCTATTCAAAGTAATTATGATGATTCTTTTCTACAGCAAAGAACCTTCTTCATCAAAACCTTAAACTTTGAACTTTGAAAACTAAACAGATAAGGGTCCAGAGCGGCGTTAATAGAGGCAACTAATGTTGATGCAGTTATGTCAGAGAATGATAAGAATCCAAGTAGTAAGTAGTTTACGGTTATGGGGATCCAACACAGTACAAATGTGACAACTACAGCAAGAACACACAAAGTGACTTTCTTTTTCCTTTTCCTCTCGGTGATCTCTCGTTCTCCTGTAGGTTCCACTGTCTGCTTGCACCAGATGGAAATGCATAATTTTACAGTAAAAAATATTATCAGAGACAAGGAACAGGATATTTCCAATAAAACGTACACCGAATGAACTTTTCTAGTTGTATGGTTAACGAAGCAGTCTAAATTGTTGTCCATGTGAGTATTAACAATTACGGGTGACATAAGAACAACAGCATATATCCAAGACACCACAACGAGCACTTTGACGATCTTCGGAGAGAAACGCTGACTGAAGGAGTGAGGACGGCAAACAGCAAAATATCGTTCAACTGACAAACAAATCATAGTGAAAATCGAAGCTTTGGATGCCATCCAAGCGATGATACTAGACAACAGTAGTTTACATAACCAAGAACTCCATCTGGCACGGAATCACGAAAGAAAGGCAGGAATATGACTTTAGGAGCAAGAAAAACTCCAAATAAAACGTCTGCTACAGCCAAGTTTAACAGCAGATAGTTTGTGGATGTTTTCATTCCTCGTTCATTGGTGATGATGTAAATAACGAGGGAGTTTCCTGCTATATTGAAGACAAGAACAACAGAAAACAGGACAGAATAAACGATATCTTGTGTAGCTGGGATCATCGCTTTACTATCGTGCACTGAAGCGCGATCAAAGCAACTGGCTGTGAATATATGTCGTTGCCTTAAATTCAGCTTTCAATGCAATATAAAAACTGCCTGGTTAAAACAACCCAAAAACATTGGTAAAATTCATGCACCTGAGAGAACCAGTTTTTTTTATGGTTGAAATAACCGTATTTATTGGTTATAAAAAAATTGGTTAATATAACCAAAAAAATATTGGTTATTATGAACAATTATAACAACCTCATTTTATTGGTTATAATAACCAAACGTATTGGTTAATATAACCAATTGTTTACTGTAAAGGCAATGCACCTGAGATAACCAGCTTTTTTTGGGTTACTTCTTGTCAATTCAACCAATTTCATCATGGTCAAAATTTAATTGGTAGTATGTACCATTAAAAATTGGTAGAAAATATCAATGCAAGGATCTTTGAGTATCAACACCAAAAACATGCAGTTCCAACTAAACAACATTTTTACTGACATTCCATTGGTTTCATTTCACAATATTAAATGGAAAATAAGTTTAACTTAAGCTTAACTTGTGACAAGCATACAAATTTACAATAAACAACCCATCCTTGGGAACCAAGGGGTAAAATTCTCCCCCTCGTTTCTCGCTTCTGGAAGCGACAAATGAGCAACATAATTCTATCCCTAGATTACCGAGGATGTAAACAACCTAGTATTATTAAATAATTCAGTCTCTATGTTATTATATTAAAGACTATGGCTAAATGGCCAAATGCCTACCAATGTCTTCAAAATCCTAAATTGCAAGCATTCAAGCCTTTTTATTTATGTTCAAGCTATGAATAAAACCTATTGAATCCTAACTACCCAAACATTATTCTGATGAGTGAAACAAACCTAAAAAACCTCTGTAGATTATTTTTCAACTTTTTGTTGATGCTGGACATAGAATATGAAGGCAATTTTGTAAAACTCTGATGACCAAAATCCCAAAACAGCGCCAAAAAACTCTTACAATAATATTGCCTTTCTCAGGCAAAAAGGTCAGCGACAACGTCTGTGTATCTGGGATGGGGTGTCTTTCAAGGGCACTCAAGTACATGATGTCTCCTTTGGCAAGGATCTGATCTACAGTTACGGCGGTCCAGCGGCGTTTGATTGGCAAACTCTGAGCACATTTTAGCACTGAAAAACTCACAAAAGAACATTTTTTTCCCCTTGAAATGTCACTAAATCGTTCATGACCTCGATGAATGCTTCCAGTAATAAATACGTTTGAGATTGACATCAGCTTAGTGCGAAAAAGAAGACTTACCTCGCGATCGTTTGATTTGCAGAAGAAAAAAACAAAGCCGAAGATAATGAACCCCGCTGAACAAATATACTGCATACTTCGATAATCATCGGGAGTGACAGACACGAGTTTTTTAATATTTTTCCTGGCTTATACAACACAGGGTTCCCAACCGCAAAGATTTTCGAGAATTTACAGTAAAAGTTAGCGGAAAATTCACCAAAAGGGGATCTCCAGTCACTTCCAAATAAGATAATCTTCCCAAATATGGATATAGATTTGTTGACGGCCTGCGAACGACAATTTTATTGAAGTGAAAGTTTGATATAGTAAAGCGGACATACTTCCAGACATCGAGTGCTGAAGCGTAGTATGGACTTATGGCTACACTGGAAATTTCGACCCCAACACCGCTATCCAGAGAGGATTACAGACTGATCAGGAAGCTCAGCGGAAGCCTAAGGGAGAGGTTAGTCGGCCCCTAGACAATTGCCGGATTTCAAGCCGAGAGGGGATTGGACCGAGCTTTTATTTTTTTTTTATTTTAGAAGGCCCTTCTACTTTTTGCAGCAAAGTTTCCTGATATTGCGCGTATTACCACTCCAAAGCAAACTTGTGTCGCAGCAAGTTGATTTCTAGACCGCGAAAGCAGCCGCTCAATGGCTTTCCTGGCGCTCCTGATTTGTTACTAGCTGACACGTCACAACTTGCAGCAAATAATTTTGTTGCGAGACAAGTTTGTACTCGGTTGGAAAAACGCGCAGCATCACTTTTCAACCCATTTAGCAGCGATGTTGCAAGACGAGTTGAACGATTTTGTTGCTCGAATTAAGCTTAGCTTAGCTCGTATTAAGCTTAGCTTTACTAAGAAATGGCATGACGTTTACTTATAAAACTTTTGAAATTTCTTTCTTACTGTTTTTTTCCAATTCTGATAGATGCATAAGTGTTTTTAGTTCAGTTTTAGTGGATGGTTTTTCTTTCAATCATTTTTAAACAGCATAATGGCAATATTAACGATTTTGTCTCGTTACTGCCTCCAACAACGCAAATAAAGCATTATGGGATCTGAAACTAGTGAATATTCCTATTGGCCAATATTACCCATGTAATTCATTTAAGGAATAAAAAACAGTTTTCCGTGTATTATACTCTGATAAAGACACGCGGGATGTGGAGAGAACACGAGAGAAGCGTAGGAAACCACGGCGCGTAGCGGAGTGGTTTCCAGCTTCTCAAGTGTTCTCTCCACATCCCAAGTGTCTTTATCAAAGTATAATACACGGAAAACTGTTTTTTTATTGCTTTTATAAAATAACTAACTAACTTTTCGAGAGAGAAAAAAAATGACGTGAGCATGTGTTATGCTCTCATAAAACATGGCTTTTTGACCAATCAGAGCGCGCGTAATATCAAAGTTATTTTATAATTCCTATTCTATGGAAAAAGTACATATTCTGGGATTCCCTTTCCACATAGAAGATTTTTTAAAATGTATGATGAAATGTCAAGTGAATAGAAAGAGAAAAGTTTCAAATTTTCAACACGACATGGGCCGGAAATGACGGTGATTGACAGTAATCGATGGAGTACTGGAACAATATGGATTTAGGTAATGCCTATCACTTATACTGTATTTCAACACCATTAACAACGGGTGCAATGCACTCTTATTTCAGAAGAAAAATTAAACTTGTTCTGATAATAATTGAGTCAGTTAGGAGCTAAAAAAAATTATAACGAGAGTCTCAGACGAAGCCAACAAAACCCATTACAACATATTTTAATATATGTGTAACCTCTACCCTTTTTGTTCTATAAATACAGAATTTTTTTTTTATTTACATCGTAATGTGTTATTCACTATTCACTATTCAGAATTCATAATAAAAACTGACAATCATCGACACTTTGTCTAAAAAACAAATTATGTGAAAAAGACTATAATTTTGAATCCACTTGTTTCAACTACAAATGTCATTCCTGTCTCAGCATAGAAAGGGTTTTTCAAGATAAAGTTCTGATGGCCATGGTGACAACTTTGTAAAATCGCTTAAGGTTTTCTAAAAAATTCTTTAGGAAAAACGAACAAAAAATGTTCGAGGCTAAACTGGAAACTTGTATTGTTGAACTCCACTTTGGAAGGAGTTTGTGCAAAGGTACGTAGGCAAGAGACTTTTGATGCAGCTTTTGTGGGGTAGCTAGTTTTACGCGCGCGATACTGAAGTGAAGTAGAAGAAGGAACATTCGCTCAAATTATTACTACAGATGCAACTTCTTGAAAAATTGGACTATGAAAATGAACCTTTCGCAAGCTTCAAAATCGAAAGCAATTCATCATGACCTAAACCGTTTTGAAACTTTTTCTACCCGAAGCCCATTGAATTGTTTGAATAACAGGAAGGCATAACCAATGGTCTCATTAATGGGCCTGTGTTAACTGAGCAGTTTACTGGCTGGATACCTGGTCCATAGCTGTATGAATGACTGTGAAAACTGTTCAAGCGTGCTTGTGTTTGCTGATGTGCATTGGGCTTCTGTATAGAATCTTTCAACTCTCTCTTCCATTTCATCCTCCGGTTTTGAAACCAAATTTTGATCTGTGCTTCTGTTAGTTTCAGGCTTGCTGCTATCTCTATCCTTCTTGTTCTTGTCAGGTATTTACTGAAGTGAAATTCTTTTTCTAGTTCAACGAGCTGGTGTTGTGTGAACGTGAACCTTTTCTTCTGACTTGATAAAGAAATTTCCTCTTTCTCGGTTTGCTTCTGAGTCTTGGAGGCATCAGTGACCGACGATGAATTGCCTACAAAAATAGAAAGAATTTGAAAAAATCAAATACGGCAGACTTTACACAGTAAAAAAATATGTCCGCAATATAAGCAGTATTGGCTACCCGGGAAAGTAAACATACAAATAGTTATCTTCATTTCTTCCCAAAGCATTTTGGAAAAGTGTGATTCAGCTAGCAAACAGAGGAGGAGAAGAGAATTTTTTTTCAAGTTTAAAAAATATCAAAATTAAACGAGAAAAATAAAAGGAACTCCTCTTTTGCTGAGGAAAATTACTACGATTTAGACTCTAAAAAGTTCTTATATTTATGTAATTTTCGAATATGAATAAAGAAATTATTATCTTATTTTTATGTGACGCATAATGTGCCTTCGCTGAGGAGATCGGTGAGTAATTGTTATCTCTTCTTGTAGCTACAAGATTTTTGAGTTCTTAATCGCAGATACCAAAGGTAAATACATAAAACAGGAGATAAGTCACTGCAGGAATGATTTTCCTAGACTTTTGAGGCTGCGAATTGTGTTTATCATGATTCAGCATTGTTTCACGAAATACTTTTAAAGCAAGCATTGAAAATAGAGAACCTTGGAATATGGATAGTGAAAGAGCTAGAAAATATGAAAAGAAAAAAAAAAAAAAAAAGGAATTGTATACTGAAGAAGGAAGAGAAAGTGGAATTTCTATTTGGCGAAATTTTGGCTTTGCTTAGCTCCTTGCTTCAACAGCCAGTCCTTTCGTATAGTAACTCACTGTAAGTACTTTATTGACTCTGAATTTTCTGCAGGTTTTTGTTAGCCATTTAATTTTATAGCTGTTTCTAAAATCAACTTTAAATATTAGTGTACAAAAATTCAGATTTCAAAAAAGTTAAATTCAGAAACACTAAAAATTGGAAAACATTGACTGTAGTTTTGGCTAACTTGCACAATCTCTTGTAAGAAAGAACTATTTGTATGTGATTTTTTGCTTGCAAACTGATTTTTTTCTAGCTTGAAAATATCTTCCAGTGGGTTAATAATCAAATGAAAGCATATATATGGTATTAAATAATTGAGCTTTTGTCTCAGAATACGGAAAAATAGCTAGGGTGTATTTTGAATTGAAGGAATTTTGAAGCTTTCGAGAGCCTGCACTGCAAACCACCTGAAGTGAAGTTGAGTTGTTTACTCGAAGTGGGCAGACAATCCTCAAAGGCAGGTGTGGCTCGAGGGCAAAAGATAACGCTAAAAATCTCTTATCGAATTTTACTCTATTAGACATCTCAATTAGAACAAATTAGATCAAAATATACCAATGTAGCAAGATAAAATACTCTATTTTTCGACGTGTTGATGTTTCAAAATGCTATTTATTTTTAAAATGAAACTCGATAAACCTTTCGCGCTCATGTTTACAAGTCGCTGTTCTTCTGGCTGAAGATTCTACTGGAAAATTTCAAGATAATTTTGCAACTCAGTTGGCAATGTATTTTTCAGTATTTTACTGACTTCTTGGCAACTGTACTTTCTTGTAGGGTTTTAGTATTTCTATGTCCGCTGGAACTCATTTAAAAGACCAAGTTTCCAAGCTGAATTTTATAATTGTAGTTTAGATATTCAAATTGGCTTTTTGACAAATTTTCTCCACATCTTCTACCTAATTCAATTATCTTCATAGCAGGACTGTTTTGATTTGAAAACTTTTTCAATGAGACAGAAAATAATGGTTTTTATTAGAGAGTTTGGAGTCTTAATTTGCAGACAGTGTTTTTATTTCATTACTGAATTGAAGTGGAGAGACAGCTCACGAACCACCTCTGTCTTTCACACATCACGATTCAGCAATGTGTGTTCATGTTTAAACTTAATCTTGCTTCCAAAACATTTATGTGACTTTTAGTCTGTTTTATATGAATATTTTTCTAAAATAAATTTCAAAAAATAAATAAAATTGTGTTCTTAAAAATTAAGATTTTGCCCATGCGTTCTTATTCTTTTTTAAAAGATTTATTTCCCCCAGAAAAATAAATTAAAATGAGTGTTCTCCAAGACTAAGATTTTTCTAATGCATGAATTCTTATTCTTTTTTGAGATTTTTGTTTTACTCCTTAATCGTTTCTTTTCTTTTCTCATCATTATCACGTTTTTTCCCCTCAAATTATTCATTCTTGAATTCAAGATTTCTTATAAAGTAAAATAGAATATATTCATTTGATTTACTTAAGTATGGTTGAGTAGTGTTCTTTGAATTAACTGATTTTCATGAACGGATCAAAAACGGATTGAAAATACTTTTCTCAAAAGAAAAAAGAAAAAAACCGTGTACTCGCTTTTAAAATCAAGGAAGTATTTTGATCATGAATTAAAATAAGTTAGCCTAATTTTTTACAGAATAAGTATTACGCTTATTTCTTGTCTGACGTGCAGAGATATGAAAGAGAACTGCAAAATTACAAATAAGTTTTGTTATTTTAGAAGAATATCCAAGTTTTTTGGATTATACCTTTTCGTTTCGTAAACATCCATCTGAAATCTGCAGTTTGCCATCTTTTCTTCTCGGAGTGAGTAGACTTTTTCTGGATTTGTGGAGCTGTTCTTTTAAGGCAATTGGCTGGACGAGGCTGGCTCACAATTGGCGCCACTTGAGTATGATTCAACCCGATCGATTGATTGTTGTTCAAGAAATACTGATTTCCATTGGAGAATTGTCCACTTGTCTGATGAATGTGAACTGGGGCGTGCGTGAGTGGTACAGTTTGACCGAAATCGAGAGTAGGATCGTTGTAACAAGGGGCAACATTACTGGCCATGTTAGCTGCATGTGGTAAAGGATACTGGCAGTGCCAATCGTTCATGGTTAACCTAAAAGACTTGAGAGATAGGAAGAGAAACGAAGGTGAGAAGAGATTGATGCGATTCGATTGGAAGTGTTGATCATATTTGGATCAATAGAATGGGCGGAGGAAGTACTTAGGACTAACACCAGTAACAATAACTACAATGATATTCCACTTGACTTACGTTCAAGAATAAAAACTTATAAGTCTAGTTTGAGTTTCCCTTGTGTTCAGACGTGCTAGTTCTATCGCGTTTGGTCATCACCCGGCCATGGTATTTCGATATCATCTCGTATTTGAACAGTTTGCAGCCGTGCAAGGAGGAGCCTTGTTAATTTGAAATCAACCCCCTGGCGTGTTTTCAACACAATTCAACGCACGCTCACAAGCTAATGAAAAATAAAATCACATTAACTCAGTCCTTGACCGTAAACAATGCTCCTCGCAAAGATGTATCCCACAGGAGGTCGACTCGAATACACCTTTAAATATCTCAATTGCATAAAGAAAAACTGAACAGAGTAGCGTTTGCTCTCTCTCTCTCTTGTTTACGCAACACCGTTCCGTAGGGGTTCTAAAGTATTTGGCTCTAAAAACTACAAAATTTGCTCCTTAACTTACAGATTGAATGATCGCAATAGTTATGGTGTAAAGAAAAAACTCTTAAGTATATTTGAGATATGTTAAAATGTTTTGCAAAATTCAAAGAATTCAGTTCAAAAGCAAAGATTTTTAAGAACTTCTGTCACGTTTCCCCTTCTCATAATTTAATGGAGTTCCTAAGCCTCAGTTGGTTGATGTCCGATGCCAGTATAAATAGCAATGATTAATAAGGCCCTAGGTAGATTTGTAATGTTTTCCCACAAGCAATAAATCATTACCAATTATTGAAGCTAAAAATTACATCAACGATATAAATAAATGATAAGAAAAAATACAAATTTTTACAAAATAATTTTTTCAGATTCTGGAATAGGAAGGCTGAGAGAGAAGAGGAAAATGGCGCTTCTTTTCCGCCGGAAAAGCGAGCGAAAACGTTTCAACAACTGAATTTAAACTCCTGATTCTGTGATATTTTCGTGGAGAAAGAAAAGTCGTGGTCCGGAACTAAGCCCCAAAGAAAAAGAGTCCATATACTATTGCTCAGTTATTTTGTATATCCAAAATTGAGATTAAGTTCACATGAGTGCGAGATACCTGTGGATTTTTAGTTATAACTGAACGCGCTTCCATACAGAGACAAACAAAGCATCCACAGACATCGATGTGAGTTTTTTTTTTTGAGAAAACCTACTAATAACGAAGCCCAATGAAAGCACATCCCAGTGTTGTAGTAATCAAGAATTGAACTAATATTCCGAGAGGCTAAACAGTTTTTGGCTGACTGAATTCAAAAGCAAATGTTGCCTAACTGACACAGAATCGCACCATGTATACATATTTACGAATTTTTTCTACAATTTTCTTACAGTTCATGTTTTAAAAGCGTCAAAAGATGTAAATGTTTCTATTTCCACAAATTACTAGAGAACCGGCTTCCAAATTAGCTTGAATAAATTACTATCATATATATATTACTATTACAGAATATGACCGAAAATAAATTGCAACCTTAAACTCAAAAATCAAAACGACTGATTACGATTTACGCCATGCAGTCAGGTAGGAACGATTGAATTTTGTAATCCACTTTATCACATTTTAAATTGTAGAATACAACTTAAAATAGTAACATTTTGAGATATGATGGAGATTATATAGGTAATTGAGCATCGTAATGACGTTTTCTTAAATGACATTTTCAGCCTTGATACGTCCTTCGTTGGAGTTGAAGACGAGATGTTTTGATCTTTACGAGCCATTTAGTGAATTTTTTACGTCTGTACGGCTTTTTGCCAAAAAAAATATAGATTTTTTTAGTCTTTTCGCCTTGCATAGACTTAGAATCTATTTGAATTTCATGTTGAAGTACCACTTGAAGTCCTACAGTTAGACAATCAACACTATAACCACAAGAGTAGTGAGTAGATTAGGTAATAGATATTCAAAAACTACCACTTCCCAACAAAGATAATATCTCAAAACCCAATTCATACAGACAATAGGAAAGCGGTTATCTTGAGTACTTCTAAAGTACAAGTTAGAGCGTACAATTCTTAAGCTATCGTTACTAACCTCCTAGAAGATGTGTTCCACGCGTAATGGCCGTATTTCTTCAGCACTCAAAAAACACTCGTTTCAACTAAGGAACAAGCCATCAAGTGACCATGCTTTCTAAAAGTTATAAACAGAAACCTTCAAAGAAGCAAGCAGCTTTTTATTCAAAATGCCAAGTTCAAAGAGCCCGGCTTCCAGATCTCGACTAGAAAACACGCTGAGCTCGGCAACATGTGGCTGACTTTGATGTCTCCGCAATCTACGTATCTACGATCTTGGAGGAGAGACTTCATTCAAAAACAGGCCAAATTTTTTTACGCATTTGGTACGTGCAGTTGCTTTTCGTAAAAGCTAAAGTTAAGTTAATATTTAGATTTCTTTGCGGAGCTCATTGAGTAATATTCAATTAGTATTTGCTCAGTGATTCACTGCCGTTTTTCTTTTCCTGCCTATAAGACAGTTGGTCTTACAAAACGTTCCCCACTCCCACTGTGTGTCTTTATACCCGATCAAAAGGCAAAGCAAAAAGAAGACGTGATGATGCAAAAGGAAAAATCAATTTCAAGGACTTTAAATATCCCCTCGACAAAACCCCACAGAGGAGACGGAGCGAGACCAAACATACTCAACCTCGTCACTGAGAAAATGTGAATGGCCGGTGTTATGAATGGCAGGTACCAGCAGCATCAATGCTTAACGTTGCCTCAATTCAAACCTCATGTTTTGAAGCTTTAAACTAGTCTTTTATTACGTCTTTCATAAGATGTCTTTCATAAGATGCTGAAGCTCATCATCTGCTGAAGTTAAATGAACAATAAAAAATGTGTTCATTTTTATTAGAGCCTGACATGCTAAATTCCAGTTGATCTGTGAGTTATCCAAGCCCTGACTTAGATCAGCCCAGAGATTGTTCCAGGGTTCGATGTGTGAGTTAGCCATATACCCTGACTTAGATTAGCCCAGAGATTGTTTCAGGGTTCGATCTGTGAGTTAGCGGTGCCCTGACTTAGATCAGCCCAGAGGTTGTTTCAGGGTTCGATCTGTTCGAACTTGAACTTGAACTTGAGTTAACGGCCGTACCCTGGCTTAGATAAATCCAGAGGTTGTTTCAGGGTCCGATAAAATTAGAAGTTTTGTAACGTATCCAAGAGTACCCTGATAAAATGCAAACGGTCATAAATCCGGCTTCGGCAAAACACTTGTTAAGCAAGTTTTTAAGAGATTCAAGTATTGATGAGAAAGAGAGAGAGGGGGAAAATGGGGATGGAGGGAGGGAGGGATGCCAGAGTGCATGGAAACAGTATTTTCCGTGACACAAAAACAATTTTACAGGTGGTGATAGAATTATTTACTTTGCATTTAGAAGGTATTTTTTTCGTCTCCTCTTCCTCCTCCGTGTTCAATTTAAATAACTATTTCTGCTCCATGTTAAAAATAGATTGGCAAGGTTTTTTTTATTTTCTTCTAGAACGACGTTCACGTAACACCTATAATTTCTTGCACTAATTTACTTTACTTTAAGACATGCACCATGTTTTAAATCAGTGCTTTACACTTATTTTTGCTATTATCTCATGTCTGTACTAGAAAAACCGAAGCTATTGAACGACTTTGTCAATTGAATTGAATCCCAAGACTAGACAATAAATATTTCAGTAAACATAAGCTATCGTCTAGCGACGTTTTAGCTTGTCTTCACTGCTAGGCCTTCTCGTCGGCTAAAACAATAATAATCAGTTAAAACCTATGTTAAAAAAAGTCAAAACCAACGATGAATTCTCTGCATAAAAGAAAGCCAAATAGGAAAGAAAAGCAAACAGCACTGAATCGTTTTAAAGGCTGTGTTATTCGAAGTGAGCGCGTGGCTGCCGTCGTCCTATTGTTCCAACCCTTTGGTCGGTTTCCCTTTAACTTGAAGATGTTTACTTTAAATAAACCAAAACAAACGCTAATTATATCCTTTTCTAAAGATTTGACTCAAAATAATCATTATCGTATTAATTCTTATTCAAAGCACTTCTTTAATGTTTAGAATTGAACGTGTAATTGGTTGTGGCGTCTTTGAAATTTTTGCTCTCTGCGTTCCTAAAGATTTGAGGTTCCTTGTTTAGCCTTGTGGCTGGTTGGGGGAAAAGGCATTATTCAAAGCTTAGTCTACCAAGTATATATATAAGTTGTTTTAATTGAATTGGGATTTAGAAGTTGATTTTTGCGGCGAGAGGAAAACTGGAGAAAATATCACATGCATGAATGAAAAAAAAAAGTTCAAGTTCGTCAAAAAGCAGGGAGTGGTAATCTTTATAACTTATTGCGATTTTGAGCCAATACGGGTTTATATTGGCGGCTGGTTGGGAGAAAATATATGCGACGAAGGCCAATACGGAATATATTTTCTTCCAACGCCGTCAATATAACCCGTATTGGCGGCTAAAAATCGCAATTTGTATTACGATTTTCCTATCGCCCGGCAACTCTGAGCCGACAATACGGGTTTATTTGGCTGCTCTCTCCCAATGAAACTTATAGGAGAATCGCGATACAGTCTCGAATTGAAGTTTAGTATTTGTTTTGGTAGGGAGAAAACTGGCGGGGAAAAGCTCTCGAAGCACAGCCGGAGTAACTCTACTCACAAATAAAACCCAAGCAGTTTTCCAGTGAAGATCACAAAGACACGAAATGATGTCCAGAGAAACTGAGGCATCGTATGGGGATCAGGCTGGTCTGACAGACAATGAATCAGGGGAAAGATAAGTGAGACGCAGGCTATGTAGGACTTGTCCTGTCTGCAATCCAGACTGAATGTGAAGCACGGGTGACGTAGCGGTGAAAGCGCTCGCCTCTCGCCTGGTTTGAGTCCTGCCGGGCTCGGTGTCGTAAGTGGCTAGAGTTGGTTGTTTGGTTCTCTCCTGTGATTTGAGGGTTTTTCTCCGGATTCTCCAATTGGAATTTCAGTGGATGAATAGCTACTCTGTGGAGATGCCACTGCTAAATCCTATTTATTTTATGTTGTACGCATGCGCAAAAATTGAAGCGTATACACCTATTTGAACAATGTTGGAGCTGAAAGCATTAGGCAATAGGCACCAATACCGATAAGTGATAGGTCATTACAAGATTGGAGAATAGCTTGAATGACTTGTGCTTATTATTAAAGTGCTGAGAGATTCAGTGTTCTTTATTGGCGCGGCTCGATTATTCTTGTTTTGATGTATGTGATATATACCCATAATTCTTTTCCGTCTTGGAATGACCTATTGCCAGGCTCTTCTGGCTACGACAATATTTTTTGAAACAGGGGTATTACTCAGCTCAGGCACATTTTTAATATTCATCTTATCATATTTTCTTGTACATTATATAGGGCGAAATATATTGTTGTTGTTATTGTTGTTGTTGTTGTTCCTCAGTTATTGTGGCTTTTTCATTATCGTAATTTGTTGTATGTGAGGTATATAATGGTAACAAATTCAGATTCATTCATTCATCGATTAACGGCTGTAGCTGTGCGCACTGCTGTAGGGATGACTACATCGAGCCCTTCATGGATCAGAGAGCTGCATTCCAAGTAGGTAGAGATACCAAGTCTGCTAGCCAGTTGTCTGCCTTCTTCATATGATATATAATCTTGTGGGGATCTAGTGATATTGATGTTAAGAAAGACTAAATAAGTACAGTATTTAATAAATCATTAAATAAACTTGCAAGCATACTAAACGATATTATTGGGGCAAAATATTCTGAATAAATCAGAAAAATAATCAAAAACAACTGATGAGTATCGATTCAAAGTTTTTTTTAAATTTCCGTTTCTAGTTTTGCTTACCTGTTGTTTTTAGCAGCGTTTGACCTTAGATCTATTTTATTTCCTACCAAAATGTTCACAGAGTCAGGAGAGTAGTGCCTGATTTCCGGTATCCATTTGTGCTCGATATTCTCAAACGAATTTCTGTTTGACACATCAAAACAAACCAAAAATGCATCCGTAGCAGGATAAGACAGCGGCCTTAGCATATCGTAGTCCTCCCCTCCGCCTGTATCCCAAAAACCAACACTGTGTACACGATTATCAACGAGGATATCTTGTAAATGATCATCGGCAACTATCGGTACATGTTCAGAGGGAAAAGAGCCGGTTTGGATGTTAATAAGAAGGCAAGTTTTCCCAACATCACTGTCTCCAACAACCACTAGCTTGATATTTTCCATCTTTTTTTCTAGAGAATATCAAAGTAGCAACTGGTGTTAGTAGCTCCATCATTGCCGCCATCAGATATTGGTTTTAATTTGACCCTAACCTGTAGGTGGCGTGACTGGCGGGTATGGCTCACTTAATGCCGAATTCCTTTTTCCAAGGAAGCAGGGGAGTTCTTTTTTGGTGGTATTTTCACGAACGGCTGTGCGCACTGCTGTAGGGATGACTGCATCGAGCCCTTCTTGGGTCAGAGAGCTGCATTCCAAGTAGGTAGAGATACCAAGTTTACTAGCCAGTTGTCTGCCTTCTTCATATGTCACATAGTCTTGTGGGGATCTAGTGATATCGATGTTGTTAGTATAGGAAATCGCACGACCTCGAGTACAATTTGGAAATTAATAGGTACGAGTAATGTTTTGAAAGTTCTTGTAATTGCACGAGCCTTTAGGCGAGTGCAATTAAAGAACTTTCAAAACATTACGAGTGCCTATTAATTCCAAATTGTACGAGAAGGTCGTGCGATTTTTTATTTATAGTTCACTCGACAAAATTTTATAAACATGCGAAGCGAAGGCATTCATTCATCTTCATTGCCTTTGCTATAACCGACCCTTCTCCAAGAAAGCTAAGTCAAGAACAGCATATAAGTGTTAACGTTGCTGTAAAACCTTTTTAGATTAGTATTTTATGTATGATTTGAACTACAAAATACTAGAAAATAATTTTACATCTCAAGTAAAAAGCCATTTTAATGCATGTTTACAACTATTGAATGACAGTACTGACAGCTAAACAGCGAATCAAGAAGCGACTTTTCTTTGTAAACGTACTGTGTGAAAACTAAGCGAAAGTTGAGAGTTTACAGTTCGCTAATATAAGTTTTTTCCTCTTAGTATTTGCTAATAACTGCAAAAACACAATTTCAAAAATACTTTCGTTGAAAACAAGTTAGCTGGACAACATCAAAAGGGATAAAAGCGACAAATATGTCGTTCAAGTTAAAAGTTTTGAAGTACAGCTTTCCGTGAACGAGTCGCCAGTGATCAGACCATGTGCTTTGGATATTATTCCCTCCTGTAGCTTGAAGAATTTCGCTGCTATTTTCTTTGAATGGTGAATTATCTGAAGATTTTATTATTTCAAGACTGGATTGATAACTTAGGATTAATTAACTTGTGATAAATAGCTGAATTTTTGGTCTTTTTTTGGTTTTGTTTTGTTTTTTGTTTTGTTTTTCTTTGTTTTTATTTTCAAAATAAACCCGCGAAATCTTTCGCGCCATGAAATCTTCGCTGGCCACAAGACAAACGGGCTCAAAATTTCCAAAAAATTATGGTCTAACAGCGTTTTTCCCCAGTAAATCTATGCACTGACAGATTCTAAGAGCAGCGGTGTTTTCAAAATCTAAAATTTGCTGTTTACAAGCTTCAAAATGATGGGTTTTTAAATGGTTTTTGCCACATATTTCCTAAAATATTTGTGATCGAAACTGGACATTTTGTGACAGAATTGCAGACTTTTAGAGAAAGATTTGGGGAAGTGATTTTTCGGCTCGAAAAAGGTAATAACTTTCTTTCACCTGTAGACGTAAAGAATACGTCAACTGCTTTTCCAACTATCGAACGACGGTGCTTGAGGTTCAACTTTTGGAATTCTTCGTTTGTCCTTACGATATAATCATGGGTTTACAGAGGAGTGGCAATGAAAATGGCAAACGGCCCTTACGGGCTTTAGAGCCGTGATGGGAAAACTATATTTCGAAAAAGGTAAGATAAATTTCGTAAACAGACAAGATATATTTTTACATTACGTTAGGCCATGTGCTTGATACCCCCATTATGAGGTTCAACTTTTTAATATCCTTTAACTGGAATGATTAATTCGACGGTAAACTACGTCTCTCAAACGTTTTTCAATAGTTTGGAATCAATGCCGAGTGACTGCAGAGGGACTGGGAGCCAGAAAGTATTTGTTTCGGTGCACGAAATTTCTGGCAATGGGTAAGATTTGATCTTAACTATTTTCAAAACAAAAAACGAGCCTCTACTCGCTGTGTTTTTTCGCTAAACGAAAAGAAATCTGCTTTAAAACTATTGTTAGCTGTTTTCTACATATTGTACAATTATTGTAGATGTGGTGTTGAATATATTTTTCGAGAAGACCACAGAAGACAACAGGTAGTAAAACGAGAACATTCAAAACTCCAACTCAAATTGTTTGGTGAAAACTAGAAAGAAAAAACGACTTTCTACTACAAAACATGATTTATTAGGTCTTGAATTTGTCTAGTTATCATAATTTGAGGCCTTCCTATGTGTGTATTGAACAGTTTTCTAAATTTTTCCATTTTAATCTATAAAACACTGATTTTTTTGGGAATTTCACACATTTCACTGGGGAAATTTGCCGCTTTTGGCCGTGTTTCCATAGCGACCTAATTGGTACTCCCGCGGAGTACCAATTAACGCTCTAATTGTACTCCTCTAGACCAATCAGAATCGAGTAATTTTGTCGAGTGACTATAAAAAAGTAAATCAGTACAGTAAACACAACAAACAAAACGAAGAAACAATTGATCATGAATGAGAAGGTAAATAAAATAAATGAGAAATAACTTGCTGTCAATAAAAGTTATTATAATGTAATTACTGGGTTGCCTGTGGCAAACCAGTCTTAAAATGAGGGCCGTTTTTCGGGCGTCAGGTAGACCATAATGTCTATTGTGACGTCACACGTCATGATTGTTCGAGAACTTGTAACCATAGCAATAGTCTGTCCAATGAAGTTGTGTTGTGTTATGTATTTGTGTACAAATATGATCGACAATTCAATAGAATTTCCAACATGACATCGAGCAAGAGGTATTTATAGCTTTGGGTGTTTGCCGTTGCCATTAATTCATTCGTTCAAGGTTCGTGAGGTATGTTGTCTGTAGGCATGTGGCCTACTATTGTCTTTAGCTTTTTTAACGGTCAGCTTAAACTACTTACAAACGCACACGCTGTACGTGGTAGACCCACACTAAAGATGTTGTTGAGCGATTTTGGAACGGGTTGGTCCACGTACTCAAAGAGAGAAGTCTGAGTATCTATGAGCTATATTTGAGAATCTATGAGCAAACTATGAGAATAGTAGAGCTATACAAACTAGTCAAAATAGACTAAGAGAATCTATGAACTATCTAGCTATGATCAAACTAGATCTTCTCAGATCTCAGATACAAAAAATATATACCGAGACAAACTACAAAACGAGTGACAAACAAAGCTTTGATGAAAGCTGACTCCAAGAACTTGTAGAAGTCAGACGAGCCGATAGTGATCTACAAGAAAGCGAACTGCCAAGACTCCTTGTTGAATATTTCCATTTATGAAAATACAGGTAAAAAAATTAGGGAAAAACAAATTACTAGTTAAACACATTTTGGCTAAGAGTATTTACATTGATAAAACGTTTGTTTTGCAGTGAACAGTTTCGATACTTAAATGGATATGTGTATTTCATCAGCTAGTCTTAAAAGGTCAACGTACTCTAGTAGGTCAAGTAGAAGCCTAATACGCGTTGACGAGTCAGTAACTTAACACTTATGTATTACTAGAATTTAAAATGTTTTTATTAAAGAGGGACTTTGAACCAAAAAAGAATATTTTCGTGTGAAATAATAAAGAGTATATAGGATTGACGAGTGGGCGAGCTCTTGCACAGGCAACCCAGTGAACGCTCTAAGAGCGTCTAGTTAATTATGGATGAGGGAGTATTAGAACTAATTTTCCCTCTTTCTATTCATGAGCGAGGGATGTTAGCGATTAAACGTCCCTCCAAAAACAATGAATCCCGAGGTGATCATGGTATTATGATGGATATTTTCATCGTCTCGAAAAAGCTGTTAATAAAATTCAAAGAAATTCAAAGAAATTTTTAAAAAAATAAAGAAATAAAAAATTGAAAAATACATAGTTTTTTTAAACTACCAAAAATTAAATATATATATAAATATATATATAAATATATATATAAATATATATATAAATATATATATAAATATATATATATAAATATATATAATATATAAATATATATTGTTTTCATTTTATTAAATTGATTTACTCATAGCCATTAATGATATTTTCTTCCATTACAAAGGCAATGTTACATACTGAAACTTATTTCTGAAACTGGTGTCGATTCCTGTTGTGAGGCAAACGTTTCAAAAGAGGTGTTACACGTTAATACTAGACTGTCTTCTAAACTACGTTTACGAAACAGGAAGTTTCTTGTTCTCGACTAGAAAGCTCCTCTACGTGAAACTCCGTCTCATGGACTTTATCAAAAACGTTAACAGGTTAAATTAAGTTGCTATCTTTAATTAATTCCTATTTGTTATTTTGTTATTTTTATTTTTTTAAAAGTTTATTTTCCTGTGACAACATTTTTGCAATCAGGTGTATATATAGAAAAACTTAATAAAAAAAAAAAATTAAAAATTGAAACGAAGCAAATTTCCAAAATAAAAGATAGTGCCCTCCACATGCCATACCCCAAGCATCCGCAGATCTGGGACAACGTATGGACTTCGGACATGACGGCAATTAAGTCCCTCCGCCCTTGGTTGCACGAATTACACACAGTCATGTTCTAGCCCGGAGGCATCAGGGGAGAGACCAGCCGGCCCCCAGACCATATAAGCTAGCCCCTTGCACAACCTGCCACGCACTGGCACATTGATATGAAGTGGAAAATAAACTAGTCTATCTGGTGCATTGTTCTCACTGCTATTGTTGTGCTAATATCTTGAAAACCGTGGTCCAGTGGAAAAAAACTGAACTCCAAGACGCTGAGTCAAGCCCGATTGGGCGAGATCATTAGTTGGATGGGTGACTTGAGACTCGTACCTACTCAAACTTTTCTTTCTTTCTTTTTTTCTTTCTTTTTTTCTTTGTTAGTGTGATGTCATTAATATGTAAAAGAGATGCATACCGGGAGGTTACTAAGGAGGCAACCATATGAGTACAATCTACTTCCATCTGATTCTAGGATGGGATGGGTAATTTGCTAAGTGGATGGATGAATAGATAGATGGGATAGATAGTAACTATATTTATTAACGGTGACCATCAAAATTTACAATAGAGGATTTGCACCACCACGTGATGGCAGCCATGACAGGAGTCAGGAACAATAGAGTCTTTAATTCCCGGCCCCCTGGTGAAACTGAATTATTTCTCATGATTAGATTAGATTCAATACCCCACTTTCGATATTCTAGTTGAATGGTCACCCACAAAGCAATTCAAGGCGATGCTCCGGGGAAACAAAAGAATACATAAGGATTACTCTATTGTTTCCCCGGAGCCTCGTCTTGAATTGCTTTGTGCGTGATCACTTAACCAGAATATCGAAAGTGGTCTATTGTCCCTGCCTCCTGTCATGGCTGCCATCACGTGATCTATATAAACTAAAATTACAATTTTTTTCCTACCTAAGATAAGAAGTTTATACTGAAGGTGAGCTTCAAAACGGAAGTGAGTGTGTGATTAATGGCTGAATGAATGAAATCATTAAGTAAATAATATAAATATTGTTTCAACCCCAACAAGTTTCCGCTCTCTATAAGTAGATTTCGAAATATAGAATTCCCCCTTTTCAATTGATTCAAAGCTTTCTTTCTAATAATTTCTTTTTAAATTTGCTTACCTTTTGAGTTTAGCAGCGGTTGATCTTAGATCTATTTTATTTCCTACCAAAATGTTCACAGAGTCAGGAGAGTAGTGCCTGATTTCCGGTATCCATTTGTGCTCGATATTCTCGAACGAATTTCTGTTTGACACATCAAAACAAACCAAGAATGCATCCGTAGCAGAATAAGACAGCGGCCTTAGCTTATCGTAGTCCTCCTGTCCGGCTGTATCCCAAAAACCAACATAGTAAGCTCGATTATCAACGAGGATCTGTTTTGAACAACCGTCGGTGATTGTCGGCACATATTCAGAAGGGAACGAGCCGGTTTGGCTGGTAATAAGCAGGCAAGATTTCCCAACAGCGCCGTCTCCAACAACCACTAACTTGACATTTTGCATCTTTGTTAGGTAAAACTATTTTCCCTTCCAATGCAGCCTGTCGAGCTGAGAATAGGTTTACTTTCGTTTCCTGTCCTCTCTTCAACCAACCAATCAGGAGAGCGATAATGTCATCGACTATTGAGCTGTTTCCTGTCACACAAGTGATTCTCCGACATCATGAAAAACCAAACACTTTAATCGTTCGTTGCGATACCAATTACTTAATTGATCAATTTTATTAACTATTTCTCAAATTTTGCGTGACCGAATTCATTCAGCACTTTTCAGCACTTATTTTAATATATTAAATTAAATTAAAATAATTAAATTATTTTCATAATTCTGCGACCTCACCGACTCCAAACCGACCGAGTTCATTCCGATTTAGCGATAAGTAAATTGTATTGACTAGACATCCATTTTCGCATGGAAATTTGTTTATCGCTTACAATCGGAACGAACTCCACCCGTCGTAGTTTGATTGACGGAAGCCAAAACGCCATGCAGAGGCGTCTGAAAAGTCGCTACATGTAAAAACTCCGTCGTCAGCAATGTTGCTTGCAGCTGCTGCATATCGTGTATCCCCATGCAGCCAGCCCTACTACATGACACTGCATTTACTATCTTTACTTGTGTTTTCTATTTTCTTTTCGTTTTCTTGTGCATCATTGATAAAGCTTAAGGGAGGCCTTCTGTGTTCTTTGTTGGTTCCTTGGAAGAGAGAGAAGAAAGCTCAAAAACAATGGGCAATAACAGAGTGCAGTGTAGATTCCAAAAGCTTGAGGAATTTTTTTAGTTACTTTCTCAATGGTTGATCTAGAACTGTACAGTGATCTTCAAAACCTGAATCATACCGAACCGGGTTAATCAAAAAAAGTTTTTTTCTTCGCTTCTAAGTGCAGCCTGTATGAGTATATCAAATTAGCCATATTGGAGGTATATATGTTGGTCGGTTACAAGTATATCTGTTGGAAGTACATCATTTTGGAAGTATATATAATGTTGGTGTTATCTGCATATAAATGTAGCCATGCTGGAGGTATATATAGCTGTGCAAAAGCATCCAACATGGCCGACACATATTGATTTTAATTTGACTCTAACCTGCAGGTGGCACTACTGGTGGGCACGGCTCATTTGATGCTGAATCTCTTTTTCTAGAGAAGATATTTTTCCCAAGAAACGAGAAGTGGGATTGTTTTTTGGAGGAGTTTTCGTAAACGGCTGTGCGCACTGCTGTGGGGATGACTACATCGAGCCCTTCTTGGGTCAGAGAGCTGCATTCCAAGTAGGTAGAGATACCAAGTCTACTAGCCAGTTGTCTGCCTTCTTCATATGTTATATAGTCTTGTGAAGATCTAGTGATATTGATGTTGAGAAAAAGTAGATCACCACAATCAACACAACAAACAAAACAAAGAAACGACTGAGCTGGTAAGTGATCATGAATGAGAAGGTAAACAAATGAATAAGCAGATACTGGTTGTCAGAATAAGTAATTAAATAAGGAATTAAATTGGCAAATAAAGGAAGGATGGAGGGAGGGAGGGAGAAAGGGAGGGAGGGATGGTGGGAGGGAGGGAGGGAGGGAGATGGATGAATGGATGGATAGATGGATGGATAGATGGATGCATGGATGGATGCATGGATGCAGGGATGCATGTATGGATGCATGCATGGATGGATGGACTGGCGGACGGAAGGACGAACGCCTTGTAACAAACATTTGGGAAGCCCTTTCAATACCAAGTCATTTTATCAAAACAATTCATGAAGTCAACAACGGGTCGCCGTTAATATTTCCTTGGTTGAGTATGATTTGAAGAGCATTTAGCGTAATCGACACACCAAACAAACGTCACGTTTGCCTAGTGTCTCTGGGCTTACCTGTTGTTTTTAGCAGCATTTGACCTTAGATCTATTTTATTTCCTACCAAAACATTCGCAGCCTCAGGACAGTAATGCCTGATTTCCGGTATCCATTTGTGCTCGATATTCTCAAACGAATTTCTGTTTGACACATCAAAACAAACCAAGAATGCATCCGTAGCAGGATAACCGAGAGGCCTTAGCCTATCATATTCCTCCTGCCCGAGTGTATCCCATAAATCAACATTATAAACACAATTATCAACGAGGATGTTGCTGGCACTATTATGCAACAGTGTCGATATGTATTCAGGGAACAAGCCAGTTTGGCTGACAATAACCAGGCACGATTTCCCAACAGTGCCGTCTCCAACAACCACTAGCTTGAAATCCTGCATTTTGGTTGGTTAAAAACTGAATTTTTCCTTCCAAATCGTGACAACACAGTTGACAAGAGGAGTTTCGCTATTGCTTAAAGTTCTCTTTACACATGGTTTTATTGACACAAGGAGTTAAAAAAAAAAACAGCCAATCACGACAGCGATGATCTAATCGCCTAATGAGGATCTTGTGTTACCACAAGTGTAAAAGCTCAAGTTTTTGAAATACAACAATACAAATTAACAAAGCAATACATAGACTTCAGTGAATATCCGAGGAGGACGTCAGTATGCCTCCTGTCATGGCTGCCATCACGTGATGGTGCAAAGCCCGATCTATATAAACTAAGAGTACTTTTTTTGTTTCTACCTAAGATGCGAAGTTTATAATGAAGGTGAGCTTCAAAACGGAAGTGAGTGTGTGATTAATGGCTGATTGAATGAATTTATTAAATAATATAAATATTGTTTCAACCGCAACAAGTTTCCGAAATATTTCGAAATATAGAATTCCCTCTTTCCAATTGATTCAAAGTTTTCTTTCTAATGATTTCATTTTGATTTTGCTTACCTGGTGTTTTTAGCAGCGTTTGACCTTAGATCTATTTTATTTCCTACCAAAATATTCGCAGTGTCAGGAGAGTAGTGCCTGATTTCCGGTATCCATTTGTGCTCGATATTCTCAAACGAATTTCTGTTTGACACATCAAAACTAACCAAGAATGCATCCGTAGCAGAATAAGACAGCGGCCTTAGCTTATCGAAGTCTTCCTGTCCGGCTGTATCCCAAAAATCAACATAGTAAGCTCGTTTATCAACGAGGATCTGTTTTGAACAACCGTCGGTGATTGTCGGCACATATTCAGAAGGGAACAAGCCGGTTTGGCTGGTAATAAGCAGGCAAGATTTCCCAACATCGCCGTCTCCAACAAAAACTAGCTTGATATTTTGCATTTTTGTTAGGTAAGACTATTTTCCCTTCCAATGCAGCCTGTCGAGCTGAGAATAGGTTTACTTTCGTTTCCTGTCCTCTCTTCAACCAAACAATCAGGACAGCGATAATTTCATCGACTATTGATTGTTTCCTGTCACCCAAGTGGTTCTCTACATCATAAAAAACCAAACACTTGTTCGTTCCGATACCTATTACTTAACTGATCAATTTTATTAACTATTTTCTAAACTTTTCTTTGAATATCGCAAAATTGTTCTCATGGACGTAAATAAAGGTCTACATTGTCACGCAACGAAACCTATATTCGAATGCGTGACTGAATTCATCCAGCACTTTTCAGCACTTATTTTAATAAATGTACGTGTTACAGCGCTTTTCGTAATTCTGCGACCTCACCGACTCCAAACGTACCGAGTTCATTCCGATCGAGCGATAAGGAAATTGTATTGACTAGACGTCCATTTTCGCATGGAAATTTGTTTATCGCTTACGATCGGAACGAACTCGACCCGTCGTAGTTTGATTGACGGAAGCCAAAACGCCATGCACAGACGTCTGAAAAGTCGCTACATGTAGACTCCGTCGTCAACAATGTTGCTTGCAACTGCTGCATATCGTGTATCCCCATGCAGCCAGCCCTACTACATGACACTGCATTTACTATCTTTACTTGTGTTTTCTATTTTCTTTTCGTTTTCTTGTGCATCATTGATATTGCTCAAGGGAGGCTTTCTGTATTCTTTGACGTAGTCTTTGTTGGTTCCTTGGAAGAGAGGGAAGAAAGCTCAAAAACAATTGGCAATAACAAAGTGCATTGTAAATTCCAAAAGCTTGAGGAATTTTTTTAGTTACTTTCTCAATGGTTGATCTAGAACTGTACAGTGATACTCAAAACCTGAATAACACCGAACCGGGTTAATCAAAAAAAGTTTGTTTCTTCGCTTCCAAGCGCAGCCTGTATGAGTATATCAAAGTAGCCATATTGGAGGTATATATGTTGGTCGGTTTGCAGTATATCTGTTGGAAGTACATCATTTGGGAAGTATATATAATGTTGGTGTTACCTGCATATAAATGTAGCCATGCTGGAGGTATATAGTTGTGCAAAAGCATCCAACATGGCCGACACATATTGATTTTAATTTGACTCTAACCTGCAGGTGGTACGACTAATGGGCACGGATCATTTGATGCTGAATCTCTTTTTCTATAGAAGATCTTTTTCCCAAGAAACGAGAAGTGGGATTGTTTTTTGGAGGAGTTTTCGTAAACGTCTGTGCGCACTGCTGTGGGGATGACTGCATCGCGCCCTTCTTGGGTCAGAGCGCTGCATTCCAAGTAGGTAGAGATACCAAGTGTACTAGCCAGTTGTCTGCCTTCTTCATATGTTATATAGTCTTGTGGGGATCTAGTGATATTGATGTTGAGCAAAAGTAAATCAGTACCGTAAACACAACAAACAAAACGAAGATTTAAAATACGTGCGAATGTTGGTTGAATGAACGGCGAGATGGGGGTTTTCCCTTCGTTTTATTTATATTTTGATACAATACCGCATTACAAAAATGCACGGGCTCAAGGCTAACAACTTTGGTTAATTCGTATGCAGGCCTGGTCGCAAATACATTACCTAGAGGGGTTTTCATTTTCAATAGGCCGCTATGCAAAACCATATAAAAAAGTTGAGAACAGAATATGTCCAATATGCAACATAGAAGTAGGAGATGAAGCTCACTTCTTATTAAAATGTCTACTGTACGAAGAAAAAAGTAGAGAGCTTTACATAAAGATAGAGAAAGAGATCGCTCTCACAACTATCAAAATGTCTGATGACGATCTCTTTTTCCTGTTAATAAATCCCCCTAATGTAAAAAGTGCGTAAAAAATAATTGCAAAACATATAAATGAAAACATAGTGTTACGAAAGTAAAAAATAACAGAAATTATATAAAAAATATAATATAATATAATATAAACATGTTATAATGGGCATATAGCTTGATCATGAAGGAAAAAACGAGAAATGACAACATGATGATCTTTTGGTTTTGAATCTTTACTGAATATTTCGAGGACTGTCTAGTGCTCATCATCACCATTATGAGTGACATGAACTGAGAACTTCTATATTTGCATATATCACATGAA
Source organism: Anthopleura xanthogrammica (assembly GCA_964019055.1). NCBI lineage: Eukaryota > Metazoa > Cnidaria > Anthozoa > Actiniaria > Actiniidae > Anthopleura > Anthopleura xanthogrammica. Next base: position 21,580,017 of record OZ025206.1, on the reverse strand, counting down.
TCTAATTAAACAGTTCAACTTTAAATGAACAAGGACAATCCGTCCCCTTGAGATTGTTTAATTAGATTCATGTGATATATGCAAATATATAAGTTTGGGTAATATTTGGAAAAAGACAACAGATGATTTTGGCGACCCCCCCCCCCCATACACTAATAAATGAAAGCCCCCTAAGAAAACACTCTGGGCGGAGACAACAAAACAGCCAATCACAACACGAACCAACCATCCAACCACAGCACAGATGATCCGACGAGCAGTATATAAGAGACGCACCATCCAGTCTACACCATCGCCTGATGAAGACTAGCAGCTTGGAGTTGAAACGTCGTGGTCCTCTACAAATGATCCTCAGTCGTGAGACAAACGAATAAGTGTCATTTCTTTCTTGGATGTAGAACAACTCACTTGGTCTTGATTCCTTTTTCCTCTCAAGGTAAGTCTCAGAGAAATTTGATCTTTAGGTTCCAAAACTAATTCAAGTGAAGCTATTTGGAATCAAAATTACAGAGATTTGTATGTGTTCAGTGATCTGTTTCCTTGCTATCCTCGTTGTGGTGTTTTTCACATTTTTAAAATTCTCACAACTTCTCAAGAATTTATTTTTTTCTTCTCAGACTTTCTAACTTTGTTGATGTCATTCTAATCTATAATTTTAATGTAGTGGTTAACTAAAATATTAATTTAAAAAATCATGAAGTGGCGGCCATATTGGCATTCGGTCAATAGCTTGTTTTTTAGTAGTACATAAGAAAACAATAATAAAAACTGGGGGTCACGATGTTATGGTAGCTCAAAAACTTGCCAATTTGATAATTTTAATCTTGTTTTTGAGTATAGTACATAATAAAACTATAATAAAAACAAGAGGTCACTGTGCTCGTTGGATGCTATATGGTAGCCACAAAACTTGCAAAATATAGAATTTTCAAACGAAAACAACACGTGGTTAGATTTGAAAGTGCGACCTCTATCGTACTGAAAGTGTTTGTTATGATCAAAGTCAAACTTTCAGTTACGGGATGCATAAGTAAACAGAGTATCGTGGAAACCAATCTATATTGACATATTTGACTGTTAGGCTTTGTCATCACATCTAAAAGATAAAAATCAGTCTTACTTTACTCGCTGTCCAGACGTTAATATAGACGATTTTTCCGCGATTTTCTCAAAAACGGCTCGCTAACTTTTTTCGGTTTTTGATATATTATAGCTTATGTGTAAGTAAATTGAAGGTGAAAATAAAATTGATAGGTCACGGGTTTATATTTTCATATCGCGAACTCCTGTCTATTACCTAAGGGGGGAGGGGGTTGCACACAGCACGCGAAGCATCAAGGGGCAAAACTTCAAATTGCCTTAATTTGCGACTGGACGTCGAGAAGTGAAGAGCTCCCGAGGATTGAAAGTTGATGGCCCCGGTAATGTAAACAAACAAAGGACGCGGGAATATCAAAGGTTTATGGAGAACCACAAAGTTATAGTTAGCTATTTTATATGTCATACACATATTCTCGAATAAATGAAATAAAATTCAAAAGTAAATAAAGTAAACTATTTATATCGTATAGTCTTACAAAATACCAAGATTTTCATACGAAAATATTCGAGCTCAAATAATCGCCTTGGATGTTCTGGGATTATAAGACATGATTCAGCTATTAAAAAGAAACTAAATCCTACTCCACTTAATTGGAAACAGAATCCTGGAGGAAAATAGGTTTGTCAAATAATCGAATAAAAGATCAATGTGATGAGAAGAAACTTTAGCAAACAGCCGGAATAATTGAGTGGTTAGTAATTCTAAACTACGGTTTCAAGCAATTGCCAAATACTAGAAGTTGAGAGAGCAATAGCAATTTATTAAAACTTATTTTAGTAGTGTGTCGGCAAGAAAACTCATCTTTTTTTTTTATTAAGAAAGCTGCTTTTCTTCTTGTAAAATTATCAAAATTTGAAGAACCAGAATCTGAAAGCCCTGCAAGTCTCACCAGATTTTAGCTAAATTTTCGCGTTTATTTACTGATAAGTAATTGGCAAAAATTTGAAGAAAAAAAAATGCAAGAAAAAAAATGCGAAATATGAAAAGGAAATAGCAGAGAATGGAATGCGAAATATCAAAAGGAAATAGCAGAGAATGGAATGCGAAATATCAAAAGGAAATAGAAGAGAATAGAATGCGAAATATCAAAAGGAAATAGAAGAGAAGTCAAAAAATAAATCAAATAAAAAGTTAGCCTTCTGTTCTGATCAATAAAATGTCTTTTATCTCGCTCGTTTGTCAAAACTATACGCGTCAATTCAACTGGATTTTCATATGTTGCAATTTGACTCATTTCTCCTAAATCTTTAACTGACATTTTACTTTATTTTCATATTTTCTATAAGCCTATGACGGCGGAAATACAAACAATATGATGTTTTTAGCTTCTTCAGTGGCTTTTTTGTCCTCATCCTCGGGTACGATTTTTTTGTTGTTGAAATTTTCAGAATCTCATCACCTATTACAGATAGAGTATTTTGGTTTTTATAACGACTAAAACTAGTTATAGAATAAGCCACTTCACGGTTTCGTCCGCCATCTTGGAATTTGGATAAACGTGGCAAAATTGTAAACAAACAACTTAAACGGAAAGTCGTTTTAGAAAGTACAATGAGTGAAAAGAAAAATTTAAACCTGAAAAAAAGCTGGAGCATATTTGAAGCATAGAATGGGTTCCGTCTATGGACAGCAAGGGCTTAGCTGAAGAAAATAGTCCTTCATGGTCTCTTGATATTGATCATTTATTTGTAAGGCCAACTTTTATCTCACCAATATTCCACCTTGACAAGCTTAATTTTTAACACAAGAAGGTACAGTACATGCATGCAGTGTATTTGCATGATCATCAACTCAGTGATATCATATACTTCGACATTTATCTGAGCAAAGTGGCTTCATCACTATAATCTTTTCCTTGTCAAATATTGCTGAAAGAACTAAGTTAGCTGCTACGAAGGCAAACGCAAAGAAATCTTCAATATGATTCTTTATATCTCAAAAAGTACTGGGGATCGTTTACACCACATGATGTGCAGTAGTTTCAATACGAGATCCCTTTTATTTCAAGAGTATAAACGAGTATAAAGTGTGAAGCAAGCAGTTTCAGGCAACGAATGAGAATAAAATTAATCATAAGCAAGACTTTGATATATAATATAACATGCACTTTAATCCTAAAAAAATTCATCCTAAAAAAACACACAAAGATACTATAAAGTTTACTAATTTTAGCACTTGTCTTCTCATTTCCCTCATCCATAATGGTTTTTCGCTCTCTCGAAATAGAGGGTTCTCATTGGTCAGTTTTCACTATACCATGATTCTTTGCGCGCCGTGTCCAACCTCCTGTTCGCCATATTGAAATCTTTGAAAAACAGGAAGCCCAGCCCAGCCAAATTTTCGGCACTAGCGCGCACACGAAAACATGCGCAATACTGTTGCGCACAAAAGCGCGAGCGCATTTCCTTAAAAAAATTGGCTTTCAACTTTGAACTTATAGGGGAAAAGAATTTTGAAATTTTAAATCCGATAATTCAATTGATGTGAAAAGTTTTTTCTCTTTTTCCAGTTTATATATCGATCTCTGATTTCCAACCCTTCGCTGATCTTTGAAGAGGAGTATCTGAGGGGAACCCTCTTTATGCTTGGTGAGATATGACGTCAGCAATGGTGAGACATGAGTGAGGTTATCAAAACAAGTTCATTCGACATTCGACGAGGGGACGAAATTTCCCATGTATGCAAGGGTCTCGCAATCAAAGTTAACTAGAACTTATAGCTCAAACATGACGGAATAACTACAAGCTTTTTGAAAGAAAATAGGGACCATTTAAATATATGTATATGGAAACCGGGTACTTATCAGTATCACAGATTCTATTCAGTGCCCCATGAATATCCCTGATCAATACATACTTAGGTAGTCTGATCAGCTGCAAAACGGGATAAACATAACGATGAGTGACACTACGAGTACCGACAGCATTATTAGAAAGAGAGAAAGAGAACTAGCATGGTTTACGGCTGCTTCTGCAACCTATTTAGACCTTGGACTGACTAGAGAACAACAGGTCTGTCTGTACGGAGAGTGCTTAGGGATAGCCCAGGAAAAAAGTGATTTGAGGCTCCTTTTTATTTGTGCTAATGCTTTCGTTACGTTAGTTAAACCCGTGATGGACGATGAAATGATCGAGATGATGGAGTACTCGATGTTAGCCAATTCCTTTTTGGACAAAGAAGAGTATGATGATGCTATTTTATACGGTGAAAAATATCTTGCCATCGCACAAGAATCTGGTCATAAAGAAGCTGAGATGTATGCGTACACGACGTTAAAGAATGCCCACTTGAACAAAGAAGAATATGATGATGCTATATTATACAGCGAAAAATGTCTTACCATCGCACAAGAATCTGGTCATAAAGCGGCCGAGATGAGTGCATACATGACGCTAGGGAATGCCCACTTCAAAAAAAAAGAGTATGATGATGCTATATTATACAGCGAAAAATGTCTTACCATCGCACAAGAATCTGGTCATAAAGCGGCCGAGATGAGTGCGTACACGACGTTAAAGAATGCCCACTTGAACAAAGAAAAATATGATGATGCTATATTATACATCGAAAAATGTCTTACCATCGCACAAGAATCTGGTCATAAAGCGGCCGAGATGAGTGCATACATGACGCTAGGGAATGCCCACTTCAAAAAAAAAGAGTATGATGATGCTATATTATACAGCGAAAAATGTCTTACCATCGCACAAGAATCTGGTCATAAAGCGGCTGAGGTGAGTGCGTACATGAGGTTAGGGAATGCCCACTTGGAGAAAGAAGAATATGACGATGCTATATTATACAGCGAAAAATGTCTTACCATCGCACAAGAATCTGGTCATAAAGCGGCCGAGATGAGTGCATACATGACGCTAGGGAATGCCCACTTCAAAAAAAAAAGAGTATGATGATGCTATATTATACAGCGAAAAATGTCTTACCATCGCACAAGAATCTGGTCATAAAGCGGCCGAGATGAGTGCGTACACGACGTTAAAGAATGCCCACTTGAACAAAGAAAAATATGATGATGCTATATTATACAGCGAAAAATGTCTTACCATCGCACAAGAATCTGGTCATAAAGCGGCTGAGGTGAGTGCGTACATGACGTTAGGGAATGCCCACTTGGAGAAAGAAGAATATGACGATGCTATATTATACAGCGAAAAATGTCTTACCATCGCACAAGAATCTGGTCATAAAGCGGCCGAGATGAGTGCATACATGACGCTAGGGAATGCCCACTTCAAAAAAAAAGAGTATGATGATGCTATATTATACAGCGAAAAATGTCTTACCATCGCACAAGAATCTTGTGATAAAGCGGCTGAGGTGAGTGCGTACATGACGTTAGGGAATGCCCACTTGGAGAAAGAAGAATATGATGATGCTATATTATACAGCGAAAAATGTCTTACTATCGCGCAAGAATCTGGTCATAAAGCGGCTGAGGTGAGTGCGTACATGAGGTTAGGGAATGCCCACTTGGAGAAAGAAGAATATGACGATGCTATATTATACAGCGAAAAATGTCTTACCATCGCACAAGAATCTGGTCATAAAGCGGCCGAGATGAGTGCATACATGACGCTAGGGAATGCCCACTTCAAAAAAAAAAGAGTATGATGATGCTATATTATACAGCGAAAAATGTCTTACCATCGCACAAGAATCTGGTCATAAAGCGGCCGAGATGAGTGCGTACACGACGTTAAAGAATGCCCACTTGAACAAAGAAAAATATGATGATGCTATATTATACAGCAAAAAATGTCTTACCATCGCACAAGAATCTGGTCATAAAGCGGCTGAGGTGAGTGCGTACATGACGTTAGGGAATGCCCACTTGGAGAAAGAAGAATATGACGATGCTATATTATACAGCGAAAAATGTCTTACCATCGCACAAGAATCTGGTCATAAAGCGGCCGAGATGAGTGCATACATGACGCTAGGGAATGCCCACTTCAAAAAAAAAGAGTATGATGATGCTATATTATACAGCGAAAAATGTCTTACCATCGCACAAGAATCTTGTGATAAAGCGGCTGAGGTGAGTGCGTACATGACGTTAGGGAATGCCCACTTGGAGAAAGAAGAATATGATGATGCTATATTATACAGCGAAAAATGTCTTACTATCGCGCAAGAATCTGGTCATAAAGCGGCTGAGGTGAGTGCGTACATGACGTTAGGGAATGCCCACTTGGAGAAAAAAGAATATGACGATGCTATATTATACAGCGAAAAATGTCTTACCATCGCACAAGAATCTGGTCATAAAGCGGCCGAGATGAGTGCGTACACGACGTTAAAGAATGCCCACTTGAACAAAGAAAAATATGATGATGCTATATTATACAGCGAAAAATGTCTTACCATCGCACAAGAATCTGCTGATAAAGCGGCCGAGATGAGTGCATACATGACGCTAGGGAATGCCCACTTCAAAAAAAAAGAGTATGATGATGCTATATTATACAGCGAAAAATGTCTTACTATCGCACAAGAATCTGGTCATAAAGTGGCTGAGATGAGTGCATACATGACGCTAGGGAATGCCCACTTTAACAAAGAAGAATATGATGATGCTATATTATACAGCGAAAAATGTCTTACCATCGCACAAGAATCTGGTCATAAAGCGGCCGAGATGAGTGCGTACACGACGTTAAAGAATGCCCACTTGAACAAAGAAAAATATGATGATGCTATATTATACAGCGAAAAATGTCTTACCATCGCACAAGAATCTGCTGATAAAGCGGCCGAGATGAGTGCATACATGACGCTAGGGAATGCCCACTTCAAAAAAAAAGAGTATGATGATGCTTTATTATACAGCGAAAAATGTCTTACTATCGCACAAGAATCTGGTCATAAAGTGGCTGAGATGAGTGCATACATGACGCTAGGGAATGCCCACTTTAACAAAGAAGAATATGATGATGCTATATTATGCAGTGAAAAATGTCTTACCATCGCACAAGAATCTGCTGATAAAGAAGCTGAGATGTATGCGTACACGACATTAAAGAATGCCCACTTTAACAAAGAAGAATATGATGATGCTATATTATACAGCGAAAAATGTCTTACCATCGCACAAGAATCTGGTCATAAAGCGGCCGAGATGAGTGCGTACACGACGTTAAAGAATGCCCACTTGAACAAAGAAAAATATGATGATGCTATATTATACAGCGAAAAATGTCTTACCATCGCACAAGAATCTGCTGATAAAGCGGCCGAGATGAGTGCATACATGACGCTAGGGAATGCCCACTTCAAAAAAAAAGAGTATGATGATGCTTTATTATACAGCGAAAAATGTCTTACTATCGCACAAGAATCTGGTCATAAAGTGGCTGAGATGAGTGCATACATGACGCTAGGGAATGCCCACTTTAACAAAGAAGAATATGATGATGCTATATTATGCAGTGAAAAATGTCTTACCATCGCACAAGAATCTGCTGATAAAGAAGCTGAGATGTATGCGTACACGACATTAAAGAATGCCCACTTTAACAAAGAAGAATATGATGATGCTATATTATACAGTGAAAAATGTCTTACCATCGCACAAGAATCTGGTCATAAAGCGGCCGAGATGAGTGCGTACACGACGTTAAAGAATGCCCACTTGGAGAAAGAAGAATATGATGATGCTATATTATACAGCGAAAAATGTCTTACTATCGCGCAAGAATCTTGTGATAAAGCGGCTGAGGTGAGTGCGTACATGACGTTAGGGAATGCCCACTTGGAGAAAAAAGAATATGACGATGCTATATTATACAGCGAAAAATGTCTTACCATCGCACAAGAATCTGGTCATAAAGCGGCCGAGATGAGTGCGTACACGGCGTTAAAGAATGCCCACTTGAACAAAGAAAAATATGATGATGCTATATTATACATCGAAAAATGTCTTACCATCGCACAAGAATCTGCTGATAAAGCGGCCGAGATGAGTGCATACATGACGCTAGGGAATGCCCACTTCAAAAAAAAAGAGTATGATGATGCTATATTATATAGCGAAAAATGTCTTACAATCGCACAAGAATCTGGTCATAAAGTGGCTGAGATGAGTGCATACATGACGCTAGGGAATGCCCACTTTAACAAAGAAGAATATGATGATGCTATATTATACGGTGAAAAATGTCTTACCATCGCACAAGAATCTGCTGATAAAGAAGCTGAGATGTATGCGTACACGACGTTAAAGAATGCCCACTTTAACAAAGAAGAATATGATGATGCTATATTATACAGTGAAAAATGTCTTACCATCGCACAAGAATCTGGTCATAAAGCGGCCGAGATGAGTGCGTACACGACGTTAAAGAATGCCCACTTGAACAAAGAAAAATATGATGATGCTATATTATACAGCGAAAAATGTCTTACCATCGCACAAGAATCTGGTCATAAAGCGGCCGAGATGAGTGCGTACACGACGCTAGGGAATGCCCACTTGAACAAAGAAAAATATGATGATGCTATATTATACAGCGAAAAATGTCTTACCATCGCACAAGAATCTGGTCATAAAGCGGCCGAGATGAGTGCGTACACGACGCTAGGGAATGCCCACTTGAACAAAGAAAAATATGATGATGCTATATTATACAGCGAAAAATGTCTTACCATCGCACAAGAATCTGGTCATAAAGCGGCCGAGATGAGTGCATACATGACGCTAGGGAATGCCCACTTCAAAAAAAAAAGAGTATGATGATGCTATATTATACAGCGAAAAATGTCTTACCATCACACAAGAATCTTGTGATAAAGCGGCTGAGGTGAGTGCGTACATGACGTTAGGGAATGCCCACTTGGAGAAAGAAGAATATGACGATGCTATATTATACAGCGAAAAATGTCTTACCATCGCACAAGAATCTGGTCATAAAGCGGCCGAGATGAGTGCATACATGACGCTAGGGAATGCCCACTTCAAAAAAAAAGAGTATGATGATGCTATATTATACAGCGAAAAATGTCTTACCATCGCACAAGAATCTTGTGATAAAGCGGCTGAGGTGAGTGCGTACATGACGTTAGGGAATGCCCACTTGGAGAAAGAAGAATATGATGATGCTATATTATACAGCGAAAAATGTCTTACTATCGCGCAAGAATCTTGTGATAAAGCGGCTGAGGTGAGTGCGTACATGACGTTAGGGAATGCCCACTTGGAGAAAAAAGAATATGACGATGCTATATTATACAGCGAAAAATGTCTTACCATCGCACAAGAATCTGGTCATAAAGCGGCCGAGATGAGTGCGTACACGACGTTAAAGAATGCCCACTTGAACAAAGAAAAATATGATGATGCTATATTATACAGCGAAAAATGTCTTACCATCGCACAAGAATCTGCTGATAAAGCGGCCGAGATGAGTGCATACATGACGCTAGGGAATGCCCACTTCAAAAAAAAAGAGTATGATGATGCTATATTATATAGCGAAAAATGTCTTACTATCGCACAAGAATCTGGTCATAAAGTGGCTGAGATGAGTGCATACATGACGCTAGGGAATGCCCACTTTAACAAAGAAGAATATGATGATGCTATATTATACGGTGAAAAATGTCTTACCATCGCACAAGAATCTGCTGATAAAGAAGCTGAGATGTATGCGTACACGACGTTAAAGAATGCCCACTTTAACAAAGAAGAATATGATGATGCTATATTATACAGTGAAAAATGTCTTACCATCGCACAAGAATCTGGTCATAAAGCGGCCGAGATGAGTGCGTACACGACGTTAAAGAATGCCCACTTGAACAAAGAAAAATATGATGATGCTATATTATACAGCGAAAAATGTCTTACCATCGCACAAGAATCTGGTCATAAAGCGGCCGAGATGAGTGCGTACACGACGCTAGGGAATGCCCACTTGAACAAAGAAAAATATGATGATGCTATATTATACAGCGAAAAATGTCTTACCATCGCACAAGAATCTGGTCATAAAGCGGCCGAGATGAGTGCATACATGACGCTAGGGAATGCCCACTTCAAAAAAAAAAGAGTATGATGATGCTATATTATACAGCGAAAAATGTCTTACCATCACACAAGAATCTTGTGATAAAGCGGCTGAGGTGAGTGCGTACATGACGTTAGGGAATGCCCACTTGGAGAAAGAAGAATATGACGATGCTATATTATACAGCGAAAAATGTCTTACCATCGCACAAGAATCTGGTCATAAAGCGGCCGAGATGAGTGCATACATGACGCTAGGGAATGCCCACTTCAAAAACAAAGAGTATGATGATGCTATATTATACAGTGAAAAATGTCTTGCCATTGTACAAGAATCTGCTTATAAAAAAACTGAGATGAGTGCGTACATGACGTTAGGGAGTGTCCACTTGGAGAAAGAAGAATATGATGATGCTCATTCATGGTTAACAGAAGGCATGACAATAGCTAGGGATGTAGAAGACAATGATATGATCAACTTTTTCAGTACTTGTCTTCTCTCGATTCATAAAGAAGTTGGTATAACAGAAGCTGAAGACGATTTATCAATAGCGGTCCCGATGCATACTGTATTTGGTGTTATGAAAATTCAAAATGGTAGTTTGCTCCATTGGTTGAATTGCTTTAACCGCTATAGATATCATAGAGCACAACATGAATACGAACACGCCATTTCATGTCTTGAAGAGGCTGAGGTGGCTGCTGCAGTAACTCACGGGGATTGCAGTTTTCAATTTCGTCAATTTTTATGGTTATGTAAGTACGAAATCTCTCAGATGTACGTTTTACTCAGACAATGCAATAAAGGAGTGCAGTATCAACGAGAAGCACTAGATGTCGCACGCAAAAACGGTACAAAGTCCAAACAGGCAAGGTCTCATTTTAGCCTTGGAGAAGTCTATTATAAACATAAGCAATTTGAGAATGCGGAGAAGTCATTCAAAGAATCCTTAAAGTGCTATGAATTGATATTTGATGGTCTTAAGCAAAACGATAGATTCAAAATAGCTTTTGTTGATAAACACAAAAAGGCTTACAAGATGCTTCTGAAGGTTCTTATTGAAACAAATAAGAAAGAAGAGGCTCTGGTTTTGTCGGACCATTATCGTGCAAAAGCCCTGAAAGATCTACTTCTTTCAAGCTATGGAATGAAGAAAGAACAAGTTGATAAAGAAGGTTTACAGTACGTTGATGTTCAGTCTCTTTTCTCCAACAGTAGCTACACTCTTCTGTTTTATTCAGTGTGCTTTGAGGAGTTGTGCTCGTTTCTAGTCGAAGCAGGAAACGAGCTTGAATTTTCAGTACAGCATTTCAAATACTGTGACACATGCCTAGAGACGCTTGTTGATAAAACATTTGACGATATGAAAGTGCGTCAAGCAGTCAACTTTGCCGAGGACAGATCATTAAACGTCATGGACGACTCTGAAGAAAACAAGAATCCCAAGAAAGATGAATTAACACAATTGTTGACGCGACAGAAAGAAGAAAGCTTGTCAGAACAATGCCGTTCTACGTGTGGAAGCAGAGGAAATCCGTCAGAAAACAGTGATGAGAGCAGCCTGACCAGCGGCCTGGAAATATTGTACCACAAGTTAATACACAATATCAAGTGCTTAATTAAACAAGACGAAATTGTCATCATTCCTGAAGGTCCGTTGTGCAAATTACCATTTGCTGCCCTACGGGACCCAGACACGGGACATTATTTGTCAGAGACAAAGCGAATTAGAATGGCTCCTTCGATGGCATCTTTAAAGCTTCTCCAAGAGTACCCAGAGGAGCATCACTCCTGTAAAGATGCATTGATTATTGGCGCAGCTGTAGTTGGTCGAGTCATATTGAATGGAGTTGAAACAGAAATACCGACGCTAATAGGTGCTCTAAATGAGGCGATCGGCATTTCTGGCATACTTGGAGTTAAACCGTTATTGGGAGCTATGGCTACAAAGCCTGTGGTCATAAAGAGAATTCAAGAAGGAGCGTCTGTTGTTCACATTGCAGGACACGGTAACCTAGAAAAAGCCACCATCTTACTTGCTCCTTCTCCTGAAAGAAGAGCAGCAAAAAAGATACCAGACGAAGAAGATTACATGCTGACCATGGCTGATGTACAGCAGGCTCAAGTACGTGCACAACTAGTTGTGTTAAGCTGCTGTCACAGTGGACGTGGTGAAATCAAAGCTGAAGGAGTAGTTGGTATGTGTCGAGCCTTTCTCGCCTCAGGAGCTCGTGCAGTGGTGGGATCCCTGTGGGCTGTGGATGACGACGCTACTTGGATGTTTATGGAAACGTTTTACACGTATTTGAAGGACGGCAAGAGCGCAAGTACAAGCCTGCGTCTGACGATGAACGACATAAGAAGAAACCCACAATACAGTGAACCGAAGTATTGGGCTCCTTTCTTTTTGATGGGGGATGACGTGACGATTCAGTTTGAAGATTAGCACAGTGAAGATGAGATTGAGACATGTATTGAGGAAATGTTCCTCTGGACTTCATTTCCATAAACAGTGAGTAACATATGACAATTATCCAGTTTAAAGATTCAAGGACTAACAGTATGTACTCAGTTTAGTGCAAAACCTATTTTAGTTGGGAGGGGGGTATATACGTAGGTCAAGACCACGAAAGCGAGGTCAGTTTGGCACAGAAAATATAATGTACAAGATATTTTTGCATTACTATTATTTTCTTTCTGTGTTATCTTGATGTCAGTGTTTCACAGCAAAAAGTGTTTTGCCAAAGTATACAGCTATTTCAAAGAAGGTTGGTAAAGGTTTTGTTTCATGTTCAATGTTGCATATCAAGCTCGAATTGCACTATGGGCAGTGTGAATGCAATTAGCAAAAGACACAACAATGTGGAATTTTCCAAAACCTTATCTGCAGGTTTTTCCAGCATAATTTCTTCTGTGCTGACATTATTTACATATGAATATAATGCATTTCAAGCTTAGCTCACACATGTCCAATACACACGACCTGATACGAGTGGTGAGCAACAAGCATCACACAACATGCAACAAAAACTTCACCAACCTTTCTTGAAATAGCTGTATATATAGTTTAATATAGTAATATATATGCATACAGTGTAATTTAAGTAAGAGCCACATATAGCACCTAATCTAGGACACCGAACTTGATATCAAGAGTTAACTGGTAGGGGACACCCTACTTTCTGTACTTTCATGTAACCAATATTCGGGATGCACGGGTGGCGTGTAGTAGCGATGAGGTCGCTCGCTCTCACCATTAACTCTGCTGGCAGAGTCTCTCAATTTCTCCCGAACGAGGGAAATTAAAGTAGACTCTTCCAGCAGGCTAACATTACTCCTGATCGAGAATACACCAGTTTCACATTCGATGCAAACCACTGTGGGGTTTACATTGGTATTATTCAACTCGTAAATTCTTCTCATTACAGTTGGCTTTTGTGAATCATTAGCAACAGCCAACTGTAATGTAAAGAATGTTCAAGTCGAATAATACAAATCCCACGGACTTTTAATGATGTTTTTCAATAGCTGACTTATAAACGAGGCTAAACCTGTGCAAATGAGTCTGTGGTCTTCAAAAAACAACGGTGAAAAAATTGATGAAAAAAAATTTTAACAGTGTTTTCGCTAATAAGCATGTAACTCTTCTTCCTCTAGACTCCAACTTACCGTATATTCTTTTTTTTTTTTTTGTACATTTTTTGTCGACATACTTTCGTTTGAAACCACCATGTACAAACAAAAGCGCAATTTCCTTGGAAGCGGGAAGTGAACACGGTAGCTTTGGTACTTTTCAAGCAAAAATCGACGTGAAGTAGCACTACATCTTGCATGGGCATGTTCGAATTACTGGCGACTTGTCACGCGATAATCAGTCGTACAAATCAGTCGAAGCTTTGAAATTTTAGTCTATGAATAGTGTTTCCTCTTTATTTTCTCTATTTGGATATTGTTGTTTGCTATACTAGTTTGAAGCTCTGAATTATTAGTACTTTTTACTTTTACATATTCAACTTATATCGATCATATACAGCTATTTCAAAAAAGGTTGGTGAAGGCTTTGTTGCATGCTGCATGTTGAAAGCCCGAAATTCAGTATTGGTGATGTGAATTCAAACAGCAAAAGGTCATTCCCTCAGATTTTGTCTGCAGGTTTTTCCGGCATATTTTCTTCTGTGCCGACATTATTTACATATGAATATAATACATTTCAAGCTTGGTAAGCAACATGCAACAAGAAACATGCAACATACAACAAAACCTTCACCAACCTTTTTTGAAATACCTGTGTCTTTATTCATTATGATTGTATATTCTTATACTCTGAATTATACACGCATCAAGCATTCCGCGCTACTGCTCTAAGCGCATGCTCAGGGGATTAAAAAGTGGGATAATATTTTGTAAAATATGCATTTTTTTGGGTATATTTGACTCAAAATTCGCTTAACGGTACGTGATCTTGAATATTTAATGAAAATTGTGTTTGACAAGAAAAATACAACTAAAATATTATCTCACTTTTTAATCCCCTGAGCATGCGCTTAAAGCAGTAGCGCGGAATGCCTGATGCGTGTATTGTAATGCACAAATAAAAATTCGTGATGCCATTGATATTTGCGCAATATAAATGAATAAATAGTTATTATGTCAGTACCGTACTCTGTTCTTAGTAGTGTGATTTTTCAAGATGGTATGAAATTTCTATCTTGGCACAAACTGACCAGCTATCATGCAGACATTCTCAACCGTGCGATAACATTGATACGATGCCATACGATGCCACGGTCATCATTTTTCTGAGAATGTTTTGAATGACATGACGTGAATATCCGGCCTTATCCAATATAAAAGAAAGATGGAATTGCCTTCCAAAAAACCTTCAAATTTTATCGATAGTCTGAAACAACCTCTGGGCTGATCAAAGTCAGGGCACGGCTAACTCACAGATCGAACCCTGAAACAACCTCTGGGCTGATCAATGTCAGGGTATGGCTAACTCACAGATCGAACCCTGAAACAACCTCTGGGCTGATCTAAGTCAGGGCATGGCTAACTCACAGATCGAACCCTGAGACAACCTCTGGGCTGATATAAGTCAGGGCACAGCTAACTCACAGATCGAGCCCTGAAACAACCTCTGGGCTGATCTAAGTCAGGGCACGGCTAACTCACGGATCGAACCCTGAAACAACCTCTGGGCTGATCTAAGTCAGGGCACGGCTTACTAACAGATAGAATGCAAGAATAGTGACATGAAACATTCAACAAGAAGAGAAGAGAAAAGAGAACTTCTTGGATGTAATAGAATGAAAAACATTATTCATCGTGAAGAAATGATACTTATTCGTTTGTCTCACGATTGAGGGTCATTTGTAGTGAACCGCGACCTATAAGGGTCGAGACCCCCATTGGTATACACGCAGAGTCAAGGAAGCCAATCAGATCCGAGTTCTCTAATAATATAGAAATCCCCGAAGTATGGATGCCGACAATTAGCTATATGATACAAGAAAATGTAACTAGACAATCAGCGCGAAGCTAACAAGCTTAAGTTGTTAGCATAGCCCATGACAGGAAAAAATTGCGCACCAAAACCTGCCTCAGTAGAGTAGGGTACGAATGGTTTTTTTCGGTCAGAAAAATCGAAACTAAAACTCAAAAAACTTTTAAAAATCAATATACAACAATATTTACAACATGATATAACAATTATCGTCAATAAAATAAAATCATTCTTGAAAATGTAAAGCATCAAATAAACTTTTTTTAATACGTCGAGGCTCCCCTCCCTCGAAATGATAATTGGTCAGTGCGGGTTTTACATAGGTTTAGAAGCCATTAGAAGTATCAGAAGTACAACACAATTCCACGTATTCCAGGAGAGTTAAAGTATTCGAGATTTTTGGTACAAACAACTGTCGTAATTCATCTTTGGACACATTTTCGACAATAAGCCGCAAGCGTGCTCCACGATAGTATGGGTCAACGTTATCTAACAGGTCAGGTACACTAGCTTTCACCTTACAACGGGCGTTAGAACGGTGAGTTGGGTTTTTCATGTAATGTCTTGATAGCGACGGTTTATGTCGAAACGAGTCGAACCAAAATTCGCAGTTAAAAACACGACTCTGCGAACCTCCTTCCATGGTGAAAGGAGCTCGACTAAATTCCCTTCCAAAAAGCATGTTTATATTAAATCAAGGTGGATGGATGGATGGATGGATGGATGGATGGATGGATGGATGGGTGGGTGGGTGGGTGGGTGGGTGGGTGGGTGGGTGGGTGGGTGGGTGGGTGGGTGGGTGGGTGGGTGGGTGGGTGGGTGGATGGGTGGATGGATGGATGGATGGATGGATGGATGGATGGATGGATGGATGGATGGATGGATGGATGGATGGATGGATGGATGGATGGATGGATGGATGGATGGATGGATGCATGCATGGATGGACTGGCGGACGGAAGGACGAACGCCTTGTAACAAACATTTTGTAAGCCCTTTTAATACCAAGTCATTTTATCAAAACAATTCATGAAGTCAACAACGGGTCGCCGTTAATATTTCCTTGGTTGAGTATGATTTGAAGGGCATTAAGCGTAATCGACACACCAAACAAACGTCACGTTTGCCTAGTGTCTCTGGGCTTACCTGTTGTTTTTAGCAGCGTTTGACCTTAGATCTATTTTAGTTCCTACCAAATGTTCGCAGTGTCAGGACAGTAATGCCTGATTTCCGGTATCCATTTGTGCCTGATATTCTCAAACGAATTTCTATTTGACACATCAAAACAAATAGCCTGCGTAACGGCCCTCTGTAAGGTTTTGTAAGGTTGGGGGAGCGTGGACTGGGGAGGGGAGAGAGGGGGATTGGGGAGAGGAGAGGGGGAATGGGGAAGAGGGAGGGAAAGGAGAATTAACCAATTAGGTATCGGCGCTTCACTTTGATGTCTCAAAGGCCAAAAAGCCAAATTTTGCCACTTAGAAATTTTCCAAAGCGAGAAATTGGAAAACAAGCAATAACCAAATTTCCCTACAAATAAAATTCTTGAAACAAATTGAGAGTTACCTTTGTTTCAGCCACGATTCGATCCTGGATCCGAGCCAAAACTTTACCTTAGTCCTGAATTTATAGACTACAAGATATCAGAAAAGGCTTTCTACAAACGATATTTTCATTTCCCTTTGAAGTCTATAACGAACAGAAGACCACAGGAAGCCCAAACTCAGAAGTTACATATACCGAGTTTGGGAAGCCTGTGCCGATACGATTGATTTTATTGAGAATTATTAATCATATTTCAGAATATTGGAAAACATTACAGTAACAATGTTCTCATGGACGTAAATAAACTTCTTAATTGAGTGTATAGTTTTTATTCGTTTTAAGAACTTTACGCCGCTGATAAAGCTGCTCAATGTTCAACTTTACGAAATTTCGGGTAAAGCTGATGAAAATGGTGCTTAAAATGGTTACTTAATCAATATTTACGTTTTCGCGTAAACGTAAATTTATGCCATGAAATAAGCCTCACTTACGTTAAAAGTAAAGCTAAGGTAATCGCAACACACGTAAAGCTGGTGTAAAGTTTAAGTAAACCATACGTTTACTTTCAATTCAAACGTGCATTTCATTCACGTGTAAATTTCATATTTAATTAAACTTTACACATTACGAGTATTGCTCAGATAACCGCTCTTCCTTAAAGTGATCGTACAGTAGATGCGATTTTTGCAATATAAAAGTTTAAGTTTAAAAATATCTAAGCACAGTACCAGAATCTTTGAGGCTTTTGTGTTTTGAAGAACATGCAGATAACTATTGAAGTTTAAGAGTACTAAAATATAAAAAATAACAATATAAAACACTAAAGGACGAAGTTTAGGAGACACTTCCTCCCTCCTGTCGCAGTCTTTCAGCCACTGCTTGTACGACCCTAAGAACATCTTAGTAGGAGGCTACCTGTCACACTGAAACCGTTAAATCAACATCGTAAAGACAATTCTTAAGGCGATGGCGAAATGTTCTCAGCCAATACCATTTCGTGTACCACTGGCCAGAATTCTGCTTTTGTTAATTCGAAGCTACACGTGAGAACTCTGTCGCCAACAACATTGCTTGCAGCTGCTACACCAAGTTTCCTCATGCAGCAACTCCAGCTACATGACACTACATTTACACTTACTAGTATCTTTACTTGTGTTTCTTATTTCCTTTTGCCGGTATTCTTGTAGGTATTCTTGTAGGTCATTGATATAGCTTAAGGGAGGCCATCTGCGTTCTTCGACGTATTCTTTGTTGGTTCCTTGGACAAGGGAGAAGAAATGACTGGACTCGAAGATTAAATAGTTTGTTGCTATGAAGTGTAGACACCAGTTGCTGAGCTGTTGCGCATTGTGAGCCTGAAACCAATAAAAATGCAAGTTATCAGTGTAGAAGCTGTAATTAAGTTAGCTTGATTGCAGCTTACTCGCAGTTTGACTTTGTGCGTAGCTTGGCCGCGAAACAGAGATTTTTTGATTCGGTAAACAGCATTATTACCTCTGAGAGGGCAATTTAGCGAGTGTGTTTCTTTTCTGGCGAAAATAATTTCTTGCTTATAGATTTTGAAAGGAATTAATGAACTAAATTTGAAAATATCGAGTATTTCAGAAACCCATGAGGGATGAGAGGGTATCATGAACGAATAAAATTGGGTCCTTACCCAAGACCAACCTTTTGACCTTGTCCCCAAGAGTAATAATTTAAGATTATTTACCTGAGACAACAAGAGGAGATTCACCACATACTCAACCCCATCACTAACTTTTTTCCCCAACATTTTATCAACCTTCTTAGTGAAGTACAACTCGCATAATGTGACCAGACGAGGAATGCAGAACCTGTCTGCTAACATCATAATGTCTGTAGCATCTCCTTCTTCTATCGGTGCGTTGTCCGTGTACAGGTATTCAAGAATACCCAAGAAGCTCTCGAGATTGACGTCTTTGATTTCAGTCTGTTGGAGTAGAATACAAAAATCGGGATATTATTTAGAAAGTCCTTTACCTCCAGAAGGTCCATGCCATGTAATGTCGTATCTAGGATTTTGTATAGTGGGGTGATCATTGATCACTAAGGAGCAATTCAAAAACAATAATTATTTAATAATTATAAACAAAGTATAAACAAAGTATAAACAAAGTATAAACAAATCAGAGAGGGGTAATTTAATGATCACCTCTTACCCCCCCTGCGGCTGTGAACACTGATGATTTAGAACCTAAGGTTGTAAATCATGCATTAGTGTTCACAGCCGCAGAGGGTAAGAGGTGATCATAATCGTCATTTAGAAAGTCAAAGCAACAGCAGAGAAGAAAAGGGTTTCAGAAGAAATGACGCAAATTGTGGTAGGTGTGGTACACGTCACAGGTCAGGTCAATTCCCAGCATATGGTAAGAAATGTAGTTTTAATGTCAAGGCCCTAATATCACTATGCGATGTGATGCCAAACGAGGAACATTTAACACAAAAGAAAACCAAGACAACTGAAATGAGGAACCTAGAAATAATGAACATGATGACTCTATTTGGTTTGGCTCAGCAATGATTGACCAAGTGGAACAGCAAAGGAAAGCCAAAGATTGGATCTGGCTAATTCAGGATGAGGGAAGGTGATTCTCTTATAGTTAGACACTGGGTTAAACCATCGTAGCAAGTGAGATTCACTGCTTTCCATGCATCGGGGCACTGGTCAAAAGCAAAGCATTTAACCGGAAGCTTCAAGGTAAACTCAAAGGATTATTCAAATTCGTACCTTACAGCCTCGGCTGAATGCTTTGGGTTTGGCCAGTGAACCGATGCATGGAAGTGGTAAATAAATAGTGTTGACAGCTAGCCAAGCTTGCCTTCAACACGAAACTTTCCCTTGTTCCCTTGCACTAATTCCCAGCCTGCGAATCAAAACAAATGAACTGCCTCCTCTTGAAGATTGAAATATTTTGTGTTGTTATATTTTTCATTGTTTTGACCCCCAGGTTGGGGATTAGCGCAAGGGGTCTACTATGCATTACCTCTGACGAGCCTCTGCCTTCCATAAAAGCCCCACCCAACATGGCGGCCATGACGTCACACCGTGTCCTCAGGACAGCTTTGTGTGCGTAAACGAGCTTCCCTTCAACACGAAACTTCACATCACTCAATTGCGGCTTATTAAGAAACAGACTTTTCATGTTGGAGCTGACGTCATTGTTTATCTGCCTTGAAATACTAAGGTTAAGAAACGCTTCATCGCTTTGGATATTTTCGCAAACTTTTTTCAGCGAATCTAGGCGAAACAACTCCGCTCCGTCTTTGATTTCTTGTACGAATCGTGCGTCTTCTGATTCAGAAAATCCCGGTAAACCAGTGTATAGAAATTCCAAGATCCTGATAAAGACATTATAGTTGATGCTCTGGTTTAGCATTATATCGACGCAATCGCTCCAGTTCGTCTCGTCATTCAAGTCACTGTTCGAAGGTTTGCTGTGAATCCATTTGATTTCTTCAAACAGCTGGGAATACTTCTTGGGAACTTCGTCCCATTTTTCAGGGCTCAAAAATATGTCTTTGAAGATGACTGATGATGAAGCAAGGACGATTTTGTGAGCATGAAGCACAAAGTTGTCCGGTGCAATGATAAACTTGACGTCAGTACAGCTCGTGTCTTTACCAGTTAGAACTTCCCGCCATTCATCTGCAAATGTTGATGTTGTAATTTCGATCGGTGGTGCTTTCTCTGAAAAAAATAAAACAGAAATAAACTCATCCACGTTTCATAGATATTTCTCAGTGGATGATGGGTGAATATGACGGCTTTCGCCCTCGTCTTTGGCAACCGAAAAAAGACAATGCACGATCAACCTTCCGACTGACCCCTTCAACCGGTTCAACCTTAATATTGAAAGTTGATAAACCTGGGAGGAGCTCTGGGGAACTTCATTGTCCAGGGGAAGAAAAATGAAACTCGATTAATTTTCTTAGAAATCCTGTCATTTAAACAACATTGTTAAGCAAGTCAGAAAAAAAAAAAAAACGAGAAAAAAAATTGTGGGAAACCGTATTGGTTATAGAGCATTAAGATGTAGTAAAAGTAGGTATTTGCAATAATTCGCGGTGATTTTGCTCATAAAGAACCTACTCAAAGAATGTGAACGCATTGTGCGGGTAAAACCATTAGGCTATTTTAAACGTTAGATCTAAGGCTTATCTAACATTTCCGATAAAAAATCCTTCAATCACTTGCAAATATGGGTAAAACTGAATTATAGAAGCAAAATTCTACTCAATTACGCGTCCCTAAATTTGTATAGACCTGTAAAAATTGTAAGAATCATGACAATCCAATCAATGAATATTGTATTTTTTATACTAAATCTCAAAAATAGTAAGTGTAGCCTGGAATAAATTGATAAAAATAGGGAGTCACAGTACTAGAGTGCAAATAACATAACCGTGAAATAGATAGCAAGAAATAGGAGATAGTTAGTGCTTAGTTAGGCAAGACATAGGAAATAAGCGAGGCATGACAGGAGCACGGGCTTTTTCTAGATCAACGACTCAGTGCACAAAAGAATGTGTTTCTGACGTTTAATGAGTTAAAAATGAAGACACAGGTCAATAAATCAAGACGCAGATACAACTATTTGAATTGTAATACTGATAGATTAATGTGGAATAAAAGTTTGTTCAAATTATCACGGTTGTTTTTTTTATTCCGCATTACAAAACCGCAGCGTAGCGGTGATCATTTGACTAATTAAACATGCTTGCACGTGCAAGACCCGTCACGGCTCGCTTATTTCTCCACTAATCAAATTTAGGCAGAACTTAGGACATAATTAGTCATTAGTTAGCTAGCTAACTATTTCACGGTTATATTATTTGCACTCTAATAGATGAGCTACTGTATAAGCGACTAAATCTAATTTTCGTCAAAAACAAAAACAAAAACAAAAACAAAAACAAAAAAAAACCACAACTTCTGAGTGCGAGGGACTGGGTTCTAGTACTTTAAACAACCGATTGAAACTTGTGAAATTGTCTTTGTAATCCCCAGAGACCCTAAGACCTATTTCGAATTGATTTTGGAACTAAAGATGTCAAATTACTTTTTTATTAATCCATTTTTACAAAGTCGTAAATTTGTTGTTTTGAGACAAAACTGCGACCACGCAAGGTAATGAAAATCTTAGCATGTTTCGAAAAATGTCCCGTTTTACCTCAAACGTTGCATGAAATACAACGCAATTAAAGGGTAAATAACGAGATGCGCGAAAAGGATGCGCAGTAGCAAGGGTCCGGAACTACCTTAAATGCAAATACAGATAGCAATATACATTCAAAACAAGCTTGTAAATGAGGAATTCTTAGTCTCAAAAGATTTTTTAGCTATTTTTTCAGAGGATGATTTAGAACAGTGACGCTCAAAAAAAAAAAAAAAGCCAAACCGAACTGGGTTAATCAAAAAAGTTTCATTTCGTTTACAAGCAAACGGTATATAAAGTAGACATGTTGGAGGTATTATTTGTGTTACTACCCCCAACATGGCCGTCACTTTGATATTAATTTGACTTCTGCAGGTAACAAGCTTGTTTCTTTGTTTCCAAGCAAACTGAAAATAAAGTAGCCATGTTGGAGGTATTATTCGTGTTACTACCCCCAACATGGCTGTCACTTTGAGTTTAATTTGACTCCAACCAACCGGTGTGAAAGGTAACAGACTTGCTTTTTTGGTTTGCAGACAAACTGTATATAAAGTAGCCATGTCGGAGGTATTATTTGTGTTATTATCTCCAACATGGGCATTATATTTGTTTTATTTTATCCTAACCTGCAGCTGGTGGAATTATCTTAATGCTGATGCTAAGTGATGTTGATGCTGAATCCCTTTTTTTAAAGGAAATCTTTTTTCCATAGCCATCCAAGAATTCTTTATTGGAGGGATTTTCATGAACAGCAGTTTGCACTGCTGTAGGAATGACTGCATCGAGCCCTTCATGGGTCAGAGAGCTGCATTCCAAGTAGGTAGAGATACCAAGTCTACTAGCCAGTTGTCTGCCTTCTTCATATGTTACATAGTCTTGTAAGGATCTAGTGATATTCATTTTCAGTAAAACTAAATTAGTACTGAGTAAACACGAAAAAAAGAAAAAAAGAAATGCATAAATGACAGGCTTTAAGTTAACAAGTGAGAAAATAAACCAATCAGTGAATAAATAAATAAACAAACAAATGGATTAATAGATGATTGAATGGATGAATCAATGGGATGAATGGATGGATGGACGTTATGGGATGGAAGGATGCATGGATGGCAGAGTGAACTGAAAAAAGGGGAAGAGGTTTAAAATGCAAAACTGCCAAACAAAAAAAAAAGTGTTGAACAGCCGAACTATAAAAATATGTTGAGCCAGCAGGAAAAAAAGCAACTGAGTCGATCAATCAAAAAAAAAGTAAAAAAGGATAAAAAAGCCCCCAAAATCTTAAGAGTAGGGAGGGCTTTAGCTCCCCTAACCCACCCCACCCCCCATGCTTTTGCCACGTATTCATGGATGAATGGATTGATGGATGAATGTATTGATGGATGAATGTATTGATGGATGAATGTATGGATACATGGGATAAAAGATGGATTGATTTCTGCTAGCTTACATGGGTGCTTGGATATACAAATTTTATCTTTTTGTGTTGAAAATCTTTCACTTGTTCGCTGCGCTCACTTGTGAGAGATCTTTTTAACACTCGAAGATAAAATTTGTATCACCGCGAGCCAATGTTATAATATCTTCTATTTATCACTCAAATAAAATTCTGTAAAATCAACATTAAGGGAGGGAGAGAGGGAGGATGTTTCGTATATACGGCTAATTATGGTTTCAGAACTCTTTACTCATTTCACATCATTTGTCATATACGTCAAGTAGTTTTAACTTAAAAGCTAGTAGCCAAGCAATTATTATGCGAAAACCGAATTCAATAATATTTGTTTTATTATTCATTTTGTAACCTAAGAATAAAGATTTAATTTTGCTTTCAAAAAAGTAGCAAACGTATTTCCATTTCCATTATGACCTTGAGTGAATTCAACATGGTAAATGTATTATCTGTAGGTAAAAAGTGAGTAAAATATATAATAATAATTAATCTTTAATATTTGTGTGGTTTTTAGAGACATAAAGACCAATTGCTGTTGTTATACAGTTATTATTATTATTATTATTATTATTATTATATTTGTTATATTCTTTATAATTATTATCTTTATTTAAACTGTCAAAAACTCCTAAAATAAAGTTTATTCACTCATTCATTCATTCATTCATTCATTTATTTAATGTCATTCTGTCTTAAATATTTATACAATTATTCACATTTAAAAATACATAATGATTTTATATGTTAGCTTTTGCAATATACTTATATTAATAGTCTGCTGTGTACCTGTTAATTTCTTTGAGTGCATGCATGTACATGTATTAACCCTTATACTGAATTGGAAAGCTCTGTTTTTTTTAAATTTTCTTGAAAAGGTATTCTTTGATTGCATGATACGTCCAGTCAGCATGCATGTTGGTGGTCATTTAACAAGAGAATTTGTATTAGCATCTATTCCTTATAATATACCACCAAACATTCACATGTATAGCCAATTAATATAAAGCAGTCTTTGTCAAATATTTAATTGACGACTCTCATGGGGATGACTCTCATATATTGCTTGAATTGCAGTATTATTATTTTAAAATCCTTTCTGATAGGCATTTTTTCCAATCATGCCAAACACCACGTTGATCCTACATAGTCTGCCAACAGTATGGTTTGTTTATATATTTCTTATGGAAGCTAGGAAACTTGTGAGTCTATATAATTATAGGAGTGCATGCAATCTGAGGAGAAACTTAATGCACTTATATATGCACTATTGTGTGGTTCTCGACACAAATGGTCCCTTTCACAGTTCCCTGTTCAATCTTGAAAGGTATATATAGCTACAGCCTGCATGCCTTAATTATGCATCAAAGTGGGACATGAGGTGACCTTGCAATGAAAGAGACATGTGAATAATTGTCCAAGGTGTTAAAAATAGGACTCTATCATTGCAAGCTGCTCAACATTCATCTTGCTTAAATGCAAAGACACAGCTACCCTTCAAGAGGGTCCTGAAGGTGGGTCCTGAAGGTGGGTCCTTAAATGCCATTTCCTAGCCCAAATGATATTATGCCAAATCCCATCTAGTAGTGCCACTCATACGAAATCCCAGTCCAAGTTAAAAGTTAGATTGAGTTAGAGAGTTAAAAAAAGCCCAGTCCCAAAATAATGGCTAAATCCCAGTCCCAGTGCAGGAAATCCCATTTTTTCAGCCCAGAAAAAAAAAAAGATGAATCCCAGCTAGCTCCCACTTTACCCCTTCAGGACCTCTTTCAAGGCTTCCTTGGCACAGGGAACTAATTACCTCAGACCTTTACCTTCTTTGTATTTAGGATCCATTTGTCATTTTGGACCCATGTAGCAGCCTGTTGTAAATCAGCATTCAAATTATATGTAGCTTCATTCATCCTTTGGCTGACCCCCAGCCCGGAGGGCTCTCTGATTTTAAAAGGGTAGGAATGCATGCATGGTGCTCATCGTCACTAATTTAGGGTTTCAAATTAAACCTGATTCCCATAACTGCAAGACTTACTTTACTAAATTAAAGATCATGTATTTGATATATAATATATACATTTTGTTCTTTGACTATCGATTCAAAGTTTCTTTCCTGTCTAGTTTTGCTTACCTGTTATTTTTAGCAGCGTTTGACCTTAGATCTATTTTAGTTCCTACCAAAATATTCGCAGTGTCAGGACAGTAGTGACTGGTTTCCGGTATCCAATAGTGCTCGATATTCTCGAACGAATATCTGTTTGACACATCAAAACAAACCAAGAATGCATCCGTTTCAGGATAACTGAGAGGCCTTAGCCTAGGGTAGTCCTCCCCTCCGCCTGTATCCCACAAACCAAGAAGATAAACACGGCCATCAACGAGGATGTTGCTTGCATCATTATCAAACACTGTCGGTACATATTCAGAAGGGAACGAGCCGGTTTGGCTGGTAATAAGCAGGCTAGTTTTCCCAACAGCGCCGTCTCCAACAACCACTAACTTGAACACTTGCATTTTCTTCGGCAAAAACTAATTTTTTTTTTGAAATCTTGTTCTTCGCAAGTTTGCATGCCTTGAAAATGTTGAACTCAGCTCATATAAGGTTTTATATACACAGATCGAGAGTTAAAAATAATCAGCCAATCAGAGCAGCAATGATGTCATCTCGTCCATCGACTTGTGATCCTGTGTCACGCAACAAATTCTCTTCAGCATGAAAACACACAGAAGTCCGGCCGGATAATATATACACGGTAGTTATATAATGCTTTCGAGTGGCATATCGTGGAATATCCCACGAGTCACTTGCAGTTTCTAGTATACACACGGGCCTTTAGGCGAGTGTGTATACAAAGACAATTCAAGTGAAGAGTGGGATATCCACGGTTTGCACAGGGAGCCCGGCTTAGTTCCTTTGCCGCATTCGATATTCCCTATTCACTTTACGTAATTACTCTTTATGGGTTTCCTGTGGTTTGGGATCGGTTAACGGTTATGCACCTATCAATGTTAAGCCCCCGGGGGGGGGAGGCCGGGCTAGGGGTGGGGATTAGATCAACATTGAAAGCCCCAGAGTGGGGCATTTGCCATTAATGCTGTCCCCCAGGGTGGGGACATTTGCCAAATATATGAGACCGACTCTTGGGGTAGGGGCAAAATTAACCGAGAACCGTGGAGGACCACAGGCAACCCAAGCATAGTCTTTTTCGGCAATGTACGTCCTTTTTAGAACAGTTTTATTAAAGAAAAACGACCCACTTGTAATAAAAATAAAATTTCGACTGATGAAGATATTGCATGGATTCAATGTGATTGTTGTGAGGGGTGGTTCCATATGATATGTTTGGGACTTTTGTATATTGAAAACGCCAACTCCTGGTTTTGTTACAATTGTTACGAAAAATGGTAACAAATAAAAGCGTTGATACTGGCAACTTGTTGTTTGATAATATCGTTATAGTATTTTAGTAATCATATTATTTAGTCTTATCCTTTCTTCTTGTATTAACGTAAGCTATCAAAGAAAGCATACAAATAAATATTAAATAACTATCAAAGGGAGCATACAAAATTGTATTAGAACAAGCATATCACTTTCTCCATTACCAGAGTTACATTAAATAATTTCGTATTTGACTGGCAATATTTGCCATTCTGAAGCCCCACCTGGGGACATTTGACCCCTGAATGTGTCCCCAGGTGGGGATTTTAAGTTGCATTTGACCTTATTCAGAGGCCCAAGGGTGGGGCATTTGACAAAAAAAATCGAAAAAAAGTCTAATCCCCACCCCTAGCCCGGGGCTTAACATTGATAGGTGCATTACACAAGCTTTAATCAGATCTGTATTGTAAATTGATAGCCGATTAAAGTCAAATCAATAACCGTTGGTAACGCACTCTCTAGTAAGGGATGGACCATTAGATAGTTGATGGGGGGGGGGGGGGGGGGTGGGGGGCTGCGTAAATCCCCCCAAAAATATGGAGCAAGCCCTTAAACCTCAAAAAAAAAATATCGCGCACGCTCTTCTGTGCTAAAAAAAAAAAAAAAAAAACTTGCTGGGGGATGGACAAAAAAATAAATATCATGCAAATTCCTGCACTGAATGCAAATTGCACGAAATTGCACCATGTGCCACCTTTGCGACGATGGTGTCATATTCTAAGCCAATAAAATTACTTTTCAGACTTTTCAGTTGGCCAAATTCTGCTTCTCTTAATTTAAACTTTTCATGTGTCACACTCTACCCTGTCGCCAACAATGTTGCATTCGACAGCTGCACTGTGTACCTGAGTCTTAACTATTCTCACTGTCATGCAGCCAGATCTACTACATGACGCTACATTTACTATCTTTACTTGTGTTTCCTATTTTCTGTTCGTATTCTTGTATTTCATTGATATAGCTTAAGGGAGGCCATCTTTGTTCTTCGACGTATTCTTTGTTGGTTCCTTGGACAAGAGAGAAGAAAGGACTCGACTCGAAGATTGAATAGTTTGTTGCTATGAAGTGGAGACACCAGTTGCTGAGCTGTTGGGCATTGTGGGCCTGCAACCAATCAAAATGGATTGTTATCAGTGTGGAAGCTGCATGAAATTGGCCATGAATGGCTCACTCGCAGCTTGAATTAGTGCATCGCTTGGCCGCAAAACTAGGGATGCACAGAGTTCAATGACCTCAAACACGTTCCAAAGATTATATTTGTCCTCGAAATTCTATTCAGTTGAATTTTGTAGCTCGAAGGATGCTTTTGTATCATGCAACACCAATGAAATCATAAACGAATTGCATAAGAAAATGATACTAAAAGACAAATTTCAGAAATGCATTTGCGCTAAATAACGCATTTCTGATTATAAATAGTAACTGCAGAAACCACCTGATATCGAGCGTTTCAAGGAGCCCACAAAGGGGAGAGGGGAGGTACTAGCTACCGGTGCTCACTATATCTAAACCGGATCAAATCTGGTCCCTACAAGGGGCCATTGTTTTGACCCTGTCCTCAATAGTTATAATTTAAGCCGTTATTTACCTGAGACAACAAGAGGAGATTCACCACATACTCAACCCCATCACTAACTTTTTTCTCGATCATTTTATCAACCTTCTTAGTGATGTACAACTCGCATAATGTGACCAGACGAGGAATGCAGAACCTGTCTGCTAACACCATAATGTCTATAGCATCTCCTTCTTCTATCGGTGCGTGGTCCGTGTACAGATATTCAAGAATAGCCAAGAAGCTCTCGAGATTGGCGTCTTTGATTTCAGTCTGTTGGAGTGGAATACAAAATTCGGGATATTATTTTCAACACTTTTACTTGCAAAACAACTTTTCACTAACCCACCAAATATTCAAAATTGATTTAAAAATCATCTTGGACGCGAGGCGAAACGGAAATAAAAAATGGCACTAAATCCATCGACAAAAGTTTGACGTTTTTCATTTCGTTTTCATTTAAAACAAAAGAGGTCAATCAAATTCTTCTTCTTCCGTTTCTTTTTCACTCTACAGCAGTTAATACTAACTTGCAAAACGCATACATCTCGACTCGTAAATTTTCACCGGAGGAAACCCTCATAATCATGGATCAAGAGAAAATAAAACCATTGTAGCAAAATTAAAAAGATACGATAGTGTGTAATACATTACCTCTGACGAGTTTCTGCCTTCCATAAAAGCTCCGCCCAACATGGCTGCCATGACGTCACAGCGTGCCGTCAGGACGGCTTTGTGCGCGTACAAGAGCTTCCCTTCAATACGAAACTTCACATCACTCATTTGTGGCTTATTAAGAAACAGACGTTTCATGTTGGAGCTGACGTCATCGTTTAACCACGTGCCAATACTAGGGTTAAGAAACGCTTCATCCTTTTGATTGTTTTCGCAAACTTGTTTCAGCCAGTCTAAACGAAATAACTCGGCTGCGTCTTTGATTTCTTGTACGAACTCTGCGTCTTCTGATTCAGAAAATCCCGGTAAACCAGTGTATAGAAATTCCAAGATCCTGATAAAGACATCATAGTTGATGCTTTGGTTTACCATTATCTCGACGCAATCGCTCCCGTTCGTCTCGTCCATATTTGAATCTGGCAGGTTTAGATTATTTAGATTGTTTTGACCTCTTTCCTTGTTTAAATCACTGTTCGAAGGTGTGTTGTGAATCCATTTGATTTCTTCAAACAGCTGGGAATACCTTTTGGGAACTTGGTTCGATTTTTTAGGGCTCAAAAAGATGTCTTTGAAGATGACTGATGATGAAGCAAGGACGATTTTGTGAGCATGAAGCACGAAGTTGTCCGGTGCAATGATAAACTTGACGTCAGTACAGCTCGTGTCTTGACCGGTTAGGACTTCCCGCCATTCATCTGCAAATGTTGATGTTGTAATTTCGATCCGTGGTGCTTGTCCTGAAAGAAAAAATACAATTTATCATGCATTTGTAACGTCTTTTTAGTTAAAACCCACTAGCTAGATGAAAGGTAGAAAGAGATGGTTGCTCTTTTTGAGAATCAAAAAATCAACCAATCAATCAATGTTTAGCTTGTTTGTTTGTTTTTTTGAAAGTTACCAGTATATCGGAGTAGCCATGTTGGAGGTATATATTTGTGTTAGTGCCTCCAACAAGGCCGCCATGTTGGTTTGAATTATAATTTGATTTTAACCCGGAGTGCCATGACTGGCTGGCGCAGCTCGTTCAATGCCCAATCACTAATTCTAGATTAGATTAAAGTAGCCATGTTGGAGGTATATATTGCTGGTAGTACTTCCATGGCAGTCATGTTTGACTCTAACCTGCAGGTGGCATGACTGGTGGACACGGCTCATTTAATGTCCAATCACTTATGGAGGTATATATTTATATTAGTACCTCCAACATGGCCGGCACATATTGATTTTAAGTTGACTCTAACCTGCAGGTGGCATGACTGGTGGACACGGCTCATTTGATGCTGAATCGCTTTTTCTAGAGAAGATCTTTTTCCCAAGGAACCAGAAGTGGGATTCTTTTTTGGTGGTATTTTCACGAACGGCTGTGCGCACTGCTGTAGGGATGACTGCATCGATCCCTTCATGGGTCAGAGAGCTGCATTCCAAGTAGGTAGAGATACCAAGTCTACTAGCCAATTGTCTGCCTTCTTCATATGTTATATAGTCGTGTGAAGATCTAGTGCCTGATCTAGTGATATTGATGTTAAGAAAGAGTATAAATCGTTCCGTAAACACAACAAACAAATACATGACAGGCATGTTTATAATTGAGCAAATAAAAAAACCAAGAAACTGGATGGGATGGATGGTTGGATGGATGGATGGATGGATGGATGGATGGATATATGAATAGATGGGTGAATGGATGGATAGATGGATGGACGGACGGGAGGACGGACGGACAGAATAAGTAATTGATTAGGGAACGAACAAAGGGAAGAAATAAATAAATTAACCCCAATAAAATTTCATTTCCATTCCATCTCAATCAGTTCATTTGAATTTGAACGAAATCCCCCTCTCTTTCTAAATATCTAGCAAGCATACTAAACAGCAGTATAAGCAAAACATTCTCTGAATAAATTATAAAACAATAGTAATAATAATGAGTATCGATTCAGTCAACGTTTTCTTTCTAATTTCCGTTTCTAGTTTCGCTTACCTGTTGTTTTTAGCAGCGTTTGACCTTAGATCTATTTTATTTCCTACCAAAATTTTCGCAGTGTCAGGACAGTAGTGCCTGATTTCCGGTATCCATTTGTGTTCGATATTCTCAAACGAATTTCTGTTTGACACATCAAAACAAACCAAGAAAGCATCCGTAGCAGGATAAGACAGCGGTCTTAGCCTATCGTAGTCCTCCTGTCCGGCTGTATCCCACAAACCAACATTGTAAGCTTGATTGTCAACGAGGATGTTGCTGGCGTAATTATCAAACACTGTCGGCACATATTCAGAAGGGAACGAGCCGGTTTGGCTGGCTATAAGCAGGCAAGATTTCCCAACATAGCCGTCTCCAACAACCACTAACTTGAAATTTTGCATTTTCTTTGGTAAAAACTAAAACCTTCACTTCTTAATCGTGTTAAAAGCAGGTTTACAATGGCTTGCAGTTTACTCTACACATGGATTTATAGGTACATAGAGTTAAAAATAGCCAGCCAATCAGCGCAGCGATGATGTCATATCGGTCATCGACTATATTAATGATCCCTGTTTCCTGTCACGCAACAAATTCTCTCAACATGAAAAACACAATTTCTGCCGGATAAAACGTATTTCATATTTATGTTTTTTTGTTATTCATACTTCTAATGTTATTTTATAAACAGTTTTAAACATTATTATGGAAAAATATATGAATAGACCCTTTTAATGAATCATTCAATGTTTTATTTTCTTCGTTTGCCGTCAAATTTATTATTTTGATATTTGTTCCTTTGAATGAATTTGAAAAGAATTAATTCGACGTAAAGCGGAAAAATAAAGCATTGTAGGATTTATTAAAAGCCTATTACCCCGTTCACACTATAGCTTAAACATGTTTTAAAGTAGTTTAACTAAACATGTTTAGAAAATTATTTACAAACATTGTTCACTCTTTGATGAAATAATAAATATAAACTATCCTTCATATTGTACTGAACAGATTAGAGATAAAATAATTACATTGAAGCTTTGTAGTCTCTAAACATTTTGTTTAATAAAAACTCAGTTTAACTAAACAGGTTTTGGTGTGAATGGGGTATATGATTCTTCATTGTCACGCAACGAACCCTCCAAAACGTGACAAAACAAAGCTACATGCGAATGCGAATGCGAATGCGAATGCGAATGCGTGACAGAATCAATTTAACACTTCTCAGTAACTCACCTCTTAATGTTAATCTATGTGTTAAAATTAAGACAACAAATGTAAAAACCCAATTGTGATGTGAATGCTCAAGTTTTTGGAGTAAAACAAAAAAGAACAATACGAAGATTTTAGTGAGTATCCGACGAGGAAATCATAAACCTTCTGTACGAACTGTCATCTTCATTCATCCCTCTAGTCCACCTGGCGCACTGTTCTGTCTCAAAACCTCCAATCAACTTTGTCTATATGCTCTTAGACGCAGAATTAATTTTCAAAAATCGGCCAGACTTGATGAAAGAGAAGCCTTAGTAGAGCGTATACATTACGAACTCTCTTGGTAAATACTTACGAAGGATTGAGCAGGATTTAAACCGTACTACTCGAATCGGATATTGTAGAGTATAGAAGATGCGATCCTTGAAAGTTAAAGTGGTTGGAGACCCTAGTGTTGGCAAAACGTCTTTATTAGCTCGGATATACTGTGAAAATTCTTCATCAGATGACGAGAATCGTTTGGATCCAACATCGGTTCCTCCAGTGCTAGATTCCTACTTGATTAACACTACGATTGATCAAGAAAACTATATAGTAACGTTTTGGGATACTTGTACGATGCGATCATCTGAGGAATTCGATCTGAGCAAAGTGCGTCCGTTGGAGTACAGAGACACCGATGTTTTCCTGGTCTGTTTTGATATTTCATGTCCAAACTCGTTTCAAAACATATCTACTGTTTGGGCGCCTGAACTGAAACATTACATGCCAGGCACTCCAATGATCGTGGTCGGGAACAAAGCAGACCTCCGCTCAACAGGGTAAGAATTTTATCTCTTTTTTCACTGATATTTTAGTGCTAATTGATCGGCTATTTACAAATTCCCTCCATTCTAAATGGCTAAAAACTCGTCACGGTCGAAAAAAAAATTAAATTTTAGAAGTAGTAAACTACGCTACCATGGCTTATTCCGTATCAAGAAGTGAACTAAGCTTAGATCTACAAGGAATCGACTTCATTAATTCTAGGCTCATTTGAAAAAATATTCTTTAAAAACGGCTTTTAAAACCAGTTTGTCAAAGCCATTTTATTTATACGTAAGCCTAGGCAACAGACGGTATTTTTCCCGAGGTTAAATATAAATAACAAAAAACTAAAATGCATTAATAAGGCATTTAGAATAGAACAATAAAAGTTTGAAAAAAATAATGTTCCATCAACTTACTGTCATGTTCATCAGCTGACATGGCTCGACACTAACAGAGTAAATCAAAGAAAAGTGATGCTTTTTGTTCAGCAGGCTTTAAAACTCATTTCCTAAATAATACTGAATTCAAACTTCCAGTTCTAAAGGCAGCTGCAAAGAATTCTGGCCCTTTTTAGTAATTCTAAATTAACAAATTTTTTACTTGCTTTAAACGAAAATGTGTCAGGTATAGTTTTTCAAGACGTTTCTGTATTTATAACTGGATATTATTTAAGATATATCTAGAAACAATACATATTAATAATATTAATAATATTAATAATAAGAAATAGATAAACCTCTAGATCTTTTTCTCTAATAAACAAAAGCGCTATAAAATATGCAATAAACCATGAATATATTTAAAGCTAATTATGATATCTACAGAAAAAAAATGTTAAAAATGAAAATATAAAAAACATGATACTTCATATCAGTGATAGATAAGATTTTAAAAAAATATTTGTCTTTGGTGAGAGGGTCCACAAAAGTTGAAAGGAAATGAAAGGAAACAATGAAAGCGTGGTCATGTCTCAGTGCTGTTTGCATGCAGGAAGAGAAAATAATTGAAAGGACCTAAGGATGAAATTAAAAGCGATAAAAACCATGAATTTAAAATGATAGGATTTAAAATTATCTTATCGTTAAAGCGACGAATAATTAAAGCACAAGTCAGTTAATATGGTGCCAATTAGCTCCTTGAGATAGCATCAGGCGGGAACCACGTCGAATTTTAGGCCTTAAAAATCCCGAATATATTTCTAATGGTATAGTAACTTTCGTCATTTTAACATTTTTTATGTCCTTCATATGGAGGAACCGTCTTGAAAATATATAATTTCTAATATATCTCTGATATTATCGTACGCCATTCTGAATATTTTTAATCCTCTTTATGGATCGATAAAACGTTTGGGAAAATACGAGTTTTATCAATAAATAAAAATTTACCATTTTTGTTTCGGGTACGTGCGCGTTCATGCAGTAGGAAAACAAACAAAAAAACGTTTATGGCATATTATATACGCGTTATTATAATTGTAAATATTAATAAATATATTAACATAATCGTGAAAAAAATGCATTATTTTCCAGCCTTTTAAAAATACTCATAGAATGAGAATTTTTATACATGGATCAGTAGATATAAAATAAAAAACCAATTGATGTTTTCAACAACCATTTTTGTAAAACCATTTTCATCAAGCATTGCATTGTCAACTTGGGTGGAAAATAATTTGCATTATTGACAGGAGACTGTCTAGGTATAAATATCTCGCTGGGCTAATTATTCTGAATTTATAATTCATCATATTATAATATAAGATAATTGGTAAGAATATTCTGGGCAATATTGATTCAGCTCGTACTGAGACAAGTCACTTCAGTTCCAGGTGTTTATCAAGTGAAACAGGAAGAGTAAAATTGAGGATTGGAATAAATGAGAATGAAAAAAAAGAATGAATTAAGGGAAGAGTTATTGAAGTGGATGATGAGAATAATGAGAGTGGAAAAATGAGAATAGAACTGAAAAATGAAAAAATTGAAGTCAGAGAATGGAGGCTAGGGAAGAAGCGAGGAGGGTGAATGAGCGAAATAACGAGAGTATATTATAAAATAGTTATTGAAAATAGACTGGCTGATGATTGAAATATAGAAATGAATCCGAAAGGAAAATAGGAATGGTGGCCCGGTAACATTTTACACATAATAGTGCGAAAGGAAATATAAGAGGTTAACCCACAGGTAGCCCAAGCTATGGTTCTGAATATATATAGAGAGAATGTATGGCAGATCATAAAATTTCTTTGAAATAAAATAAATTTCATCATTTATTGTTTCATCAACTGTATATCAATGTTTTATTGCATGATTTGTGGTTTCCTGACAGTTTGGTTGATGAAATTTATTTTATTTCAAAGAAATTTTATCACCTGCCATACATTCTCTATGTATTGCTAGCTATTCAGAACCGTAGCTTGGGCTACCTGTGGTTACACCTATCGACAATATCTCTTCCTTAAGATCAATTTTGAAATTAGTGTTTTGATCGAGTGATGCTGGGAGGAAAACCGGAGCACCTGAAGAAAAACACTCGACTCAAGGGAGAAAACCAACAAAAAAACTCTACTCACATAAGACACCGAGCCCGGCGTGACTTGAACCCGGGTTGCATTGGTGAAAGGCGAGAGTTGTCACATCTACGCCACCTGTACTGCGATGAGAAATGGAAAAAAAAACTTGATAAATGAATTGAGAATGAAAAGTAATAAAAGATGAGCGTGATCATGAATGATGAGAACAATGATAGTACAATCATGATATTATTATTATTAATAATGGGAAAATAACTG
Organism: Anthopleura xanthogrammica; assembly: GCA_964019055.1. Classification (NCBI taxonomy): domain Eukaryota; kingdom Metazoa; phylum Cnidaria; class Anthozoa; order Actiniaria; family Actiniidae; genus Anthopleura; species Anthopleura xanthogrammica. Next base: position 21,543,784 of record OZ025206.1, on the reverse strand, counting down.
ACAACTGAAATGAGAATGAAAGGGAATAATAATGAGAGTGACCGGGAATGAAAACTAAGAGAAATGGAAAAATGAATGGAAAGTAAAGAAAGATAAGATGCAAATATGGTGGGAGATTCGCTTGATTTGAGACTGACGCTTGTTGTTTAAGGGTTTGATAAGATTTATCTCCTGGTTAACACTGATTTATATTTTCGTTTTTTTTTTGTTTCGTTTGTGACGTAGACTACAGCATCTTCTGAGCACTTCAAAGTGTACCGAACTTGCTACAAGACTAGAGACAGTTTACTGGGAAAACAGCGCCATGACAGGCCAAGGTGTTCGAGAAACCATCGACACGGCGTTGAGGAGAGCAGTTCAGAAACGAAAGTCCGAGAGAGGAAAAAAGAGATTCAAGCTTTTTCAAAATCGAAAAACCACACCAGCTAATTATAAACTGGTTGGTAATGACTTAGAGCCTCCATCGCTCCCACATCCAGGTATGTTTGTACAGATAGATGACCGTTGTCGAAAAGAATATTAAAAGACAACAAAAGACTAGATTGCAATTGGCGGCCATGTTGTTTCATCTAACAAAGGAAGCCCATGAAACGCTCATTCGGTCAAGTTAAAGTTTAGCGCCAAAAATTATTTGCATAGTCAGGGGGGGATGGGTTTCGTTTCTCACTAAATTCTTGAATTGTCGGGTAAATTTGTCAAAAATATACGCATGCACAATCTTTCTCCGTGTGTTACAACTGAGCGAACCCGCTAATCGCGCAAAGTATTGTTCATCAAAACCTACGGCCCTTTGTTTTGAAAATCCTTTCTCGGGGTGGTTATTAGATAAATCAAAGATGCAATATCACTCTGATTAAGAATTTTGGACTTTTCTGAAACTTAAAGTGTATTGGATTCAATTGCCAATAGTTTTCAGGTAAAAATATGTGCTTCAACACAGGGCCAGCCATAAAAAATCACAACGGACTGTGATTAGTTAGAACATTTAATGTCGCGCAGCTGGTGTACCAATGTAAAAAAAAAATATATCGTAAGTATGTACTTTTGTAAGACCAAGATACTTGTATTAACAACAACGATACGAAAGAACTGACTGACTGACTGACTGACTGACTGACTGACTGACTGACTGACTGACTGACTGACTGACTGACTGACTGACTGACTGACTGACTGACTGACTGACTGACTGACTGACTGACTGACTGACTGACTGACTGACTGACTGACTGACTGACTGACTGACTGACTGACTGACTGACTGACTGACTGACTGACTGACTGACTGACTGACTGACTGACTGACTGACTGACTGACTGACTGACTGACTGACTGACTGACTGACTGACTGACTGACTGACTGACTGACTGACTGACTGACTGACTGACTGACTGACTGACTGACTGACTGACTGACTGACTGACTGACTGACTGACTGACTGACTGACTGACTGACTGACTGACTGACTGACTGACTGACTGACTGACTGACTGACTGACTGACTGACTGACTGACTGACTGACTGACTGACTGACTGACTGACTGACTGACTGACTGACTGACTGACTGACTGACTGACTGACTGACTGACTGACTGACTGACTGACTGACTGACTGACTGACTGACTGACTGACTGACTGACTGACTGACTGACTGACTGACTGACTGACTGACTGACTGACTGACTGACTGACTGACTGACTGACTGACTGACTGACTGACTGACTGACTGACTGACTGACTGACTGACTGACTGACTGACTGACTGACTGACTGACTGACTGACTGACTGACTGACTGACTGACTGACTGACTGACTGACTGACTGACTGACTGACTGACTGACTGACTGACTGACTGACTGACTGACTGACTGACTGACTGACTGACTGACTGACTGACTGACTGACTGACTGACTGACTGACTGACTGACTGACTGACTGACTGACTGACTGACTGACTGACTGACTGACTGACTGACTGACTGACTGACTCCAATAACATGAAATAAAGCATTATGAATTTTAATTTTATCTAGGTCCTGATCAAGTCATGATTACAATCTTACCATCCACCTACGCCTCAGATATGAGAAAACTCCTAACCAGTGAAGATTACAATTCAGATGTCAATCTATCCTTCTCTACCGGCACCCAATTATACAAGACACATAAAGTAATACTCTGTATGGGCTCCAGCTTTTTTAGGGACCTCCTAATATCAGATGACAACTCAGTTAAGGATCCGAAAAAAGAACAAGAGGAATCGCTTTCCCAAGAGTTCACTAAAAACGATATAAACTTTTTGCGACTCGATTTGACGTGGGAACTCCAGGAAGCATTTGCTTACGTTCTGGATTTTGTATACACGTTGGAATTTAAGAACAATCCAGAAACCCATCCAAGAGTTATCAAACATGTTTTAGCACTAGCTAAACTTGCCTCGCTACCAGTGCTGGTCGAGTGCTGTGAAAACGCATTGAAGAAAGAAGACTATGCCAATAAAAAACCTTGCGAGAAGGCGAAAGAGAAAAAGAACGTGGTAGCGAAGGAGTTGTTCTTTAATAAACCTCTTTTTGCAGATGTGACTTTCGTTGTTGAGGGGACGCGGGTTCTTGGTCACAAGGCTGTGCTGATGGCGAGGTCAGATGTGCTGGCTGCTATGTTGGGTGGAGGATTTAAGGAAAGCAGTACCAATGAGGTACAGTAGAGTCAAAATACGCATTTAAACTATATAGGTCTGAGTCGTGCCAGTGCAGCATTAGTATATAATTATACATCTATTTCAAAAAAGCAAAGGCGATAAAGGACTTCTTAAACGCGATAAGCGACTGCGCCATATATTTCCAAGAGAATGAATGACACGTGGTCTCATGTGAAATGGGAAAAAAGTACGCCCAAGGTAGAGGTCTATTCTCAACTCACTACGCGAAGTATCACATGTCTATTTTAAAATAAACTTTATTCATTGCGTCACAATGTTTTCCCATTACAAAACACGAGTCATTCCTAAGAGTATCATTTCTTTGTTTAATGGTTGTGCAAGAGAAGACACATGGAATCGAATACAACTCAAACAAAGAATCTTATTCTCAAGAGAATGACACGTGCATGGTTTGAAATGGGAAGACATTATGCCCAAGCCAAAGAGGTCTATTCTCAACTTACTACGAGGGGTTACATGTATATTCATAGTTGTACTGTGCGCATCAACAGGTCCATATATGCGACGCATCTGCAAGTGCCTTCACCGCTATGCTAGAGTATCTGTACACGGATTCCTTCCCATCATCCCCAGCAGACAGCAGGCAACTTTTGATCTTGAGTGACAGGTTTTGTCTCCCGAGGCTGCGCTCACTCTGTGAGCTCTCCGTCTCGCAAGAATTGGCGACGGAAATGAGGCAAAGAATGCATTTGAGTGACGAGACCTGTGGTGATGTAATCGAGGCATTGCTACTTGCACAGGTAGGAGTGCCCACTAACTGAGCAAAATGCTTTCAAATAGGGCTTCAAATTTTATCGATGCCCTGCAACAACCCCTGGGCTAATCTAAGTAAAGCAAGGCTAACTCAGAAGGTTAACCCTGAAACAATCTCGGGGCCAATCAGGACACGGCTAACTCTCATATCGAATTGAAACTTAGCGTGATAGGTTTTGCGGAGAGACAACTTCCGGAGAACCTAAAGGGAGAGACCTAACAAACTCTACTCATAAATTATGCTGAATCTAGGAATCCGAGACCTCAGAAGTGAAAGGCAAGAGTACTAAAGCTACGCAACCCTTGATTCCCTACCGCTTTGACTATCCTACATGCGCCTATTAACTCATTTTCACCTCCAACTCTACACTAATTTGTGGCTTTGTTATTATTTTCTCGGAGGCTCACAATGCTACTCAGCTCTACAAGTGGTGTGTGTTCACCATCAAGACCAACTTCCCAGATTTCGAGTCCCATGAAGATCTCTCCCTGCTCAAGCCAAAAGACAAAGAAGACGTGACACACCAAAGATGGCCGCCACAGTCGTACTTCCAGCAGCTCGAAGCATACAAAAAGAAGATCAACAAAGAATGAATGTTACTAAACAATTATTGTTGAAGCAAGCATTCGAGGGATTGCTAGATGATTTTTGTACAGTCGCTAGCTTCCCCTTCAGGAATTCTTCCGATATTATTAATGTTTTTCCGAAAGATTTGGATGCGTCATGTCGTACATAAATCAATGGTTAATGCGCATGCGCAGTACTATTTGTAGGGAAACACGAGTTTCAACACTGCGCATGCTCCAACTAGGATTAGTTGTGCGCAGTTATTTGTAGTTGGGTCAACCAATCAGAATTTGGAAAATATGATAATTGAGTGATAACCTAAACTTTTCCAGCTATGCGGCTCACTCTCGACCCGAACCCTCTCATTCTTACTGCGCATACTCGATGAAATGTCTTCATACACAGTTAAGTATGACAGGACTCTGGGGTCGAGAGTAATGCCGGCTGGCCTTGCATAACGTGGTAGCAAGTGTGGCTTGGTTGGTCAGTGTGCTGCTGCCTGCTTAGCAAGAGGTCCATAGTTTGATCCTCAGTGACCTCACACACTTGTTTTAAGGAGCAAGTGTGGCTTGGTTGGTTAATGTGTTGCCTGCTAAGCAAGAGGTCCATAGTTTGATCCTCAGTGACCTCACACACTTGTTTTAAGGAGCAAGTGTGGCTCGGTTAGTATGCTGCCTGCTAAGCAAGAGGTCCATAGTTTGATCCTCAATGACTTCACACGCTTGTTTTAAGGAGCAAGTGTGGCTTGGTTGGTTAGTATGCTGTCTGCTAAGCAAGAGGTCCATAGTTTGATCCTCAATGACTTCACACGCTTGTTTTAAGGAGCAAGTGTGGCTTGGTTGGTTAATGTGCTGCCACTGAGGTCACCGAGTTGTAATAGCTTGCTTGCTCGAGAGAAATGAATCATGGGATACTCTGGGTGACAGAGCCTCTCTCGCTCCATAGCTTGGTACCTAATGCAAAAGACCCTCTGGAACCCAGGGGAGTGATGGAATATTGTATATAGATAGAGTCAGCTGATGTGTTAACAAACTAAAGAAAGACAACTCGCTAATCTCAATGTATATAGTAAAACAGATATAAACAGTCAAATAGAATTTATTTTAAAAAATCTAGTAATAAAATGACAAGAATCTACGACTATTTTACTCTATATACCAAATAAAATATGCGAATATGGACTAGAAATAAAAATTATTTTAAATTAGAATTAAGGAACCTTGAAGTTACTGATAAAAATATTGTAGTGCGACGCGCCTAACCGTGCCCAACCAATTAATTTTTTTAGAAGTTAGCCAGTCAGCGAACGAGAATTTGTACCTTTTTACGAGGTCAAAGTCGTGTCAGCAAAGATTTTATTTATATTTGCACCAGAAAGGACCAAAAACATGCCAAGCTGAAATAAATGAGTGAGTTTTCTTGTCAAAATTCGAACCTTAACCTTGGCGATATTGCCAATTCTAGTCTCTTTGCTGGCCAATATGCCTCATTGAACAACTTGTAAAAAACATTTATTTGGCGGCCATGGTTAGGCGCGTCGAACTGTAAACCACAGTAAGAGTATTATATTACAGTCAAAGGGTTGGTTAAAATCTATCATATTCCTAGAGAAAAGTAATGTTGCACGACAGCCATATTGGACAAAATATTTAAAAAAATTCTCCTTACTCGGGAAAAATAATCCCTTGTCATGCAAAAACATCGCATTGTTCCTGCCCTTAAACATGGCTGTGGTGAAACCCCTCTATCACAAGAAGTTGCCCAAAGAGAAGAGTTTGCATTACAAAATAGACACTGCCCTATCCTAGACCTGTTTCCGTGTTCCTGCGACTTCATCAACTTTTAGACATCCAGGTTTTTCGCTTCCGTCAAACAAAATATTCATTGACTCAAGATCGTTGTAAATTTGGATGAGGATGAAGATAAGGAAGTGTGTCTGAGTCACAGAAACATGAAAAGCGACTCTCAAAACATATAACATTTTATTTCTATGTATATGACGTCACAGCGCCGCCATGATGGAGGAATTTAATAATTATGTCCTCCATGGCGGCCATGAACTCATTTTCTTGAGACTAAGAAAATTGCTAGGATGAAATTAAGAAAGCAATACAAACTACAATTGATCCTTTCCAGCTTGGACGCAATGTTTCCTCATTTCAAACCAAGTGACATTCCCTTGAGTATGATATCTTTATCAATTAATAATGTGGTCTGTGATAGGAAATTAAACATGCCCAAATGGAAAGAGTCTACTGCAGTTCACAAATTTGATTCTTGGATAAAGTTGTTAGAAATCAGTAGTATTGGCCTCCATAATAATAGCACACCCATTGGAATGCTACATTGGACTATTGATAAATCCTATATACAGCTACGAATTTAAGCTACATGCACTGCATACAAAGAGGAGAGAACATAATCTTTCGACCAAATCGTAATGTAATCGTAATACCCTATGTTTAAAACTTTCAGCAGATAATTTGTATAGCCTAGTCATTTATATATTTCAATATTCTCAAATAGGTAAAACTTTTGGGATCTTTAAATACTTTTTGTTGCAGGACAACATACGTTCATTGTCATTATCTTTTACCCAAAGATGATATATTATACCTAACTTCTCCCCCCCCCCCCCCCTGGTCTTGCATTCGTGATGTCCCACAACAACAGGAAAAAAGACAACATCTTTAAGAGCTTTAAGATGTGATGTCTACTGGCGAGGAGTTTTTTTTGGAGGGGTGTGGTCAAAGCGAAGAAGGAGTAAGGTTGTGAAAGAAAAAGTTGAATCCTTCCAAAATGGCCTCTTGATGGGACAAGTAGAAAATCCTCGGGTACAACATCAATGTATCCCAGACTCAATCCAAACTAGCGACGTAGTAGTTGATTGGTTAAAAACTAAAATGAAAACCACGATAAGACTTGATAAAATCTTCGATAGATCTTCGATTACAGGAATGTCTAAGTGGAGTGCATTTTCGTGGATAAGACGATGAATTTCGATGCATACCGCTGCTTTTGATGACCACAGACTCGTTTTCACAGGTTCAGCCTCATTCCCATGTTGCTTGGTTTCATCATTTCATTGAACTTGTTTCTTCAACCTTTCATGATTTTTTTGGGCCACCATGGACCTAAAAGCTATTTGACTTTGACAAATAATTTGCTCTCAAACAAAACTAAACCCATAGAAAATGAGTCTGTAGTCAAGTGTCACAGCGGTTGGAAGTTACGGAATAAGAAAACAAACTATTCCACTGCCCTTCAGCTTGGAGGGTCTATTCCTGTATAGCCCTGTACAGCACTGGAAAAATCAGATGTAAAGTACTAAGTGGAATCTCAAGACAGGAAACAATCTCTATAGCTTGATGTGTTGTGTGGTCCGATATCTGCTGTTTTATGAGATTCCATAACAGCCGCTATGGTCCATGTATTTAGAGCAGTCAATAGAAGATATTAGAGTTAAACTCCATAGACATTTTCTGAATTCGAAAAACAGGATGCATTGTGGTCTAGCTTGGGTAAAAACATTACCATATAAGGCATGATGAATATAAGATGTTTGTACTAAAGCCAAACCACAATGCACCATGTTCACTATCTCAGAAAAGGTCTACTGCCTTCAAATAATTGTTTCAAGTCGAGGCATTTGGGTCAACAATACAGTAAATGTACTGACTCAAATGCCACAGTTTGAACAATTGTGTGAAGGCAATGGAGTGTAACTCTGATATCTGCTATTAAAAGCTTAAATGTCTTTAAAGTCCGACTGAGAGAGCTGTATATTGTGTATTGTAAAATAATAAAATAGCATACACACACCTAATTTCTGGAATTGTTGCACGGCATGTGTCAAGTTATTTGTTGAGTGAAATTGGCTGGGAAGACACCCTTGAGTCCTGTCGATTCCTTAATGCCCAGCAGCCAACCTTCATCCTGGTTAAAAACCATAATGATTATATAAGGAAAATATTGTTCCATTTTACTATTTTTATTGTTATTAATAACTTTTCACAGGGATAAATATTAGTAGTTTGATCTTGGGAAAAACAACTGGGAAATGAAAAAAGCAAGTTGAAAAGAAGAGAGAAAGAAATGGATAAAAGGGAATCAATGTTGGGAATGGAAGTGATATTTGGGCTTATCTTAAAAGACAAATGGAGGAAAGATGAAAACAGACAAAAAATAGATCATAGGAATAGACTGTAAATGGGCTGTGACCTGTGACAAATGCAGCTTTACTTTAGGGGGGGGGGGGGGGGAGGGAGTAGATGTTGGGAATGGAAATGATATATGGACTTGTCTCAAGAATACAAAAGCATGGCAATGGACTGCAAATAGGGTGTGGTTAAGGCAGCTATACTTTACCAACCTGTTCATCAGGATCCTCGAATTCAAGGACATATATCAGGTCACCCTTTTCAAATGATAACTCATCGTCATCTTCTGCAATGTATTTGTGAGTTGCACGGACCTGTGGTGCGAAAAGCAATATTTTGAACTTCAACAAATTGAAAATGTCCAGTTGAAAAAATGAATGAAATAAATGGATGAATGAACGAATGAATGAACGAATGAAAGGGTGAATGAGTGGCTAACTAGATGGATGAATGGGATGGGTTAGTTTTGATAGGTGAAGGGTGGATGGATGGATGGATGGATGGATGGATGGATGGATGGATGGATGGATGGATGGATGGATGGATGGATGGATGGATGGATGGATGGATGGATGGATGGATGGATGGATGGATGGATGGATGGATGGATGGATGGATGGATGGATGGATGGATGGATGGATGGATGGATGGATGGATGGATGGATGGATGGATGGATGGATGGATGGATGGATGGATGGATGGATGGATGGATGGATGGATGGATGGATGGATGGATGGATGGATGGATGGATGGATGGATGGATGGATGGATGGGATAAAACAGATAAATGGATTGATGAATGGAATGTGTGGAATGGGATGATTGAATGGATGGGATGGATATGGATATGATATCACTATCAATATCTGTACTACTATATCTTACTTGGTATTTATAAGGAATATCAAATTCAGGTGGTGGTTCCTCTGGTGCTTGAGGTGATGTTGATTCCTACAGGAAAACAAAATCCCATTGATTCATCAATAAAAATTATTATTAATTATTACAGGTCAAACATGTTTTGATATTAACTGGGATAATTTAGGTGGTGGGTACCAGTAAATACCCAGTAAATACTCAAAGACCACTCTAGACTAGTATTGGGTGTCTGTACTGACTATTGCTATACACAAATACATCGTTTAGTACAGTATTCATGGAAACAGAAAGTACATGTACATTCATTTTTGCTATTTGACTTTTAGTTTTGGAGGTTTTTGTGGACAAATACAGGATTTCACTTCAAAAAAGAATCAACCTTGTTTATAGAGGGTAGCGTGTAACACTTATTCAACTGTCAAACCTGTGGTCCTCTTTTAAGTATTGGTTGAAAGAGACGGGACCACCATTTACATGATCATCCGAGCCACGTGAAGGTCTAACCATTTGCAGATATTATTACAAAGGCAGCACCTTCTACTCAGTACAGTACAGTTTATTTCTCTGTTGTTAACCTAGTCAACGAAGAGCCAGAGTGAATCGCTGGTGGATCACTCTGCTGAACTCCTTTTTGGACTGTGTCAATCTCTTTGCCTGGTCCACTGATGTTCCCATCAACTGTCCGATCTTTATCCATGGATCCCTGTAATATCTCCTACTCGGCTTCGCAAATAGGACCTTCTTTGTGATTGCACTGTTGTCAGCTCTACATATATGCGCAATGTACTTCAGATATTGTGAGTAAATGAAATCTCTGAGGGGTATCGTCTTCATGATATTCATGATATACTCAGTTATTTTAAGACCCTGAGTGTTGGTCTGGCCAGGGCTTGAACCCATGACCTCCCGCACGATAGCCCAACAACCGAGCTAACTGGTTGCGGTGGGTACAGGGTAACCCCACCCCTCTAAACCAGGTCCTGTAGGATGACAGTTGTTTCTACCAACCATTAAAACCTATATATTACACTTGATACCCTGAATCATGAGGGGATTGAGGACTTACTGGAGTTGCTGTAGATATCGCAGGTCGAGGAGCTGGTGCAGCTGGTGGTACAACATGTTCAGGTTTTCCTTCTTCCTGGGCATATGGTTTTGGTACAGTAGGTGATGGTGGTGGTTCTTTGGCTTCCTGGTCATTCTCTTCATGGTCTTTAACAGCAGGATTATCAGAGTCTGGTTGGTTGAAAGGATTGGTTGCTAGATAATAAAATAAATAAAGAATGGAAGTTATTAAAATTAAAAAAAAATATATATATATATTATATTTATATAGCGCATTTCCATTAATTGTCCAAAGTGCTGAATAAACTGAAATAAAGACAAATCATATGAACATAAAGTGTTAAGAATCCCAACTGGCAAGGAGACAAACCAGTTGGCTATTTACAAGTATGGTCGAGAAACTGAATTTGACCTAATCTAAATCAGGACAAATACAGTCTCAGCTAGTGGCCAGAGCGGGGCTCGAACCCGGCACCACCGGATTGCGAGACCAACGCTCTGACCACTCGACCATGCTGCCTCCTTGAAATTAGTTTTGTACTCTCACTTCCTAGAGAAACAGAAAAAAGTGAGGCAAAGCTGCTCAAAACTGGGTGAAACCTAAAAATTGTGTTGAACCCTGAAACAGTCTCTTGGCTGATCTAAGTCAGGGCATGGTAATGCACTCATCTCTCACTCTCTGGGGTTTGGCTTCAATTCCTGGTCTCTGCATGTGCGAGTAGAGAACTTGTTAAGTCTTTCCATTGATTGGAGGCTTTTTCTGGTTTTCCTCACTTGGAAAAACCTATAACCAGTTAGATTTCGACTGAATCTGTGAGGTTGCTTCAGGGTTCAATCCATAATTTAGCCTTGCCCTGACTTTGATCAATGCAGAGGTTGTTTCAGGGTTCAATCTGTGAGTTAGCCCTGCCCTGACTTAGAACATGCCTGCCTTAGGTAGGTTCACGGTTTGACGAATGAGTTCGCCATGGCCTGACTAAGATCAGTCCAAAGATTGTTTCAGGTTTGGATAAAATTTGAAGGTTTTTTTTAGCTAGCTGATGAATGTTAAATTTACAACACATGTCAACCAAGTACAATTCACAAACACAATTTATTTAAAAGTACGCAACAAACATATTAAGTACAGTACAATAAAGCAAAGCAGCACAAGAATGCTCAGACAAGATTAGTTGATTAGCACATTACCCTGCATGCCTGATCTGCCTGATGTTTTATTGTGGTTTGTAGATCCTTCATCCTCAGAGTCAGTTTGAGTGAAGGAATGAAATGCTGGTCAACATAGGAAACACAATGTAGTGTTAAATTATTCATGAAAAAAAAACCTTGCTGGTCATGTCTCTTACAAATGCAGTAGTTGCAACATTAAATGCATGCATGTTAGAGTGCAACATAATAATCCTTATAATATACACCTGTAGAGGGTGAACAAATTCAGTACAAAAACTGGCTTCCAATTTGGCCCACTCTCACTCACACTAGTATACACCACCACTACATATAACATTCACTATTCCATGCATGCATACAACTCTCAACTCACATGTTGATTTTTACAGAGGGAGGAAAAGCAGAGAACTTGGAGAAAAACTTCTAGTGGCAAGGTGGAGCACTTGTAACACATCATACAAACTCTGTTCACATAATAATGGCGCCCACAGGAATTGAACTAACAACCTGACAAGTTTGTAAGTATCACATGGTGAAATGGGTACACTACCGTTCCCACCCTAAACATCAACGTTACAACATCATGCCACACTGAGATGTCTCTTGCTTTACAGCACTTTTCATATTTCTCCAGCTTACCAACTCCAGACATCTGGCGTTTTGGCTTAACTAACAATCACCATGAACTCGGCTTGTCGTAAATTTGATTGACACTGTGATAAAAAAAATTCCTATGTGAAAATGGCTGTTTAGTCATGGAAATTTCCTTATGGCTCAATCAGAATGAACTCAGCCTGTCATAAGTTTGATTCATGGAAGCCAAAATGCCAGGAGTCTGGAGTTGGTTAGGTCACAGAAATATGAAAAGCAAATGAAGTAAACACTACCAACATGTTATACAATTGGTTGCATAATACTTAAAAAACAACTAATGTAAATACAAATGAACATGAATTTCAAAGTGGTTGAGACAAGAAGGTGCTTACTTTCATCATCAGCTTCAACAATTGTTTTGTCATGGACATCCACATCAACTGAATGAAACATACAGACAAGTATAACCAACTAATACAACTAACCTAATACACAATTAAGCAATGTTACATGTAACGATCAACATTGGATGATAGACATTCTATTATGATAGACAAGCTTTGGGGTTCAGAATACTCTGAAATGGGAAACATTAGACCCAAGCTAAAGAGGTTGATTGTAACAATCTGTGGATATTTAAATACTTGATCTAGCTGATGATAGATTTCTATAGATTTGAATGTACATTTTCTTTTTATACCATGGACCACCAGTTTCCAGCCAATCATTAACACATGATTTTTTTATGATGTTTGTTCTTATACAAAATAGTACAACTACATTACCTTCAGACTCTTCTTGTTTCATCTGATGAGGTTCTAGTTGACCTGAGTTAGATAGCTGTTCAGCTTCATCACTGTCGGAGATTGGGTTAGTACTACCAGAAAAAAAAACATATTTTATTAATAATTTATACCTGAAACATTATTAGTCAGACGAGTATACTTTTAATTGTGTATTTTTATTAATAAGTTTCCCAAAATAATACACTGACAAGAAAGCAAAACAAAAAATAACAACAAAAACACACACACACACATATATATATTATATAATATTATTATATAAAAGGGGAACAACATTAGGGGGAAACTAAATTCCCATATGAAAGCTGCTCCACTAACAGATAAAATAAAAAAATATATATATGATACTAAGCTTAAATGCAAAAAAAATGATTGTTAAAATATAGAATGATGAAATCTTATATCGTATGTACTAAAGGGAGGTTTAGTGTTTTGGTTCCTATGTACAGGGACTGCAGAAAAGGGAGGGGCTGGAGCTCTTAGTTTTATGGCTTTTTTATATACTAGCCTTCCATATTTTCCAATCAACCCCCACCCCCTCCCCTATGCTTTTAAGGGTTCTCGGTGGTCTTTTACTGTATGTACTGTGCTCACAAGAGTCTGGATGAGAAATCATTTGATATTTGATGGAAGACATCATGTGCCAGATCTGCTCCAGGGGTGACACATTATGATGGCTATAAAGGACCTATAAAGCATGCTTGTTAATGTATTCATGCGAACTAACCTTGAGAGTTGAAAGGGTCTTCTAGTAGTGTGTGTCCCTGATGATGCCTCAACAACAAGACCATCAAGAAGGTCATTCATCTGGGTCTTGATCTGAGCAAAAAAAAAATAGAAAATATTCTTTAATTATATATTACTTATAATAATATAATTATGCATAAGGCTGTGTACAAGCAGGCCCAAGCTTGGGTTCAATTCCCATCTGGGGGTCAGAATTTTTTTCTGAGCTCCCTGCTTGTGTTTTTCAACTTCTTCGAATTCAGTATTGCTTATCCAGTCAGAAAGGAAACCAGCTACTGTATGTGGGTTCTCTTCCCATAGTATCAGACCTTCCCACATCTTGTCTGAGTACCCCAAACAGTTAACTTATACCCATTATTACAACTGGGTAAAGGGTGGCATTAGTCAGTAATGAAATCAGATCTATACCTTAGAAGCTTCTCTGTGAAACACTGCCTCTGCATTGAAAATGCTTTGAAAGGACGACACATAAAATGCAATCCGGCTGGAAATAAAACAAACAGCATAAATGCAAATGCAAATTAATTTCTTCAAGTGGTTCCATGACAGAAACCCTTCACTAAATCACTAAATCACTCAGCTGCTAGGAATGGACCATACTAGTAATATACAGTACTTACCTGTCATACAAAGCTGGGAGTTCTTCGTACAGTTCAGCATGAAGTTTGGTATACACTGATTTGGCTTCACTGAATTCTTCTTGAGACTGTGATGGGAAACAAAATAAATTAAATAAAGCTACAGCTTGCTAGTAAGTATAATAATTAAAGCCATGAAAACTAATAAAGGATTAAGTCCTTCCTCGGACTCTCCTACAACGTGCTGCCACACAGGCTAAACAGATCTAGAGGGGTTCTTTCTTAAGATTAAGGTTGCATCAATCAACAATTATATGTGTTTACCATAAAAACATGTTTATAAGTCCCCCTCATGCAGTTATAAGCCCAATAACTACAAGTCTGCTAATGCAAATTATCCTTCCAGATATACTGTAAGACCCCTCATAAGCCCACCTCAGTTATTTTGCATTTAGGGAACTGACATCTGAAGAGATTGATTGGTGAAAGAACAGGATTTTATGATGTGTGGAATATGTATAGCATATCTAGGGATCCCTGTGTCATATGTGTCATGTGCAGGGCTCAAAATAACAACCGGTCACCGGAACAGACATGTTGACCGGTCATATTTGAAAAAAATAAAATAAAATATCATACGCCGGACATCTCGACTGCCGTATGACTGGCCATTATTTTGAGCCCTGCATGTGATGTAGAAATTATGGGATATCTAAGTAAAAACCAGAATAAAGATTAAATGTTTTTGTGGTGAATGTAAAACAAATTGTAAACATTGGAATCTTATATATATTATTATAATGCAATAAAAGAGATGTCCACACTAACTTGTGTTAACTTTTTCTGATCTGCATTTTTCCCTTTTGAATTGAGTGCCTAAAAAATAAACACAGTCACATGTTTACAGCACTTCGCAATCACATGCGCAAAATCATACAATTTGCTGTCATGGTGAAGAACTTTGGTTTTGGTGGATGTCAATCATGGTGCTTCCACAACATTCCATATGGCATGTGCCTTTATAACTTTGTAATTTCTGGTAATGTCATGGAAACACTTTGATCAATTGACGTCCACCAAAACCTTATTTTGATGGCAATTTGTGCATGTGATTGGGAAGTGCTGTAATCACATATTAAACAGATTAGTGGAAATTATATGTATTCTTATCCTGCTCTCTGATTGGTATATACTAGGCATTCATGGTCACTTTGTGAAAAACATTAATATTCGACTGTATCTTACAGTACAAAGTGGAAGGTCTACCTCAAAGTTATGTCTTAGACGGTCATAATCAACCAGTTTTCTGCCATGCTTGTTTATTCTTGCCTATAAAATAGAGGTTGAACAACAGTGTATGATTATATATTATGGCCATATGAACAGGTGTAGTCTAAATTTATCAGTGCTGATGAAGTTCAAAGCCTTACAGTTCTATCATCAATACAAGATTATTTCTTACCATCACCGTATTTACTCGAATAACCATCACCCTTGAATAAGGGCCCCATTTGGGACAAAAAGATAATACTGTAAGCCCTGCCTTCTAATAAGCGCCGCACTTGAGGCGCGAAAAATGTAATGTTAGATACCCGGTAGCTGTTAGCTGTTGTCAGATATACAGTGCAATACTGGTTGAAAGTTGTCAGATATGAATATCAGCTACATGCAGCTACAGCTGACAACTCACTGACAGGCTGATTGGGTATTTTTTTTCTTCACTCTCTTATTATAATATTTACCTTAATATCTGGAAACTGACTTTGATAAGCTGTTAAAGGACCAAGTACTTCATCCTGTAGCTTTTCTTGTAGATCAGTCCAGTACATATGTAGCATCTGCATGCATATAACAACAATCAAATAATCACAGTGTGAATACTATATCCAGGGCCACTTAAGAAGCAAGAAAAAGCTGCGTACAACTGTTCAAAGTAAATCAAAGTGGTGCAAACCACATACATGTAAGATGGTAAAAAAAATACAGTTCAAAAAATTGAAATCCAGTTCTTGGGGTCTTGGGGTCAGGGGAAATTTTTTTTTCTCTAAATCTAAAAAATAAGGATTGGGGGGGGGGGCAGGGGATAATTGGTTAGTTCACGAAAAATTGAAAATGAAGATACATGTGTTATACAATAAACAAAAAAAAACTCAATCCTTACATCAAGAAGTTGAAATACCACATCTCTACTGGCCCAGTCTGGTTCATATACTTCTTTTATGGCTTCACCAAACTCTAGACTTGCTGCTATCATGGCTAATGGGAAGAAAAACATGAATTAACCATATATAAGAAAATGAAATAAAAATACTGGGACACCAAACACCAAAACGCCCATGTATATACTGTAGCTCTCCCAAAGAGTATGATTGATAAAACAGTTGTACTTGACGTACAGTAAGTACAAAATGTGTATCAGCTATACATGTACCTTTGATGCAAGCATTATAATTCTTGAAATCTTTTTGGAGTCTCTGGGCTGCAGCCTAAGATGATAAAAGATAAAATGTGAAAATATTATTGAATGAAATATAAAACCACCATCAAGGTGTGGTAATAATGGCAAAACATTTGTGCAACATTTCATGCAACATTGTTGGGTTGCAAGTTGCAGAGCAAATATTGCTTGTCTTGCCAATCAGACTGTGCAACAACAAAATCTTGTTGCACAACTTTGTTACAGATTGAAGTAGAAGCTCGCTCTTTCTACTCTCTGCAACAACTGTATGTCAATAATGAGGTAAGTATGAGGTAAGACACTGAATATGATGATGATGATGATGAAACAGGATTGTATGTCAATCACAAGGTAAGTGTCATGTAAGACACTGAATATGATGATGATGATACAGGATTGTATGTCAATCACAAGGTAAGTGTCATGTAAGATACTGAATATGATGATGATGAAACAGGATTGTATGTCAATCACAAGGTAAGTGTCACATAAGACACTGAATATGATGATGATGATACAGGACTGTATGTCAATCACAAGGTAAGTTTCATGTAAGACACTGAATATGATGATGATGATGACACATGAGGTAAGTATGAATATATTATTTGTTGCGCTTGGGGTGTTATTTATGAGCAACATTCGTTCTGCAACTTGCAATGCAACAATGTGAAAACAACAAGTTGCACGATTTTGTTTAGAATTACTGCACCTTCAAACAGTGCTGCATAGTTAGGGTGGTGTGCACATTTTGGCACAAAGGTTCCCACCAAATGCATGGGAACTCCATAAATGGAGGCAGTCGAGAGATCCATTTCGTCGCACAGCTTTTTTTCAGTTATTGCAATGTGGAACAAGATAGAATTTCTCTCACACATTTTTGGATCAAATGTAAAAAAATTGGAAATCATTTTTCATTGAGGGGATAGTTCCTCATCCTCTCTCTCTGGGCCACTGAGATCCAATATTAACAACTACTATCAGATGAATTATAACTTACATTTCAAAAACGTTTCTTGGATTTTTTTATAGCTTTAGTTTACAAATTTGTAAATTTACGTTAAAATTAACTACTCCGTCTAAAAAACTAGTACTACAAATTGATTCCTGTCATTAAAAATAAGAAATTCACAACATTGGATATCTAAAACTTATCGTGGATAAAGAAAAAATTACCATTATTAATCAAAGGCAGCTGTGTCCGAAAAATTGTACAGGAAAAGGTGTGAAGAATATATAATTGGCTGAAAAACTGAGAATGGTGTAATTTCCTGTGGAGCTTAAACTACTTGCTACGGCGACAATTCAAAATATTTCCAATGTTTTCTTCGACAATACTAAAGTACTTACGAAAGTGCATCCTAATTAAACAATTAGAAAAACAAAAACAAAATGAAGAATACAAAAACAAACGGGAGCAAATACTAAAGCTTTGGTTTAAGTTTGTGTACAAACCTGTTGTTTGTTGAAGTTGGTTACAAATTCATCGAAGGTCACATCTTTTGTCTCGTTTGCTTTACCTAATTTCTGCTTGACCTGGAGAGTAAAGAATCGAATAAAAGAAGATTAAGAGAGCAAAAGTGAAACAAGAAAGTACTGACCAGAGGACGGAGTAGGCGTAGCAAAAAGTGTATTACACCCAAGTTACACCACAAAAATTTTCAGTCCGACGACTTGCCAACCAAAATGTCAAAATATTACGGCCATAAAACCAAATATCATAATCTTTTTCCACTCGTAGGAGAGCTGAAGGGTTTAGATATACCTTCTCTCCAGCACGTTTGGCACGTTTCGATGTAATACTAGCTGTACGAGCTAGAAATCCTTTCTCAGAAGTCTTCTCTCCTCTGTCTGCCATTTTAACAAAATCTCTCTTCTTGCTTCAAGGTTACCGCTGGCGTACAGCCCAATATTACCCGCTAGGGGAGGGTCAAAAATATTTTATGCTCTAACGCAAAATCCTATTATTTTGATACTTTAAAAACTTCTTAATCCATCTATGCTTAAAGAAATAAATGCTTTCGTATTAATCCTATTTACCTAAATGTCTGGAGGAAACAAATGGGGAAAATAAAAAGGGGTTCAGATTTTTACTTTCCCTCCCGTCCCCAAAAATATTTGAGCGGGGTTTATACTAATACCCACTGCACATGCGTAGTACGTGCATCCAAGATGGCCGACCTGGGTGAAGGCGAAGGCGGAGAAAGACTGCGCTATTTTCCGGAAGGCAGTCTCCTCAACACAATGATTATCTCCATCACTGACTCCGAAAAGAGAACTAGCGATTATATAAAAGATCCCTACACCGTTTATTTGATAGAAACCAAGTGAGTATAATTCGTAAAACACTTTGGAAGATTCTTGAACTTTCTTCTGCGCTTGATTCTGACAAAACTGTTCAGATTGTTTGTCACGGTAGCGAAAAGGTCATCCTATAGAAAGCTGTGAATATGCTTTATCCTTTAAGACCGCTTTACATTGAGCTAAAAATGCGATAAATATTTTCTAACAAGACTCAAACTTTATGGGTATTCGAAAGTTAACTTAGGAAACTTCGTTGTGTGACTACGTTTCAAAATTTGAAGCGTATATTCTAAGTTATAGCTTTACAGGTAATGTGAGCTTGTTTTTATTGAAGACATGCAGATTGTAAGCTTTCTTTTCTATTGTATATCAAGTTTGATCACGTTTTCCTTTTGGCAAAGGCTTTGCATAGATCGAACTTCATTGAGATTAGGTGCCAAAACTCGTGATCTAAGCGTGATCCAAAAGATTACTACTGTATCTTATTTACTATGAATTTAATGTAAACATAAGCTAAAATACTAACAAAATCGGCCACAATTACGTATTTATCATTCTTTTTCGTATTATCTTGGATCCTGAACTAATATGCAATAGTCCTAACGCCTCCAGTGTCTCATTCATCAATTCTTGGTTTGCAATCATTCCCAAGGGAGTAAAATAACAAAAGTCATGGCTGCCATGTTGGAAGATATATAACAAAATAATTCATTGAAAAGTCTTTTGTCAAATTCTTCCAACATGACGGCTGTGTAGCTCTTAAGAACAAAGAGTTGGAAATAGTAAATTTTATTTAAATAGTAAACTTAAATGGCAACCAGTAATGGGTTATGATCAGCAAGAATGACATATAGATAAGGACCATCTTTTGACCCCTTGCACAAAATCCCTGCCTCAGGGTCAAAAATACTGTAGTAACATCAAAAGGGATTTCTAAGTCAAGAGAAGGGAATAACTAAATAAATGAATAAAATAAATAGGATTTAGCAGTGCCCTCAAAGTAGCTATTCATTCACTGTAATTCCGATTGGAATTTGGAAGTTACTTTTTGTGGATGTAGGAAAACCAGAGAACCCGGAGAAAAACCCTTGAAGCACAGGAGAGAACCACCACCAACTCTACTTACATGTACTGAGCCTGCCAGGACTCAAACCTGGGTTGCATTGGTGAGAGGCAAGCACTTTCACCACTATGCCACCTGTTTTGACCCCCTACTTTGGGAATAAGTGTAAGGGGTCTATGAATAAAGTTTAATAATTTGAGGGAGTTTATAAGGTTTTATTGGTCTGTACCTTTTATATTTTTGACTGGTGGCAGTGAAACTCACAAGTACAGAGTTTGCAGAATATTGAGAATCGCAGTAATACTAAGCTTCCTAATCACATGTGTGAAATTGTTTTTGGTGGATGTCAATCAATTGCAAGGTGTTTCCACAACATTCCACGTGGCACGTGCCTTGATAACTTTGTGTTTTCTGCCAATGCCATGGAAACACTTTGATTGACATCCACCAAAACCTTATTTTGTTGTGATGGCAATCCTCCCATGTGGTTGTGAAGGAGCTGGGAAGATAGAAAATTTACCAGGAGTTAATTGCAACTACTGTAGATTAGCTAACAATGCGTAAAATACCAGCCAGTAAATGGACAATGTCCTGCCAAAATTGGAAATTTTCTGGTCAAACCTTTGCCTTACCAGCCATTTTCACCCACAACGTAACGTTGAGTCAGAAACATGATTTGACCAAGCTAAAACTAGTTTGGCCAGTGATCATGACCAGCCATTAATTGAGCCCTGGTTGAATTTGTAATCATGTACCATATGGAGCACCCCTTAAAAGGGTGTGGTTGGGGGATACATGTAGGTGAGGGGTAGAGTAGTATGTGTAAGAATGGAATGTTTTTGAGGGGAGCTGATAAAAGTCTTTGAATTTTATTATTTGCCCAAATAATGTGCCGTCAAACAGAAAGAATTGCATTAAAAATTTGTGAATCAATCATTAACATTATACATGAGGCAGGTAAAAGGATGTCAAGTGAAACCCAGCAGTTAGGAAAAAGTGAGACTAACCCCAACTCCCCATCCTGCTTTCTTTACCATTCTTACTCGTTTTCTGTATCATATCGCTCGCGGACTTACTTGTTCGCGATATGACGGGAAACTCGTGAATAAAAATGATATCAGGCTCTTAACGTGATAATCTCTATATTGTAAATGGCAACAAACTTGCTGCAGTCATGACATCATGAAGTGAAATAATGATTTCTTATTTTTTGTATAAACTCAGGTATATAGATGGAGGGCCACCTGCTGGAGAACTTGATATGTCATGTAATCTGTGGCGACGTTACAGCGAATTTGAACTTTTACGGAACTACCTTGTTGCAACTTATCCAGAAGTAAGTTTTTCTACATCCTCTGGATAGTTTTACTATATGATCTACAAAAATCAACCTCTCAATTCCAATCCCTTCTAGCATTGAACAATTTACATGTACCCTGTGGCTTGGGAGCACGGAGTACCATGTACGTAAGGCACCTGAGCAGTACCTGTGATGTTCTCCTCCCCTTCCCTTCCCCTCCCCCAAAAAAATTACTGATATTATAAAGAATAGTCCCTTTCACAGTTCCCTGTAGCATCTTGAAAGGTAGAGCCGTGCTTTTGCATCGAAACAAGATGAAGGGTAAGCTTGCAATGACATGTGAATCATTGTCCATGGTGTTAAAAAGCTCTATCATTGCAAGCTTACTGTTCATCTTGCTTTCATGCAAAAGAACGGCTACCTATCAAGATGGCACAGGAGACTATGGAGGGGACTATTGTGAAGTGTGTACTTTTTTGTATCTTGTAGATAATTGTGCCTCCATTGCCCGAGAAAAGAGTAAGTACTGTAAGTCTACTAACAGTAATAATAAGCTTTTGGGGATGTTGGCTTTTTTTAATAACCTTCTTTGTTCATAGAGCCTGAAAGGTTACCATGCTTAAATTGTCAATTTGACTCTCTTGGGAATTATTGTGTTCTCAAATAATCAAATTGACACCACTCATTCTTGTTATTGTCAGGCAAGTGGATTCAAGGTAGCTGGTGATCGGTTTGATCCAGATTTCATTGAGAAAAGAAGAGTTGGTCTAGAGGTAAGGCTTATTAGGGTATTTTTATTTAGCATTTCTCAGACGTGATTTAACTGTGAGTTAGCCATTCCCTGACTTTAGGGCTGTAAGTTACATAATATTATAACTCAATGGGTTAGTACGTCACCCTCTTTAAATAAAATTTATTGTATTGTATGGTACATACTGTACCTCTGAAAAACACTTCAGTGATGAAAACTGCTGGTAAAATATTCTTGTTTTTTTTTTTATTGATTAGAGAAGAGGACAATAAGTATTTTCTAATTAAAGTGTTGCATCAGTCTTGGAGACATAATACACGCCGGGCCCAGAAGGGGTCAAAAAACGCCGGGGTTGTGTTAACTTTTGGACGTTTTGTCGGAACTTTATGAAACTTGGCAACTTTAAAGAGCTAATCGTACCTACAAATTTGTTCTTTTTATTTTTTTAAATTTTGACGTTTTTGGCGGGAAATGACGTCATCTATATGGCGCCAAAATTTCAAATTCAACGGATTAAAATTTTGTCTTGAGTATTGGAAAGACCTTATTGCCTGAGTATCAAATCTGAAAAGAAAACAAAAATTTAATAAAGGGATGGAGAGATATAATTTTTTTAATTTCTGAAATCCGCCATTTTGTTTCTATTTTTAGTAACAAAATGGCTGATTTGGCAATATTCAAAAATTCAAAAAATCCCCATAACTATATCGAATTTTTGTTTGGTCTTCAGTTTTGACATTCTCTTTACGTGCTCTTTCAAATCCATCTAATAAATCTTCAATCGATTAAATTTGAAATTTTCGCGCCATATTTATGACGTCATTTTCCCGCCAAAAACGACTAAATTCAAGAAAATAAAAAGAACAATTTTCTTGGTACGAGTAGGTCTGTAAAGTTACTAAGAAAGAAACGTACTAAAGTTAACACAACCCCGTCGTTTTTTGACCCCTTCTGGGCCCGGCGTGATATGGGAGGGGAAATATTATAGTTACTTTTAATTACCTTTTTTACATTTATTTAATTGTATACATCTGTCTGCTTTTTTTAGAACTTCTTACTTCGAACTGCAGCTCATCCAAAGCTGGCCCAAGATGCAATGTTTTTAGGATTTTTAAACCAGGTAAGATCAATTCTGCATTGAAATCTAGATCTAATTCTCTTCATCCTGGTGTGAATTTGCTTCTGAAAGTCATTCAAATAATGTTCACATTTATTTATAATAACCAGCTTTGATAGTGTTAATAAAATATTATTGGATGAGGTTTAGCATGATATCATAAATTACAGCAGAAGCCGAATAATCGAAGCCGTAGGCTGAGGCAGATAAAACAGCCGAGGTCTTGATATTTACGATATCATGCAAAACTGAATTCAATAATTGTTTTATTATACATTTTGTAAACTAAGAATAAAGATTTAATTCTGCTTTCGAAAAAATAGCAAAAGTATTTCCATTTCCATTGAGACCTTGAGTGAACTCGACATGATAAATGTATTATCTGTAGGTTAAACCTACTGTACAGATAATACATTTATCATGTCGAGTTCACACAATATCAGGAATTGGCTGAGGGCTGTCGGCCAATCAGAAGTGAGATAGTGAGTAAAATGCATAATAATACCGGTATACATTATCTTCATCTTTAACAGGAAGAAGGCTGGAAGGAAAGTATTAATGCAACACAATTTCAAAGCAAGGTATGTCATATTCACCTAAGTTTTACCAGCTGAAAGAAAGATTGATAAGGACCTGCTGTAGACAATTCAAAGTTTCCACCATCCCACTTTTCATCATTGCCGTGACTTACAGTAGATTAGCCCAGAGGTTGTTTCAGGGTTTTATCTGTGTGTTAACCATGTCCTGACTTAGATTAGCCCAGAGGTTGTTTCAGGGTTTTATCTGTGTGTTAACCGTGCCCTGACTTTGATCAGCCCAGAGGTTGTTTCAGGGTTCTATCTGTGTGTTAGCCATGTCCTGACTTAGATCAGCCCAGAGGTTGTTTCATGGTTCAATAAAATTGAAATAGAGTTTTCAGTTGTCTGTCATTAAACTTGTGAACAATATGTGGTAAATCTCTGCCCTGCCTAAAACCATAGTACTGTAGGTTTGTGGGATAGAAGCCAAGACATGAGAAAACATACTTATCTAATAATTTGTTTGAATTACAGAATCACAAAAAGTATCTCTCTTTTTAATAGGTTGACTCTCGTTTGAAAAGTCTAAGTGCTGCAATGAATGTAAAGAAGCCAGACAGGTGAGGATTTCCATCATTTTTTAATCTTAAAATCAAAATAAATAAATTGATTAATTTTAAAAAACTTTCTTTTTCTACAAGCTAACAAACCTCATTCCTTGATCTAATTGTAATTTCGAAGTTAATTTTTGTGGAGGGAGGAAAATTGGAGAACCCAGAGCAAAACCTTCAAAGCAACATACTGTATGATAGTGAGTCTGGTTATCAAAGGAGAGCAGGGCTTAAAATAATGGCCAGTTATTGGACAATGCCAGCCAGAATTTGAACTTGTCTGGTCAAATCTTAGACTTGCCGGTCATGCATTACGACAAGTAATATTGAGCCAGAAATGAGGTATGACCAAGCTAAAACTAATTTGCCAGTAATCATGGCTGGCAAATGACCAGCCATTATTTTAAGTCCTGTGAGATGCAGCACTTCAGCATCACACACCACCCATACTTCTCAAAACATGTTTAACCTCAAAGTTGTATAGTCCCATTTGGACATTTGTGCTCATGTTTAAGGCTGATTTACACAGTACAACTTTTGCTTACAACTGTTGCATGCAATCTGCTTATGCCACGCTTACAAAACGAATTTCTTCGTGTAAATCAACCCTTTTTTCTTGTCCCACACAGCAGTTGTAAGCAAGTTGCAGGGTTGATTTACACGAAGCAATTTGTGTTGTAAGCCTAACTAGTGTAATTAGGTTGCATGCAACAGTCTTGTAAGCTAAAGTCGTACCGGGGAAATCAGCCTTTACAGAGTCATATTTTTTTAGGCAATTTGAGGATATGAAAAATTATGCTGAAATTCTGGGATCAAATATTGCAGCACTTTTAAAAGTTCGACAGGTAAAAACTGATATATTTTCATTCTGTTTTGTTGTTGCAGCTAATGTTAATACATATAGTGTTTTTAACTTTTTTAGCACTTGGCAGAGAAAATATTTTCAATGCACAAACAACATGCGGCTTATGGAAAAATGTTCAGGTGGGGATTCGCTAGTATCGTTATTCTTAGCTTGGTCTACCTGTGGTACACCATCCACAGGCATCCCGTCATCAGCGAAATGATTTTTTTTGTTTTCATTGTTTCTCTCGCAGTGAATGGAGTAGTATAGAGAAAGAAATGGGAGATGGGTTACAAAAGGCAGGACACTATATGGATGGGTAAGGACTTAGCCTAGCTCTATTAGAAATTGCATACAGGAAAATAAGAAGGTCTAACCATTTGTAGATATTTTTAGAACAAAGGCAGACCTGATTGATTTTGATTCACGAAGAAGCTTTTGTATGAGTGGGAAACTATACGGCACTCTCGTAGTAACCGTAACTACGTGTTGTGATTGGATGAATTGTTCGAAAAGACATTAAAGTGCTAGGCCTAGTTCAAACGTCGAACTTCTCATGAGCCGAACCCATCGAAAACAATGGATAATAAGACGGTCTTCTTTGACGTCATTAGGTTCGGCTCATGAGAAAATCGACGTTTAAACTGGACCTTGGTGTGTTTTTCTTATGTGGAAACAGTGCGTTACTGACTTTACAATAGTACGTACTGTACACGGTACGACATACCGTTACACTGAAATGGCTTCCTTGGCACTTCAGTTCGTATGAGTGGGAAACGATACGGAAATTCTTACCCTTATATATTTTGGCGTAGAAGTAACTCAGTCTGGACACGTTGTGATGATTTAGTTAAAGATTATGGGAAGCTATTTCAGTGTTACGGCATGTTCCCAGCCTTCATGTACCTAAACGGCTCTAACACCGAAGCTGCTTCCCATTGTTTTCATGTGATTTATCCATGATTCGGTACAACTACAGTACGACTAGGACCGACTCAGTAGCAAAGCTTGCCATATCCGTTTTCTACTCGTACTAAATACGAAAACCGCTCCAAACCTAGTGAAAAAAAATACTTACTCTTATTCTAGTTTGTCCTCGTCGGTGGATAATATCTTGGAAGACGACGAAACAAGTTTTGCAGATCCCCTGAAGGAATATCTTTTTTATGCAGATGTTATAAGGTAGGCTTGTAAATCTAAGGTCATTCAAATCTATTAGTATTGATATTGACTTTACCGTGCCGTGTCGTTTTGTCGCATCATGAGTGGACGAGCTTTAACCTGATGCAGTGTGATTGGTTCAAGTTCAACTGAGACTGTTTATTTTGTACCAGTGATACATGTAACGTCAGTGTAATTTTTCTTCGCTCGTGCAAAATCAGCTGTATTCAGAGTCAATAGCAAACACGGTATAGTACCCTTCACAGAACTTTCCCTGCACAATCTTCAAAGGTAGCCGTACCTTTGCATTGAAGCAAGACATGATGTGACCTTGCAATGATAGAGACATGTGAATAATTGTCTAAGGTGTTAAAAAAGGTCTCTATCATTGGAAGCTCACCTCATGTCTTGCTCGATGCAAAGGCACGGCTACCTTTCAAGATGGCGCATGGAACTGTGAAGGGGACTATTTATCTTTCGTTTATACCGTAGATTCTGTTTTACACCTACCTCCACCTCCACCACCACCACTACCCTCTCGGTTTGAAGCACCGGGATCTTACGGTACGACACTTTGTTTTTCTTCAGAACCGTAGCAAAGAAGCAGTGGCTTCGACAATATGATTTAGAGAAAGCAGAAGACGCATTGGCTGCTAAAAGCAGCCAGAGAGAAACATTAGATTCTCAGAAGGTAAGCATCTTGGGATCCCTAAAGTTTCCTTTCGTCTTTGACTCCCTAAAACCCTCCTCTGCGGATACTAGACTAAACTAATCCTCATTCGGCCGATTTAACTCTACGGATACGGTGCAACATTGCGCGCAATGTAGGCAATCGATATTGTGAGCCATTTCACACTACGCAATTTGTTGCACGCGATGTTGCTGAAGTAGAAAACCTACGCCTTTTACGAGCCAAAGCAAACACTAAACAGTGACCAAGGGAAATTGAGGAACTGCTCACAGTCCAGTGGTATTCTTTGTAACCATCTCATCTCATCCGTTCACCTCATCCCGTCTATCCATTCATACCATCCTTCCATCCATCGGCTTTCTCGACTCATCCATCCCTCCATCTCAACTCATGCATCATCCCATCCATCTGATCCGTCCACTCCAATTCGATCTGTGAGTTAGCCTTGCCCTGACTTTGATCAGCCCAGGGCTTGTTCCAGTGTTCGATAAAATTTGTTTTTCTTAATTCGATTTTTTGATCAATTTGTTCATTATTTTCAGTTTAATAAGATAACCCATATGTTCTTGTATCCCTAGAAAGCCATCGATACCGGCTCCACCCCTCCCAAGTCAGGTAGCTTGTCGTTCAAAGGTCTTTCATCCATGATATTTGGAGCAGATTCCTCTGATGCCCTCGAGGTGAAGATAGCATCCCTCGATGAGCAGATTGATGAGGCTGAGAAAAACGTAGAAACTCGAAAGGAAGAACTCGCGTAAGTTAGTTGTAAGAGTGCTAGAGATAGTTTGTTCATGAATTCGTATGTTCGTTTTACATTGCTTTCATATAGAGTCATTTGAAAAAAAACGTTGTCGCTGACCGGCTCCGCGACTACGCGACTGAACCGAAACGGAGTATGGGTAGAAATCATTAAAGCGCTTAATATTCGCTCTGAAGTAGTTGTTATTGCTTACTAATGAGATAATATAAGCAGCAATCCTTTAAATGTATGTCTTCGGGTTTTGCTAAAGGAAGACAAAAGTCGATATGACTAATATTCAGCCAAAGATGTTCCCAATTTTGAAACTTTTAAGTCATTAAAATACTATTTCGCCAGCGAATTTTCGTACTGTAAGCCCGACGCATATTAATTTCATCAATGAAAAAATCAACCGCTTCAGTGATTTTTAGCCATACTCCCGTTCGGGTTAGTCTCGTAGTCGCGGAGCCGGTCGACGACAACGTTTTTTTCAAATGACTTTATGGCTTTTCCCTAAAATCCTAATTCCAATGTACTTGTTTTTTATTGTAATCATCCCAGGAGCTTTGTAGAAGAATCTTCTCAAGACTTTGAAAGATTTAAGAAACAAGAAGTAAAAGACGTCAAAACGATCCTAGCAGCACACGTCAGGACTCAAATCAAATTATGTAAATTGGTAAGAGAAAACTAACCGATTGCAATTATGTGACATCGCCCACACTAATGAATGTTTGTTCGAAAACTCATACAGTACAATTCGATACGTTTTGGCTTTGCGTCCACACTAAAACGATCGAAAACGCTGAGCGTTGTCATGGAAAACGCACGGAGACATTTGAAAACGGAAGCCTATCGTATTAATGTGGACAGCGAAAACGGGGACTTTTGAAAACGCTGGTCAGCGTCATTCACACCAAAACGTCTATTTTTCGCATGCGCAGATGATGATATGCATCAGTTCCGATCGTGTCTGCGTTTTAGTGTGGGTGGGAGAAAAGCTATGAAAATACGCACAATTGCTGTCTTCATCAAACTTTATGCTGGCGATTTTTCCTTATATAAGATTACCTGGACAACTGCCTCTTTAAAAGCATGAGAACATTTAAAAGCATGAGAACATTTAATATAGCAAACATTGCAGTGTGTAAACGGGCCTTTAACCAGATATTTTAAAAAGGAACCACAATATTCCCTGTAACTAACACTTCATTTTTCATCATCTTTAGGGAATATCAACGTGGGAAAACATGAGAGAAACAGCACAAAAACTTTAGTTCCATTTACTGTAATATTGATCAAGTTTATATTTAACAGATGCTTTTCCTTCTCTCTGTGCCTTGTAAGGAACTCTTCTTGCATGTTTCAAGAGTTGATCAAAAAGATTTTAAGAATTGAATGACGAAAATCATAGTTTTAAAGTATCCTAGTCAACTACAATGCACTGCGCGCCTATATCAATGTTTATACTGTGAATATTAAATTTACCTTAGATTCGTTGCCAAAATTTATAAGATCTCACAAAAATCATAAAATAACTACTCATCGTTATATCTTGATGGTTTTAAAACTTCTAGCTTGAATAACAAAGCCGATGGAACTGGATTCCTAAACTCCACCTAGAAAACCGCCATTTTGCCTGGCAGAGAAAATAGCGGATTGCATTGTTTTCGGCGCGCAGTGCATCGTAGTTGACTAGGATTCTTTAAGAGGAAGATTCTAGTTTAGCTGACTCGCACATCACTGAAAACAGGCCACAGAAATTAGAAGAGTGGTTTTTAATCCCTTCATATAAATAATTATAACTGATAAACGACACTCATCAGTGATACGTCAGATTGAATGCATTTTTTGAAATTAAGATTGAAATCAAACGAAATGTTGACTAACTACAAGAAAACAAATCAAAATCCAAAACCTACAAATATCCTTACAGAATAAAATGTTGAATGGTCGTAATTAGAGAAAAAACTGATACAAATAAAGTATAAAGATAGAATTTAAGAATGCCATTTTTACAAAAACACATTCTGTTTTGTCTCTAAAGGTAAATCATTCGCTTAAATCATAATCTTCATGCCTTTTAAAATGAATATTGGATGAATATAAAATAAATTGTAATAAAATTGAGTTGATCTATATTCATGTGTCTTCTCGTGTGTAACCGTTAAACAAAGAAATGATACTTCAGGGAATGACACGCGGTCTGAAATGGGATCGTTAAAACCTTTCCCCAACGCAAAAAGGCTAAAATGTCTATAACACGACCCGATTTACCCCTTAAAAGCTACAGTAAAAATCGAAATGTGTTGATACACTACCCCTATAATGCTCCCAAAATTGGCTGTGTGAAATGATTGATGTCGACTGTACGCTCCTCCTCCCCTCCCCTCCCCTTGCAATGTTGTCTAAATGGCCAAAGTTGGGTACCGTGAGCTAGCCACATTCTCAAAGAACAACATTGAATCCCGAGTGGGGGGGGGGGGGGGGTATTTTTAAAGCGCTTTTTCTTACACTGCATGCTTAATTTTTCCAACATTATGAGGTAGTGTATCAACACTTTTGATTTTTACTGCAGCTAGCTGTGAAGAAGGAAATTACATTTGAAAGCAATGACACGTGATCTGAAATGACATGACACGTGATCTGATATGGAATGACACGTGATCTGAAATGACATGACACCTGATCTGATATGGAATGACACGTGATCTGAAATGGAATGACATGTGATCTTAAGTTTAATGACATGTGATCTGAAATGGAATGACATGTGACCTGGAATGGAATTACACGTGATCTGAAATGACATGACACGTGATCTGAAATGGAATGACGTGATCTGAAATGACATGACACGTGATCTGACATGGAATGACGTGATCTGAAATGGAATCACATGTGATCTGAAATGGAATGACATGTGATCTGAAATGGAATTACATGTGATCTTAAGTTTAATGACATGTGATCTGAAATGGAATGACATGTGATCTTAAGTTTAATGACATGTGATATGAAATGGAATGACATGTGATCTGGAATGGAATTACACGTGCTCTGAAATGACATGACACGTGATCTGAAATGGAATGACGTGATCTGAAATGACATGACACGTGATCTGAAATGGAATGACGTGATCTGAAATGGAATCACATGTGATCTGAAATGGAATGACATGTGATCTGAAATGGAATTACACGTGATCTGAAATGGAATGACATGTGATCTGTAATGGAATGACATGTGATCTGTAATGGAATGACATGTGATCTGAAATGGAATGACATGTGATCTGAAATGAAATTACATGTGATCTGAAATGGAAGGACAAGTGATCTGAAATGGAATTACACGTGATCTGAAATGGAATGACATGTGATCTGAAATGGAATGACATGTGATCTGAAATGGAATTACACGTGATCTGAAATGGAATTACACGTGATCCGAAATGGAATGACATGTGATCTGAAATGAAATTACATGTGATCTGAAATGGAATGACATGTGATCTGAAATGGAATTACACGTGACCCGAAATGGAAGGACAAGTGATCTGAAATGGAATTACACGTGATCTGAAATGGCATGACACCTGATCTGATATGGAATGACATGTGATCTGAAATAGAATGACACGTGATCTGATATGGAATGACATGTGATCTGAAATAGAATGACACGTGATCTAAAATGGAATGACATGTGATCTGAAATGGAATTACACGTGATCCGAAATGGAAGGACAAGTGATCTGAAATGGGAAAACAGGTACCAAATCTTATCATATCAGTTGCAAAAAGACAGCGGTACGAATAACATGTGTGTATTGAACACTGTGCAGAAGCAAAAGAAAGGTATACTTAACATATTACGTTTCGGACGTTAGTCCTTCCTCGGAGCAAAAAAAATATCTTGTATCAGATCACCGAAATCTTAGTAAAGGCTTTATAAATTTGAATTTCCATCAAAGTCTATATATAATAGTATCTATGAAATTTATCAGAATCAAAAAAAGCTATTTCCCCTTTAAAATGCCCAAAAAGCAATTGTCGTTGTTGGCAGAATTCGAAAGATTCAAGAAATTAGACCTCTACATATAGAATTAAATGAAAACTAACCGCTACCAATGATGCAATTATTCTACACCGCTTTCGTATATACAGATCTCGCCAATGCAGGTACAATTCCGGTTAAGGTGGAGACTTGGGGTGATTTGACTACATGGGGAACTATATATGTTTCTTCTTGCTCTTGGTCGAGGGTGCTCGCCTTTTTCTAGAACAGAGCCAGGGGGTGGAGATATATGTGGTTCCTGTCCTCTAACGCCTCCTTGCAAAATCTGATCTTGTCTAGGGTTTGGTGGGTTGTGTTCTGTATATTGTGCTCCTGCCTTCTGAGAATTTTTGGGCGACGGGAAAATAGGTGAGTTTCTCTTGCGGTAAAATCGAGTGAGTTCCAACGTGGTCAACTCCTCTCGTTGCCTTACTTTCTTGTTTTTTCTTGTGTCATATTCTGGTGTCAAATCTTCTCTGGGCGGGAAAATCTTAGCATTTCTTTTCCGATAATACTCGCACAGCTCTAGCATGGAGAATTGACTTAGATCTCGTTCTGACAATTCGTTGTCGTAATCAGCCATCCTACTCAGTTGTCGTGGAGAGAATGAATGCCGAGCACAGGACGTTATAATTTATCCTTACTTAAGACCGCCCATCCTTGTTTTTGATTACGTATTATTTCTATGGTAACGACTGCATGAATAAGATTTCAAAGACGCCGACATGAAAAACCACTTGATTTGACCACTTTATTTTACAACAGAAATGTTTCTTTTTTACTATTATATTAATGAACCTGGTGTTTCGACGGTTCCTCTTGTGGTCCTTTCGTCAAGATATATACGCTTCTGGTTTGGGACAATATATTTAAATTTGATTCCTTAATTTGGATTACAGTTTACTGAGCGACGAATTAGGTTTTGGTGGTCACCCAAATCGTTTCCATGACATTCCATAGGTTAAAATTGGATTGCACGCAGACTGTAGGCACGTGTATACGTCAATGCCCTTAACTGAACACTTTGCGCTTTCAACAATGTCATGGAAACACTGATTGACATCCACCAAAACCGTATCAACTTCTGCGATTCCGCGCGTGTGATCGGCATGTAAAAAAAGCCATCGTAGTTAGTATAGTTATATTCATGACGCGTAGAATCAATTTGAAAAAGTTGGTGGGGTGTACGTAGATAAAAACGACTCCAAATAGAGTGAAGGGAGAAAACATGGTTTAGAATGAGAATGGAAATTGGAAAGAGATTGGAGAAGTAACTGAATGCCCAAAGGAAAGACTTGAGTGATCTTAAGGTGACTTACTACTTTAGCAAAGAATAATTACAAAATGTTCTTAGAAAGACATTTTACACAAAATTTAACGCTGATTCCAAAAACGAAAAGAAAAATGGGGTGTCCCGAGCTCCTTTTCGAGATAATGAATTTTGAATATGACCATCTTGACAAGTTTTCAAAAGAAAAATGACGGAAATCAAGCTTTGCACACAAAAATTCATAACTCAAGAATTTAGATAGCTCTGGAAGCAATTTTCTCAGGACATCTACTTTAAACATAATTTTCGAAGATTAACTAAAAATTTTTGAAGAATGTTTTAAAAATAAGCTAAAGTTCAGCATCTTGTTAACTCAATAAACCGAAAATCGTACTCAAACGACAACTACAAAACAGATAAAACGCTTTTTTATGAGTTCTAATAATTACGTTTTTTTCAAACTTTGTCAAAAAATTGATTTTTACCTGTTATTTTAGAAAATTCAAAGAAGAATATAGAGTCCCGTGCAAAATTCGGGGTTTTTGTCCTGTTGAAGTTCAAAACGTGTAGTGTTCCTCAATAAAACTTTGAAGGTTGTTAAGCGGTTATAAGCGGTTTTTGTGCGCGCGCACATCGTGGGCTCAAATTGAACGGTTCAAAAGTAGTCAGTCACCTTAAAGGGGATTGAAGAGCTTGGGAAGCGAAAGAAGGAGAGAGAGAGGGGGGGGGGGATGGGGGGACAAAGGACAGCTTGTAAGGATAAGAAGGAAATCTGAAAATTAGGGATAATATAAGATCAAAATATCATATAACCAATATGCAATAGCATCATAAGTAAAACAAGAGTATAATACTTAACATACGTTTTATTTTGGATGTTAGTCCTTCGTCAGAGTGAATGAATCTACTAGTATTATTAATCAGAACTCGCCACATTGTACGGCAATCGTAGTCAAGAGAAAGAAAGAATAATAATAACAAAGAACTTAAATTACAATATTTAAGAGAACAATGAATATATTGGCAATTGGCAATATGAGTGCATATATGTAGTTAAATAAGAATAAAAAAATTTCTGTCATAATTATAATAACAGCAATATAATAGTAACATATCAAGAAGTTCAAAAAGGTTTACCTACATGAAATTAAAACTATAAATATTTGCTTTCCTCGTTCTTGGACGAGGGTGTACGTGCTCGCCTTCTCACAGTACAGAGGCAGGGGGTGAAGATATCTGTGTTGACTGTCCTCTGAAACCTTCTTGCAAAATCTGACCCTGACTAGAGTTTGGTGGCTTGTGTCCTTCATATTTTGCTCCTGCATTCCGAGAGGGATGTATAGGCGGAAGAACCAGTGAGTTGTTCTTGTGGTAAAATTGATTGAGCTCCATCGTGGACAACTCCCCTTGCTGTCTTACTTTCTTGTTTTTTTTCTCGTTGCCTTACTTTGTTGCTTTTTGTTTTGTCACATTCTGATGTCAAATTTAGTTCTTCTCTGGGCGGGAAAATCATAGCATTTCTTTTCCGATAATACTCACACAGCTCTAGCATGGAGAGGTGGTCTAAATCTGGTTCTGAATCTGCGTTGTACTGTGCCATCCTTAGACAGTTAACGTGAAGAGAATGAGCACAGGACGAGCACAATTTATCCTTTTATTTAAGACAGTCCATTCCTTGTTTATCATTTTTTTGTTTTTCTCATTACGTATTAGCTGGAGATGGCTACGTAAAAGCACTAAGGCATCGTCGCAATGTTTCTATGGTGACAATTAGGTAAGAAGACGCCGCCCATCAAAAACAACCTCAACAGTTACCAGCACCGCTTTATTTTGTAACAGAACTGTTCCTTTTTCAGTACCAATGCAACGTGTTGATGAACCTCGTGTCAAGTCCGTCCCCTCTTGTTATCAATTATTACTGCTATCACTTCTGGGT
Source organism: Anthopleura xanthogrammica (assembly GCA_964019055.1). Taxonomy (NCBI): domain Eukaryota; kingdom Metazoa; phylum Cnidaria; class Anthozoa; order Actiniaria; family Actiniidae; genus Anthopleura; species Anthopleura xanthogrammica. Next base: position 21,508,910 of record OZ025206.1, on the reverse strand, counting down.
TGAGCAACTTCTTTCATTTGATACTTTGACTACAGTTTTGGGACCCGTCATCAACCTTTCTTAAAATACAAGCGTGTTTTGTAATAATTTTTTTTTATTTTCGTGAAATGGCAAGACACCAGATCTGATATGGAATGACACGTGATCTGAAATGACATGACACCTGATCTGATATGGAATGACACGTGATCTGAAATGGCACGTCACGTGATCTGATATGGAATGACTCGTGATCTGAAATGGCATGACACCTGATCTGATATGGAATGACACGTGATCTGAAATGGCACGACACCTGATCTGATATGGAATGACACGTGATCTGAAATGGCATGACACCTGATCTGATATGGAATGACACGTGATCTGAAATGGCACGACACGTGATCTGATATGGCATGATACGGGGTTAGCAATACATTTTTTTTTCAAGCTTTGCTATTCTATAGCGTATTTTTCTCAGTTTTTCTAAATTTTGGAAGAAATTGCATGCGCAATATCATCTGATCGCTTATTGGTGTAAATTCCAGCGCAGACTGATTGGCTATAATATTTAAGCAAAAGTCCTCGGATTCTTTTTTTTTTTTGTTCCTAAATGAAAAACCATTTTTTTTTTTTTTGCCTATGTTTAAGAAGATAAAGCCATTTTCCCAAGAAAACGTATTCGAGGCATTGGAAAACTACTACTTTATGCCAAAAATACGTCAGTTCGGTGAATTTTTTGAGCACTGGTAGTTTGAGGGGGTAAAGTGCCGAACCTTCGAACGCTTTAAACATGAGCCCCTGGCTCGGGAGAATTGGGCAACCACTCCCCGCGTTTCGAAGTAAAATATTGGCTTTTTTGCTTTTTACTGACAACCATTTTAATAGCACAGATAATAAAAAGGAAAAAAATAAACGTTATTTAAGGTAGTTCGGGACACTTGCTATTGCACATCCATTTCGCGCATCTTATTTTTGATCACTTATCTAAGTGTTTTTGATGTTTTATCCTAATACTATGTAAATTCGTAATCACCTCCAAAACCAACCTAAAGATTTCTTGGATTTAGATTTATTTCTGTTATCAGCTCCATTTGTGTCGTTTTGCAACAAAATAGTTCTTCACGAAAACACAACTTAGGAAAAGGAATTCAAATCCTAAAGACCCTGAATTCGATTGGAATAGATTCTAGAGACACGAAAGAACAAAATGACTGACAAATACGATCTAAGCGGCCATTGAGGTACTAGAATCCAGTCACGCACGGACAAGAACGGTGATTTTTGCTCCGAATTTGAAGATTCTTGACGCTAAATCTAGTTTATTATCACGGTGACCCCTTAATTTTTTTATTTTTTTATTTTTTTATTTTTTTGTCATATTCTGGTGTCAAATCTTCTCTGGGTGGGAAAATCTTAGCATTTCTTTTCCGATAATACTCGCACAGCTCTAGCATGGAGAGGTGACTTAGATCTCGTTCTGACAATTCGTTGTCATAATCAGCCATCCTACTCAGTTGTCGTGGAGAGAATGAATGCCGAGCACAGGACGTTACAGTTTATCCTAAATTAAGACCGCCCATCCCTTGTTTTTGATTGCGTATTATTTCTATGGTAACGACTGCATGAGTAAGATTTTAAAGACGTCGCCATGAAAAAAAACTGGAATTGTAGACCGCTTTATTCTACAACAGAAATGTTTCTCCCCCAGTGTAAATGAACCTGATGTTTCGACGATTCCTCTTGTGATCCTTTCGTCCAAATATATACACTTCTGGTTTGGGACAATATCTTTAAATTTCATTGTTTAAATGTGGTTACAGTTTAGGAAAAAAGTTGGTTTTGGTGGACGTCAATCAAGGCGTTTCCATGACATTCCATAGGTTAAAATTGGACTGCACGAAGACCATAGGCACGTGTATACGCCAATGCCCTTAACTTAACACTTTGCGCTTTCAACAATGTCATGGAAACACTGATTGACGTCCACCAAAACCGTATCAACTTCTACGATTCCGCGCGTGTGATCGACATGTAATCAAAGCCATCGTAGTTAGTATAGTTATATTCATGACGCGTAGAATGAACTTGAAAAAGTTGGTGGGGTGTATCTAGATAAAAACGACTCCAAATAGAGGATGAGAGAAAATAGGGTTTAGAATGAGAATGGAAATAGGAAAGTAATTGGAGAAGACTTGAGTGATGTTAAAGAGGATTGAAGAGCTTGGGAAGCGAGAGAAGGAGAGAGAGAGAGAGAGAGAGAGAGAGAGAGAGAGAGAGAGAGAGAGAGAGAGAGAGGGACAGAGAGACAGAGAGAGGGACAGAGAGACAGAGAGAGAGAGAGAGAGAGAGAGAGAGAGAGAGAGAGAGGGAGAGAGAGGGAATGAGTGGACGAATGAGTTTAGATGAGAAAGGACAGCTTATATGGATAAGAAGGAAATCGGAAAATTAGGGATAAGATCAAAATATCATATAACCAATATGCAATAGCATCATAAGTAAAACAAGAGTATAATACTTAACATACGTTTTATTTGGGATGTTAGTCCTTCGTCAGAGTGAATGAATCTACTAGTATTATTAATCAGAACTCGCCACATCATACGGCAATCGTAGTCAAGAGAAAGAAAGAATGATAATAATAAAGAACTTAAATTACAATATTTAAGAGAACAATGAATATGTAGGTATTGGCAATATGAGTGCATATATGTAGTTAAATAAAAAAAAATTCTTTCATAATAACAGCAATATAATAGTAACATATCAAGAAGTTCAAAAAGGTTTACCTACATGGAATTAAAACTATAGATATTTGCTTTCCTCGTTCTTGGACGAGGGTGTACGTCCTCGCCTTCTTCCAGTACAGAGGCAGGGGGTGAAGTCCTCTGTGTTGGGCTGTCCTCTAAAACCTTCTTGCAAAATCTGATCATGACTAGAGTTTGGTGGTTTGTGTCCTTCATATTTCGCTCCTGCATTCCGAGAGGGATGTATAGGCGGAAGAACCAGTGAGTTTCTCTTGTGGTAAATTTGAGTGCGTTCCATCGTGGACAACTCCCCCTGCTTTCTTACTTTCTTGTTTTTTTCTCGTTGCCTTACTTTCTTGCTTTTTGTTTTGTCACATTCTGATGTCAAATTTAGTTCTTCTCTGGGCGGGAAAATCATAGCATTTCTTTTCCGATAATACTCACATAGCTCTAGCATGGAGAGGTGGTCTAAATCTGGTTCTAAATCTGCGTTGTACTGTGCCATCCTTAGACAGTTAACGTGAAGAGAATGAGCACAGGACGAGCACAATTTATCCTTTTATTTAAGACAGTCCATTCCTTGTTTATCATTTTTTTGTTTTTCTCATTACGTATTAGCTGGAGATGGCTACGTAAAAGCACTAAGGCATCGTCGCAATGTTTCTATGGTGACAATTAGGTAAGAAGACGCCGCCCATCAAAAACAACCTCAACAGTTACCAGCACCGCTTTATTTTGTAACAGAACTGTTCCTTTTTCAGTACCAATGCAACGTGTTAATGAACCTCGTGTCCCGTCCGTCCCCTCTTGTTATCAATTATTACTGCTATCACTTCTGGGTTGAGCAACTTCTTTCATTTGATACTTTGACTACAGTTTTGGGACCCGTCATCAACCTTTCTTAAAATACAAGCGTGTTTTGTAATAAAATTTTTTTTTAATTTTCGTGAAATGGCATGACACCTGATCTGATATGGAATGACATGTGATCTGAAATAGAATGACACGTGATCTGATATGGAATGACATGTGATCTGAAATAGAATGACACGTGATCTAAAATGGAATGACACGTGATCTGAAATGGAATGACACCTGATCTGATATGGAATGACACGTGATCTGATATGGAATGACACATGATCTGAAATGACACGACACCTGATCTGATATGGAATGAAACGTGATCTGAAATAGCATGACACCTGATCTGATATGGAATGACACGTGATCTGAAATGGAATTACACGTGATCTGAAATGGAATTACACGTGATCTGAAATGGAATTACACGTGATCTTATATGGAATGACACGTGATCTGATATGGAATGACACGTGATCTGATATGGCATGATACGGGGTTAGCAATACATTTTTTTTCAAGCTTTGCTATTCTATACCGTATTTTTCTCAGTTTTTCTAATAAAAGTTCGAAACTTTTGCGAGCTTGACTAAATTTCGGAAGAAATTTCATGCGCAATATCATCTGATCGCTTATTGGTGTAAATTCCAGCGCAGACTGATTGGCTATAATATTCAAGCAAAAGTCCTCGGATTGTTTTTCTTTTTTGTTTTTTTTGGCGTACGTTTTAGAAGATAAATCCATTTTCCCAAGAATACGTATTAGAGGCATTGGAAAACTGCTACTTTATGCCAAAAATTTTGGTGAATTTTTGATTCAGTAAACAGCAATTTTTAAAAGCTCTGTTTCATAATTACATTTCAGTAAAAAAAATATAATGAAAAGCTTAGATGGCTAGGCATGCTATAGTTATCTAGCAAAATATTTAAGTAAATAAAATAAATAAATGAGAATTAACAGTGGAATCCACCGAGTGGCTCTTCCTCCACTGCAATCCAATTGGAATTGAAAGAAACGTTTATTGCAGGATCTATGGGTCGGGAACCACCTTGAACAAGGGTAAAGAAATATTATCTGAATCAGGGACCGCGGAGCGTAATTTTGATTTGGCTAACAACCACCAAATACTGGAAGACCTTGGGGGTTTAGGGGCATGCTCCCATTATTGGGTGGGGGGGGGGGGGGCTATAGCTCCCCAGCCCCTCCCCCTGCTCCGCGGTCCCTATAAATAATAACAACAATAACAATGATGATGATGATAATCGTTTATTGAACACATATTGCAGTAGAGACTAAAAACAAGGACGGTTAGCAGAAAATACAGCTAGAAAGAAAGAAATATCTAAGTACAAATACTAGATAAATATTTATAGTATATATTGATAATAATGGAATGTCATGGAACAAAAAAAATGGAAAAACAGTTCCCTTCGTTTTTATTGCAAATCTTATCAGTTGCAAAAAATCACCGCTACAAATTAAGTAAGAAGATTGAATAATGTGTAGGAACAAATTAAGGAATACTTAACATACGTTTCGGACGCTAGTTCCTCGTCGGAATAAAGATTTTTTGAATTGTATCAAATGAAATCTTAATAAATTAAATATTTGTAAATGTGAATTTCCATCAAAGTCTACATATCATAGTATCTATGAAATTCAATAGAATCAAATAAAAGCGTCATGGCCAAGAACATCTGAAGAAATTGTTGTGGTCAGAAAGATCACCTCATGAAATTAGACCTCTACAAATCATTAACTGATCAAAACTAACCGCTACATGTAATGAAGTTTTTCAAGACCGCTTGCCATATTCTGCTGTTGAGGATGTTGTACTGTCATTTCGTACATACAGATCTCACAACAGGTGCAATTCCAGTTACGGTCGAGAATTGGGGTGGTTTGACTACATGGAGAAGTATGAATGTTTCTTCTCGTTGTTGGACGAGGGTGCTGGTCTTTCTTCAGTACAGAGGTAAGGAGTGAAGATGGTGGCTGTCCTCTAACGCCTCCTTGCAAAATCTGATCTTGACTAGAGTTTGGTGGGTTGTGTCCTTCATATTTTACTCCTCCATTCTGAGTATCTTTGGACGACGGGAAAATCAGTGAGTTTTTGTTGCGGTAAAATCGAGTGAGTTCCAACTTTAACAAGTCATCTCGTTGCCTTGCTTTCTTGTTTTTTCTTGTGTCATATTCTGGTGTCAAATTTTCTCTGGGCGGGAAAATTTTAGCATTTCTTTTCCGATAATACTCGCACAGCTCTAGCATGGAGAGGTGACTTAGATCTTGTTCTGACAATTCGTTGTCATAATCAGCCATCCTACTCAGTTGCGTAGAGAGAATGAATGCCGATCACAGGACGTTATAGTTTATCCTTATTTAAGACCGCCCATCCCCTGTTTTTGCAATTGATTGCGTATTATTTCTATGGTAACGACTGCATGAGTAAGATTTTAAAGACGCCGCTATGAAAAACAACTGGAATTGTAGACCGCTTTTTTCTACAACAGAAATGTTTCTCCCCCACTGTATATGAACCTGGTGTTTCGACGATTCCTCTTGTGGTCCTTTCGTCCAGATATATACACCTCTAGTTTGGGACAATATCTTTAAATTTGATTGTTTAATTGTGATTACAGATTAGCGAAAAAGTTGGTTTTGGTGGATGTCAATCAAGGCGTTTCCATGACATTCCATAGGTTAAAATTGGACTGCACGCAGACTATAGGCACGTGTATACGTCAATGCCCTTAACTGAACACTTTGCGCTTTTAACAATGTCATGGAAACACTAATTGACGTCAACCAAAACCGTATCAACTTCTACGATTCCGCGCGTGTGATCGGCATGTAATCAAAGCCATCGTAGTTAGTATAGTTATATTCATGACGCGTAGAATCAACTTGAAAAAGTTGGTGGGGTGTACGTAGATAAAAAACGACTCCAAATAGAGGATGGGAGAAAACATGGTTTAGAATGAGAATGGAAATTGGAAAGAGAATGGAGAAGTAACTGAATGCCCAAACGAAATACTTGGGTGATGTTGAAAGGACGTGAAGAGCTTGGAAAGCGAGAGAGGGAGGAAAAGGAGGGGCGGATGATTTGGGATGAAAAAGGACAACTTAGAAGGAAATGAAGGAATTCGGTAAATTATTGATAAGGTCAAAATAATTAGCCACTTTGGAAACGAGTAAGGGACTGGGGCGAGTTTTGAATTGTAATCTTATGAGCAAAAACCTTTTGTCATCTGATAAAGCATCTTAAGATTAGTAAGTCTGGCAAATTTGAAGGTGTTTCTTAAAAAAGAAGCAGAGTTACAAGCCTTCAAAAGTGTTGAAAATTTACAAAGAATGTATGGTTACAGGGGACGCTTGTCCCCTGTAACCATACATTCTTTGTAAATTTTTGACACTTTTGAATGCCAATAATTCTGGTTCTTTTCATTCGATCATGTTCAAATTTGCCAGACTTACTAATCTTGAGATGCTTTATCAGAAGACAAAACTGTTTTGCTCATAAGATTAAAATTCAAAACTCGCCCCAGTCCCTTACTCGTTTCCAAAGTGGCTAATTGTTATACTTATGGGGCCTAATGTAGAGGAGGAGGCTACCTACCACCTCTGGAAGTGAAATCATGTTTCCTCACTGAAATATCTGCTCAACTATGTGCAAAAATGATTATTTGTCTCTGAAGGGGGATAGGATATTTGCCGGCATGTGACAATGACGGAGCGGGATCTAGCCCTCCCCATCTTCCCGATAAACACGATCAACGCATGATCAACTCCCTTCTCCCTTAATTTTTTTAATTTATATTTTCACACCCACCCCTCTCTCCCCCGCGCCAAACATGGATACAAGCCTACAGAATAAAATATCCATTACATAAATATAAATATAAATTGGTGACCCACCCCCTAATTGCACCAGCACCCTCCACTCTAAATAATGACCTGTCCTTAATCAAGGAACACAGCGGTATTGCACGAATACGCTGATCAAAAATCTGAACTAACAACCATCAACTCAAGACTACCTGCCGTAGTCTGTTGCTGAAGATCTTCTACCAGCTTCATTCAGACTTCGCAACATGTACAACTGTAAAATCGTAGTCAAGACAAAAAAAAAAAGGAAAATAATAAGGAAAGTTACAACATTTAAGAGAACAATGAATATAAAGCTATTGACAATATGGATTCCTATATATAGTTAAATAATAAAAATGTATCTGTTATAATAAAAGGTTTGCCTACATGGAATTAAAACTATAAATGTCAGTTTCTTCTCTTCGTTTTTGGACTAGGATGTTCGCCTCCTTCCAGTACAGAGGCAGGGGGTGAAGATATCTGTGGTGGCTGTCCTGTAATGCCTTCTTGGAAAATCTGATCATGACTAGAGTTTGGTGGTTTGTGTCCTTCATATTTCGCTCCTGCATTCCGAGAGGGATGTATAGGCGGAAGAACCAGTGAGTTTCTCTTGTGGTAAATTTGAGTGCGTTCCATCGTGGACAACTCCCCCTGCTTTCTTACTTTCTTGTTTTTTTCTCGTTGCCTTACTTTCTTGCTTTTTGTTTTGTCACATTCTGATGTCAAATTTAGTTCTTCTCTGGGCGGAAAAATCATAGCATTTCTTTTCCGATAATACTCACACAGCTCTAGCATGGAGAGGTGGTCTAAATCTGGTTCTGAATCCGTGTTGTACTTTGCCATCCTTAGACAGTTACTGTGAAGATAATGAGCACAGGACGAACACAATTTATCCTTTCATTTAAGACGGCCCATCCCTGTTCATTAGTATTTTTATTTGTTTGTTTTTTCATAACGTATTAGTTGGAGATGACTACGCAAAAGCACTAAGACACTGTCGCAATATTTCTATGGCAACAATTAGGTAAAAAGGTGCCGCCCATGAAAAAAATAAATAAAAAAGGAACAAATACGCACGCTTTATTTGGTAACAGAAATGTTCCGTTTTCAGTACCAAGTGTTGATAAACCTGGTGTCCCGTCCGTCCCCTTTTGTCATCTATTCTTCCAGCTATCACTTCTGGTTTTGCACAACATCTTTTATTTGATACTTTGACTACAGTTTTGGTCCCTTCATCAATAATTCTTAAAATACACGCAAGTTTTAATCAATATTTCTGATTTTAGTATGAAAAACAATAGAAAAACAAATTAAAGACGCTACTGACCTAATTTGCTAAGGTTTCTATGGTGACAATTAAGTAGGAAGACGCCGCCCATGAAAAACAACCTGAACAGCCACGCTTTATTTTGCAACAGAAATGTTCCTTTTTCAGTGCCAAGTGTTTATGAACCTGGTGTCCTGCCGGTCCGTACTCTCTTGTTGAAAATTATTCCTGCTATCACTTCTGGTTTTGCGCAAAACCTTTAGCTTTGACTCAGTACTGTACAGTTCTGCAAAGTCCCTTCCTCCTTCCCCCTTTCCCCTTCCCCCTTCCCCCTTCCCCCTTTTCCCTTCCCCCTTTTCCCTTCCCCCTTCATTCTAAAGATAAATTCCGACTTGTTTTGAACAACTTTTCTGATTTTATTGGAAAAACAACAGAAAAATAACAAATTTATAAATAATCATATAAGACGACACTGACCTAACGTGCTAATTAAGCCATGAACTGCCCCTGCCTTCTTCCCATCTTAACTACTAGCTGGTTAGGCGCCACAGCATTTATTTGATACTTTGATAACAGTTTTGCTCCCTTCATCAATCATTCTTAAAGTAAATGCATCTTTTAATCAATATTTCTGATTTTCCTTCGAAAAACAACAGAAAAACAAATTCAAACTGTTAAGTTGTGACGTATTTCCGGGTACAACTACTCACGAAAAACCGCTAAAATAAAGCGAATTATATTCTCAACAATTTATCCTTTGCCTGAAATAATTAGAACTTTGGACAAAAAATCCTGTCATGGAGAAAAAGTAAGAAAAACCTATATAAATCTTCTTTTTGTTTTGGTCCCGGAAGTCGTTTTTTCGTACGAGTGACGCCATACTTAAAATCTCTACAAAAAACCTTTACCGGCACTAGAAAGGGAATGGCAAGTTGTTATTTTTTTGCCACTTTTTTATTTTATTTCTTTTAACATTTAAAAAATATATCAACAAACAAAATTACATTACAAATAATAATAATACATCAAAGGGCTCAATATAAGCTAGAATATTTTAATATTCATGTTAAAACATGATATGATATTTTCTTTTTTTTGGAAAATGTTTAAAGGTTTAACGGTTAAAATTGTGGCCTTTTACTGTTAAAGGCTTTTTTTTCCCCGTTACGGTTAACAAAAACCTTAATAATTAATTTCCATTGCTTTAAACGTTAAATATTAATTTCCATCGTTTTAAAAGATTTTTAACCCCAGCGAAGTTAGCACTAAGAGTGGATAAATAGAAGGCTATCCAAGGCTATCCATTGTGAAACGTGTTTTATTTAATGGCCTCGAAAGTGCGTTGGAAAGCTGCATGTACAAGAACCTTATTTTACGCATAGCGAACGTAAATATTGCAGAGAAAGGGAAGAAAAAGACGCGACACTTCAGAAGGTTTGTTATTGTATATTGAAGGTATATTATTGTATATTGAAGGTATATTTAACAATTAGTCCTCGAGTCCGAATGGTCTACCAGTCAATAGCCCATGAGGCCGAAGGCCGAATGGACTATTGACTCGTAGGCCATGAGGGCGAGAGGTCTAATTGTTTTAGTAAAAACCTACTAATCGGTCCAATAAAAGGATGCAAAAAGTTTTGGATTTTGCTTTAAATATATATTTTTTGGTTTTCAAAACCGGCGATTTTCGCTACTAGAGGTCTATCACTAATAGACCCCTAGTAGCTCAGCCGATCACAGGGCTCGATTGGTGATAGACCATTAGTAGGTTTTTTCTAATATTGTATATTGAAGGTATATTATTATAAATTTAATTTATGAATATTCCATTTCGTTTCGTTTTGTTCCGCAAAGTAGACTCCAATATTTCATTTCGTTTTGTTTCTTTCCGCAAAGTAGACTCCAATATTTCATTTTTTTTCGTTTCGTTCCGCAAAGTAGACTCCAATATTTCATTTCGTTTCGTTTCGTTCCGCAAAGTAGACTCCAATATTTCATTTCGTTTCGTTTCGTTCCGCAAAGTATAAGCCAATAATCCATGAGTGCCTAACCTGAATCAAAGTCGGCCTGTTACCATATTGATGAACATCATATGCATTCCAATAAAGGTTGTCGCAGCCGCAAGCAACAATTAAGCCAAGCCGAGACCACCTGCAAACAGATTCGGGACAACACCTAATTAAGGTAATTCCGAAGTTTTGCATTGCGCACGCGCTACTGCGCAAGATTTTAGCCAGCGCGAGCACTATCAGGCATTGTAATGAGAGTTTAGTATGAATTTAGAAAGAGATCACAGCTTTTTTGATATTTTTAGTGTGTAAACCATATCTCCCTAGTACCCTCTCGGTCACTACATTTCGAGGGTAAATTGTACTATATCGAGCTGTAGCGCGAAAACGAACACGGTGACCTATCTTTTTTATCCCGGTAATTCAATAAGGAATAGGTTTACCATAATATATCTTAATTTAAACAAAATTCTATGTTCCGTTTTCGAAATATTCTCAAAAAACGTACTTCGGGAAACTGTTTCCAGATCGATAATAGGGAGCACGTTCCTATTTTTTTCTGGAAAATATTCGGCATCCAACTGTTGCTTTGCTTCATGAAAGGAAGAAAAGCGTCAATATTTCAATGTTAGCAGTGCATGACTTCCTGAAAGTTGTGGGGCCTTTTCTTCGATTTTTCATTTCGAAAATTGTTTTCTCACGACCCCCAAAATGCCATACATTACCGTCACGTAGCGCCAAAACGAGCACGGTGACCCTCCCTTTTTATTTTATTTTTGTAATGAGTAGCATTAACTTAATAAGTGTGCGAAGTTTTATAAAAATTCTAGTTTCAGATCTATTACTACGGGGTTACCTTAAAGAATCGAAACAGTTGCAGCCTAAAATAATCGCCTCTATACACCGATTCTAAAAATGGCGATTTTTCGCAGATATAACTATGAGATTTTGCTGATCAATACTGACTAGCCTCGCTTTGGTGTCATTAACACACTTTACACTGCAATATCTTCTAATATAATCACTTTTTTGTCATTGATTTTTTAACAGAATCCTTATTTATTTTACTCCTTCTTTCAATTAACATGTTTTGTTTCTCTTGAGGCATTAAATTTAGAAAATATGTAAATGAGGCGGCCATTTTTCGAATGGGTCTATAAATGACGAATAAGGAGTAAAAATGATGAAAATGTTCTTTGCCGTCTTGGATGGTTTCTTGTTGCTTGTTGCTTTCAGATTCGACAACCTTTTTTGAAATAGGTCTATATGAGATATATTGAGGCGTAGAATGAGCTGGATTCGGGCACAGTGTTGATACACTGCCTCATAATGTTAGAAAACGTTTAAGAAAACGCGCTTTAAAAATCTTGTATAAACTAAAGCCCCCCTCCCCCATTCAATGTTGTTCCTTGAGAATGTGGCTAGCTAGTACCAAACTTTGGCCATTTAGACAACATTGCAAGGGGAGGGGAGGGGGAGGGTACAGTCGACATCCGTCATTTCACAGCTAATTTGGGAGCATCATAAGGGTAATGTATCAACACGTTTTGATTTTTACTGTTGCTTTCCCTACTTACCCCGTTACTGTATAACCTAGCTGGCGTATGCATGTGGGAGACAGTATCTTTACATATTTGACATATTTGGAGGATGCACGCCTTGAAATTCGCTTCTGAAGTAAAACCCTTCAACTCAAAAATTTCAGAGTTACGTTAGTATATACGTTACAAGGCGCGAGAAACGTTACGTAGTCGTATACTGTAGCCGTACCGTATCTTACCGTACCTGTAACTACGCGTTGTGCATGTGATTAGATGAATTACTGGAAGACAATGGGAAGCCATTTAAATGCTAGTGCATGCCGTTCCATGTACGTGCTGTAAGTCAGTACGTTAATTACCGTACGTTTCCCACTCATACCAAAACCGCTCTATTGCGGGCAATGTTGCTGAAGTATCTAGATACGATCGTGTTTTATTTCAGCAACATTGCGTGCAACAAATTGCACCGTGTGACATAGCTTGAACATCGATAGCAAAACGTGTCAAGTTTCAAATTCAATCTCATAATCAACCTCCAGGTTTTATGTTCAAGTATACTAACCATGAGGTAAAAAAAATGTCATCTGACTGGACAGGATGAGGGGGCCAGCCAGGGTACTCGGTTCAATATCTCAGCTGCTCCGTGCATGGAAGATTCTTTACTTTTTGAAATATCTCTATTGAGATGAAACACAGTAATGCATCAGGGTATCCTATTATACTAGTGGTATAGACTAATACAGTTGACTCTCTCACAAGCGACCACCTCGGGGTGAGAAATAAGTGGTCGCTTACGAGAAGGTTCATGATCACCACAGGAAGCCCAAACTTAGCTAATTTCATACCTATGTCACAGGGACCGCGGAGCGTAATTTTGATGGGGGGGGGGGGGGGGGGGGGGGGGGGGGCTAACGACCACCAAATACTGGAACACCTAGGGGGTTTGGGGGCATGCTCCCATTATTAGCCCCCCAGCCCCCCCTGCTCCGCGGTCCCTGTGTCATTCTTCATATCATTTATACTGCATACAGCGCCATTGAGCTGCTTGAAATGGCGCTATATAAATGTATTATATTATTATTATTATATTATATTATCAACTTATTCTGTATAAGAAAAAAAATCAGTATTGAGACACCCAGCCATTATGCATGGAGCGTTTCAGTCAGTAGCACTCGAGAATATATATTTCGATATGACTACTACTCGAACTATATAAGTCAGTGAATTCAGGGTTCTATTTGGCATGAGTTGCATTCTGTTTAAAGAAAACAGAAACTTTCAAGGAAATGACACCTGGTCTAAAATAGAAAAACATGATTTGTTGTGTTATATCCTTGTAAGAGACACCATCTGTACCAACACGTCATTAACATGACTCACATTTCTCTTCAACTTTTTTGTTTTTTTTTCTTTGTTATCTAAACAATGAGAAACTTCTAGATTCCAACAAGCCCACGTTTCCTGTCCCCACCCTGCTGAGTGGTCATTTAACCTCAATACGTCATCGCGATTTCACAATCCTCGATCCAGTCGACTCCCCAGTTGACAATTTCAAAACATGCGACTTCCAACCAAGAACTTTCCTTAAATTTAACCCCGAAATCCTCGTCTTATAGTTCCAACCGGGAGAAAATCTTGGATTCAAGCCATTAAGTGTATCTTAAGGTAAGGTTGTGAATACCATCTAGAGAGATCGGATGAAAAAATCGGAATGTTTTGGCGCTGTCAAGCAAGGTTTCCGTACCGAGGTCGGTCCACATATACATGTAGGAAGCGCTGTAAATATTTCGGGTCACTTGGTAATTAATTCTCGAAAAAAAATGTGTGGTGAAATAAAGGAAGGTAAACTTTTGAAACTTTAGTCATTTGCATTTGAAGTAGAAGAGGAACAGGAGTTTTTTTGGAAAAAATATTGGGTTAAAAATTCGCGTTGAAGCAAATCAAATCTCGTCGATGGCGCCGAAGCCGACTCATGTTTTGTAAGTAAATGTTCATGATTGCTCATTTGCGGATCATTATAGACATTAATAACGTAGAATTCTGGATTTAAATATTCAAATACCGGTATATTTATATTTGATCTCAAAGGCTGTCATTTTGTCTTGGAAATCGTATTCTAATTGGCTCGATAAAAAACCTTTGAAGTGACCAAACCATATTTTTGTATCTGTGGATTCCATCTTTGATTACAAACCACATTGAACGAAAAGAATTCCTTTACACACTATGAATGCTTTGGATTGAGATCGCATGAATGCTAGACGATTCCTAGTCTAAGAATGTTTCGTAAATTGAAGTCGAGATGGAAAAACAGGTCTAGGTCTGTATATTTTGAATATTTTCATATCATTGCGAAGAGATTATTGTTGATTGATTTTTATAAACATTTGTGTAAATTTCTGTAAACTGCTATTGTCTGTTCCATTATCACGCTATTACAAGCTTAAAATAATTTTTTAAATCATAAATACTCTTTTTTCTTTTACTAATATTCTGTATTTAACCATAAATTTCTCCATATTGATCTAGATTTTTCGAATTTTCGATCATATCCTTTCGTGGATATTTCTCGTGAAAGCATTTTGCTTATATGCCTTTATGTTTGTCTTGCTTGAGCTGTTTCAATTTGAAATATCGAACCCTATTTGTAGAGCACTGTAGATCCTACACATTTCCATTTTATAAACTGAAATACTATCAAGCACCTGTAGTTCAGGAGAACTTATAATAACCTCTTCATGCTTGAGATTTAAGGAGATATATTGAATATACTGCTGTTAAATGAAAGTCACTACTAGTTCATAAAATTTAATGAACTACCTATATACTGGTCAAGGTTGCATAAATGTATAGTGGACTCCATTTTGTTCATCATTGTGGTGAGCATTTGTGGCATTCATGTTTAAAAAGCCATGATTTTATCAGATAACTGACATGTCGTAGACTTGATGCAGTTTTAAAGATGATTTTTTTTTCTTGACTTGGAATTTTCATCCTGTCAATTTGGTATACCTTGGATGAGAACTAGATTTTAATTTCCGCTGTCATATGAATTAAAATCCTTAATCCATCTGTTCCAGAATGCTTTGTTCCTGAAAGCTGAATTCTTTAATGTGATTATGTCTATGTATGTATACATATATTAATCTACTTAACCAGATCTAATTTCAAACTTCGAAATTAATACCTTGAATGAAGTATAGCAATTCCAGATATTCAATAAATATTCATTTATATAATTTTATAAATCAGATAGTAAAATAAATGTATGCATAACATGTATTCACATTTGTACATGCATGTATAATAAGAAAGAAAACAACGAAAATAAGATTTACCAACTGAACTTCTATAAGTCTACTAAGTTAATTATATAAGTTATAGGTCAATGTATAATCATAATCTGTATACAGTATAATATTAAGTGACAGTTCCAAATGTTATGGAAACTTCATTTTTCCGCTATTTTTTTCTCATTTTTTTAAAGACAAATTTGGAATCTGTTTATTTTAGTAATAATAAATTGCTTCAAGATTGGCTTTAAATTCTTATGAAAATGAAAATGTCAACTCCCAACTGAAAAATCCTTAAGTTTTATATTTATATCAAAATTAACTGACCTCCTCTAAATTTTGTATAATTTTTATCTATAAATTTAAGCAGTGTTGTATGTTCCTAACTAGCTAGATTATAGATACATTAGGCCTGAAGTATTTACTGGTGTTGTTCAAGCTGAGCATTGAACTTATGGCCTACTAACACAGTTTAGAAAAAAAAGTACTTATAAAAAGGCCACCAGATTGAAGCAAAGTTGACCATAGACCAACTTGAAGTATACAGTATATCACTTTACTGTTAAGGTAATATAAGCTGCTGTTCAAAGTAAAAGTTGTACAGAGACATGTTTTATAAATCTGTTCTTGTTTATTTTTATTTTTAGATTAAAAGTGCCTTCAAATATGAACAACATTAGCGTGGATCCACAAGAACAGCTTCAGCACGAGGAGGTGGTAATACCAAGTGAAAAGAATGAAGTCCCTGATGTAGCAGCAGAAGAAGATGAAGAATCTGTAGAAGATGATGAAGATGATATTGATAAGATGTTGAATGAACTTCAAGGGTTCCAAGAGGTAAGCTAAAAAATAATGGTTCTTCTGATTTTCTCCCCCCACGAAACCAGCTAACATGCTAAATTTCATTTTTGATCTGTGATTTCGTCATGCCTTGACTTAAGGTGGCTGCCTACTACAGAAAAAATCCATGAAAAAGTTTTTGAATTACAATTTTTTAAACTCAAATTTAATGCTGATTCTAAATCTGGAAAGAAAAAATGGGTGTCCCGAGGTCGTTTTCGAGATATTCAGGATTAAACACAAGCATATCAACAACTTTTTGAAGAAAAAGAAGCGAAAACCAACTCTCTACAAAAAATTCATATCTTCACCGGTAATCATGTTTTTACCGCTTTTTTTTTCAAGAAACCTAAATCATACATAAATAAACATTGTTTTACAAATATAAGTCAAAAGATTTGGAAAATATTGAGAAATATAGTCAAAAATAATTTTTTATTTTTCTTGCCTTTGACAATTTTGTCTGAAACGAGTGCAAAAAATGTGGCAAAGTTTGTAAAACTTACCGCTTTTTCTATAAGTAAAACCCATGTCACTTTTTTTCAAACTTTGTCAAAAGTTTCTTTTTAATGTGCTCTTTTGGAAATCTGCAAGAAATTTATAGAGTCCCGTGCAAAATTTGAGGGTTTTGCCTTGTTGAAGTTCAAAACGTGCAGGTTCTTCAATAAAAGTTTGAAGATTATTTGTGTGCACGCACATAGTGCGTCAGATTGCCTGCTTCATGGGGTCATTGTGGTTGTGTAGTAGTTTATGCAGTAGCTTCATTTTTCTATAGTAGGCAGCCACCTTAATTGATAAGACCAGAATCTAGAAGTTCTCTTATAGGGTTGCATAAATTAATTGATGTGCATTTGTCAATTACTATTATTGTTAGTGTACAAAATGAGACTAGTGTTACAGCAAAACTTTAGCAGCCAAAAAAACTATCTGTTTTGTTTTTATTTTAATTGATAGAAATTAAGTCATAAATTTGGTTAACTCACATGATCATTTGGTTTGATCCACATTCAAATTCTGGTTTTAACAAAGGATATATATTTAAAACAAAATGAAAGTCAGATAACCATTCTGATCAATATGAATCATCATGAGTTAATCAAAAACTTTTTTTGATCGATTAAAATAAAAATATGACAGGTTGGTTTTTGGGGGGGGGGGGGGGGGGTGTGCCAACACTTCAGGAAATTTGGTCATAGGTCTAGTTAACCTTGATTAATGATGCACTTTTTGAATAATTTTTAAGGAACTAGAGCAGGAATCCCAAAATGTTGTGGATGACTTTCCTATCATGCCGCAAACACCAAAACCTCTGGTAAGTAAAGCTATTGCAACACTGATCATTAATGTATACATGCCATAAATATGTATCTCATATGTTTACATGTATATTATGACATCAAGACTTAAGTTAGAGATTTCCATTTATAAGCCATATTATAAGATCAAAACCCTGATGAATGAGTATCAGCCATTTGCATTGCAGTGCATTGTGGGACTGTTTTAGGAGACACAAATAATTAGACACCATCTTAGAAATATGTCCCATAAATTAGTCCCACAATGTCCTGCTAAATAATAACCCAGTATTTTCCTTAACCTTGAAATAGCTTAGAGCAGAGCACCCCCATATAGTCAACTACATGTATAGGGAGTAACCCCCCTTTCCCCTGGTTATCTTCTCCATTGTTACTGTCCTTATAATCATTCCTTGCAGCACCTACTACAGTATATGTACATAAACTCATCATCTTTCTCCTCCCATACCATTTTCTTATCCAGGATCCAGGGACTAAAGAGAAGGGGAGGTGGAGGGGTTGCTGGGGCTGTACTGTTACTCAGGGTCTGGAAGGGCATTTGCGAGATCCGAGAATTATTGAGCTGGATGCGGAAAAATTTTAAAAATCTTATTGGAGTCGGGATATTGGCATCGGCCGTGACTCGGGAATTGCCAAATTTAATGTCCAGGATGCGGGATTTTGCTTTCTCATGGTTGGGAAACTATGAAAAACTTCATAAATAATAGAGTCAACAATCCTCAGACAATCCAGACATTACATGTAGATCGAGCCTCAGGAGATCTAACGTTCAACCAGGACTCCGAGTATGACTCTGATTCCTTCTATGAGGAAAAAGATACAGCCATTGATAAGAGCAAAGAGGGTACAGAAATCGAGTCCACACCTGTTAATTTTTTATTTAAAAAAAATATGTACACGTTCATGCAGGCCGGGCTGTCACCCTGTCATATCGGGCCCTTTCATCATATTTAGGTAATTTATAGTTTAAGTTGAAAAAAAGTTAAATGTGGGACTCAGAAAAAAATGGGAAAGTGTCACTGGACGTGGGATTTCTGGAAAAAATATTGCGTGATTAGGGATCCGGATCCCCCTTTTCCAGACCCTGGTTACTAAGCTCCCAAATCCTTGCTTGCATCATTGTCATCCACCTTCCCATTCTCTTTTATCCTCATCAACATTTTTCATCATCACCGCCCTCATTCCTCCTCATCCCAGAAACACATCCTGACATATTAGCCACTTCCAGTACACCCCCCTTAATCTTTTTAATTGATAGGGATTTTCTATAGATACATTTGTACTAGCTCTTAAGCTAGCTCAGTGAAGCCAATCCCCTATCTTGGTTACTACTTAATTAGCACCTAGGAGATCAACTCTTAAACATACATTAAACTTAGAATCTAACATACCACAAGCAAAGCCATTTATATATATGTAAAGCTCTAAAAAAGAAAAGATGCATTAAAAACTTCCAGAACCAAATTGGCTAACTATGAATGACATTTTGTCTTTTATTTTTAGGATGAGTTCAGATTTTCGATGACGGCAATGGAAGGTATTTAAAAGTTTGTTTTTTATTTCTCTCCTGACCCCTTGTTTACAGTTGTATGGTTTAAAGTTCAGTTAAAGATGTCATGGCCAGTAGAGGTAAAACTGTGAAAATATGTAGTATAGTGATGCGTGCTTGAAAGCTGTAAAACTTTGTCCATGTCGTCCTAGCAGTAGAAACTTGAACTATTTTCTAGGAGTTGAAGAAGTGGTTTGTAGTCTTTTATACTGTATATTAGAGCTGTTTGTTTATTGTGCTATGTGTTATGGATATTATTTTTGAGTTTTTGATGTATATTTTATTATTTTAGCATTTTTTGTTCTTTTAAATGTTTTTTGAAAATGTTTTTTTTTTGGAACATGCTGATCTGTTATATTGTTGGTGCTGTTGTTGGTGTTTCGTTGTTGATAATTATTTTAATATTTTAGCATTTTTGTTATAATTTTCAGTTAAACATGTTGTTTTTTGGAAACATGTTGATCTGTTACAGTGTATGTTGCTGCTGTTGTTGATACATTTGGTGCTGTTGTTACATTTTGTTATTTATCTGTTATTTTGTTTTCATTTTATTGCTGTGAAATCTTTTGTTTTGTTGTTGATTTGTTGTTATTTTTATCCCTCACTGGTTAATGAAGTATCAAGGACAATAATCTCGAATAATTTAAATTTAGTGATTTGAAATGTTTTTTGTAAAAAAATGAAATTTCTCACCTCATCTGCAAGAAAAAGAAAAATTACATAATTTTTCAAAACGTTTCAGGTCATAATTAAGACCACGTATACTGGTGGACTTAAGTTCGTTTTTTTTTGGTTAGAATATTCAAACTTGCTTATAAAGATGCCTATACTCAATTCATAAAAGGAGGTCTCTTAAGAAGTTACTGTTGAATTATACATCAATTCACACATTGTTACAGATGCACGTTATGATGGTAATCTTTTGACCCATGGCTTGTTGAACATGTAGGCACAAAAATGTCATGAAACATCCCTTAAATAACCTACAAGCTGTGGGTCTAATGACAATTCCAATGGAGAAAGAGTGGAAATTCAAGTGCTTTAGACAGCTGCACCCCTTAATATTAACATCTAATGATTTTACATCGTCTAGTTTGTACCCATTAGGATTAGACTTTTAATTACCTAGCCATGAATCCAAAAATATCAAGCGTTACTTTAAGTTTCATAGATGACTTTTTAACATCGAAATTATATGTTGCAAATGGATGTCTTGTAAATGAGGCTTAAAGGCATAGCCGTAGTATTATATTTTGAATACTGTCGTAACCAATCAGTGCCTTGCCACAAAGCCAGCCCTTGTAATCCAGTCTGAATGGGTTAATGGATTAATGGAAACCCTTGATGTTATATTATCTTGTGTTTTTAAATTATTTATTGAGCAAACATTGTCTACGACTTGAAAAAATAACCTTATCGTGCTGCTGATAAGATTTATCAGTCCATCATTTCATTGTTTTTAGTTAGTTGTTTAGGATTCTCTTCTCCTCAGGACGTACCATCCCCTCCCCTATCTTGTGGGTGAGTGAATGAGTGAATGAGTCGCCCACTCCCTCCCTTCATGTGTAAGTGGAGTATTTATTTTTCATGTTTACCGATCCACTCAGCGGGAGAGAGTCCATTAGTACACTGTTCTACAGATAACACGGTCACTATTCTCAATTCCATGACTCGATGAAACTAATTGATAGTAACTCACATTTTGTTACTGATAAGGACAATTACTGGTTTCTTGGCAGCCTTATCAGTCCGTTAGATCAACCATCAGTACTTTGTTGCTTCCTTTTTGTGCTTCTTGATGATTCTAATTGATTCGTGAGCCTCGTGTGGAAGGCAGAGTTACATCTTCGAGTACTAGAAAATTGGGGTGAAGTTTGAAGGTATTTGCACCACCATGGAGTGCTGTCCAATTCGTGAAGGTAAAACAGTATAACACCTTCTATCTAAAGAAGTTATTTTTCACTCTATTTCACAGTGATCTAACTTCCTAAGAATATTCTACTCTGCATGTTTTCTCACTCAAGCGTGAAAAACAAACCTTTCAAAATAATTCTTTTTACTACCAAGGTTTATCTTATTGTCTGATTCTAACTAACCTGTGGTTCAATTGTGGTAGCTTTAATGAAAGGATAAAAGAGCCACGCTTAACGATTTAGCTCGCTCGTGGCTTATTGTGTCAGTCTAATTGTGATGGAGTTATTTGAAGGAACAGCGTGCTGGAGTCTTTAGCCATCAATACAACTCGTGTCCTAATACCACTAATGCACTGAATTAGAATTAGGCATGAATTGCTACATCTGAATCAATTTTTAGTCATTACGACTTTGATAATACTATGCATTTTCTTCGCTTTGTTATCCAAAATTTAGACTTTTGTACAACTGTACAAAATGTTTTATTCAATATTAGTATAATTTGTACAAACACACACATCTTCAATACCTAGCTTAGTTTTGTACTTATCTTTTCTTTCAACTCTGTTGTCTTTGGATCAGCCATCTGGTAAAGACACTGTAGTGAAGCCTTCAGTCAACATGAACCTTTCACACTTGCTCTCCATCTGTTTGACTTTAAAAGTGACTTGCATTCTAACTACTTATCTATATTTTTACTGCTTTGTTTTTTGTCCTTTCAAAAAACAACTCATTTTGGCCATTAGCTTAGATTCTCTTTGTAATGTGTTCCGTTTTTCTCGGTGTATTTTTGACGTGCCTGCAGGGTGAACTTGCCTCGAATCGGCGATGATATTTTGAACTACTTTGGCGCGCTTTTTTTAACTTTTGATGCATGTTTGATCTCTTCATTAGGTCAATAATGTTCAGTCAAGAAGAGTGATTGTGAATCACTGAGAAGGAAAAAACTCTTTTATTGCATGAGCTAAGCCTTAAATTTAAACGGATCTGTCATATCAAACTGAACAATAGCTTCAGGGACCGGAGGAAGAGAAGCTCATGATGAATGAGATGAAGTGTAACGATCATTTTCCGATATCGTAACACATGCAAAAATATGCGTACAAAAAAAATCAAAAAACAACAACACAAGAACTCATAATTTTTAGGGATTAAAAATAAATCCTAAATAGGAAAGAAAATTACGTTTTTGTTTTTTAAAGAAATTTTATAATTTTCTATGAGTCCTTTTTTTTCGCGTAAAAAATACCGGCTTGCAAGTCGGCACATCTTCAGTTGACAACTATTTCCTCTTCAGTTGTAGCTTCTTGAGTTATTTAAGTTGAATTTATTTTTAACATTTCCTGGTAAAAATGTTGCGGTTAACCACATATAGAATGACTGGACACCTACATGGCTTTTTATCATCTTTATAATTATAAGCGACTTTAACTTATTTAATATTTAATAATTATTTAATAGAAAGCTGAATTCGTTTTCTGGAATTTGGCACAAGAAATTGGAAAATACACTCTAGAAAGTCTGGAGGATTCGGAAGGATTTTCTTCCTCTCTCTTTTTTCTTGTTTTTTTTCCTTCTTTTTTTTCTTTTTCTTATTTTCTCTAAAAAAGCCATAAAATGTGACTGTGTTTATTCCATACATCACGTCTTCTATCTATTTTCTTTAATATGTAACTCAAAAATACTGTTCCTTTCACGAACTTTGAGCGTTGCATGACTCTGTGCTCGTATAGTGAATATTATTTATAAAATATAGAGTACTTAAGGATATTTGATACTATTGTGTCGTATTACTATGGAAGAGCTTCAGCTTTCATTATAAAACCCCTCAGGTCATGACACCAAACCAAACCTTGAATTCATTCATTCGAGCACTTCCCGTGAGCTCTTATCAAGAATAATACTTTCAAAGCCACAAGATAACAATTTCTTATTTGTCTAACAAGTCGAACATAACTGGTTTTCCATTAGTTTTGTACAGTGTATTGTCCTAAGGTAAAAATAATGCTTTGAATTTGTCATCTTGGATTGTTTATTATCAATTGCTAATCAGTGTTTGTCTCTCAGATACTGGTGAAGTTGATCTCGATGCGTTACTTGAAGACTTATGCATAATGGAGAAAGACCTCAACTCGAATACTCCTACAACAAAGAACACAGAGCAGATTTTCTTTGATGACAACTCGTTCTTCCCAAACCCAAACTCTCCTCTTTCTCCCAAAGTTAAGGTAAGAAGTAAATCTCTGTTATGGCTACGTGTGTCGTCTGAGCTTGATAAGATCTTTACCTCCTAGAAGAAACTGTTATTATAGTTGAAAGAAACTGTGTTTGTTTTTTAATTTCAACATTCGATTCTTTACTTGTTAATTAATTTAACTTTAGATAAATAAACTGCCAAAGAATGAAACAAAATATCCGTTGATTTTGCTTTAATGAATCGTCATTGGCGGCAGTCCATTTAATTTGATTCCTCTTGCACTCATAGTAACCTTTAAATTTTCTCAATAAAGCTTGGAAATACTTTAACCTTATGAACCTAAAGCTCAGCTTATCTGATTCTTGTCTTTTTGCAGTTCGGAAATTTTGTGATAAGGAGCTAAAACGAGTTAATTAAGAGTTCTTGTGACTTTGGATATCCTATTTGCAGAGTTTATTATCGTAAACAATACACTCATCCGCAAACAATCTCGAGAAGATTTTTAGTTCTTGATTTGAATGATATTAATAGCAACACGTGCCATAGAGAAATTTCCTTTTGTTCAAATGTATGTACATCTGTTTGGAGATAAAGATGTACTCTTCTTTATTGTCTTGAAGATGCTTTGATTTAAAGACAATTTGATTCGAGTCACCGTTGCTTTCTTTTGTGTTCACGTTTTTATAGCTCTATTTTTTTCAAAAGCTCTATTTTTAACTCGATATCTTTTTATTTCTTAATAGAATTTTAAACATTTTTTTTTCCAAATGATTTTGAGTTTGTTTGTTTACTTTCACCATTTTGGAACCATTCCATTTTTTCAAGTTTCTACTTTCGAAACTATTATTTTATTTTTCAGTTTTTCCGACATTTCGTGGACGTTTTTTGTCTAGTTTTCTGATATTCTTTGTATTAAGAATTCTAAGGGCAGATATATGTATTTCGTCTTTCGTTTCATTGTTGTTGTTTGCTAGCCGGCTCTCTTCAATACACGAAAAACACTCCAAAACTGTTCTAAATATTTCAAAAAAAACCTTTACATTCCTTTGAATTTGTCAATTGTAATGTTAAGGTTCATATTTTTTCCTGTTTAATAATTTTTTTTATCATAAGTAACACTGAAGTAAGCCAGTAATTAAGGTATTCATTTGTTAATCTTATAAGTAAATTTAGTTCAGAGAAGGAAATATGTCTATTACGTCATAGGAGACTCCCTTAATGAAGAGTTTCCGCTGAAGTTTCACGAGTTGAAGATTGCACGAGATATTATTTTCATCGATAAATATTTTATGATTGTCTTGAACTAAAAAGCTTATTCCAAAATCTCTCTCTCTCCCACTGACCTTTCTTCTTTTTCATTGACAATTTAAGATCCTTTTTTTATTCATCAATTCAATTTGAATTTCATTTTATTCATCAGTTTAATTTCTCGTTTCAAAATTACTCAAAGTAATTTTAAATCTATGAAGTACTCTCAAGCTCACTTTGACATCTTGGCAAGATCTGAACAAGTGCTTTTAACCATTCGCTCCCTCCCCATGGCACTTGTTCCAAGGGCTTTTCAAATCGAAATCCAGCGAAAGTCAAAGTCTATTAGTATCCAGAACTCAAAAATTAATTTATAAAAAAACCTGTGTTTTCAATTTTCAATTTCTGAAATTTTATACACTATTAAATCTATTTGGTATGCCAAACGTTGTTTCGGTTGCGAGTGTATCGTGTTTGTATAATGGTCTTAAAACCTACTCTAAATATCGCTACATTCCAGATGAACTTTGTCTTATAATCCACTTATCGGTACTCGCTAAGACACGCCAGTCGCCGGCCTATTACTTCGTATTTCTTTCTTTATGGGCTTTAATCACACGGCGGCTATGATTATTCCCATGAGAGCGAGAGCAAAGACCTTTGTTTGGAACGTTGTAAAAGGCCTCAAAGCGAGGGCAAGGGGACCTAAAGGATTCAAGACCTATTGTTTTCAAACCGCGTGATTAAAGCGAATAAAGCAACAAGTGCTAGTGACACCTTGCAATAATTATCCACATTTTACATCCCATCTTAGAGTATTTAATATAATTAAGGTCAATTAGGTGACTTCTGTTACAGATGGGTTTAGATATTGTCCTGGACAATGATTCGTCTTTATCTTAATGCATCTTTCTGATGTTAACCCGGACAGGTCCCGGCAGATGTCCGAAATCGCTTGGAAAGCGTTCAAGAAGAAAACAAAGAATTGACCCCGGTGAGTATGCAACACAGGGATCCCATCACTGCTACTTTGATAGGCTAAACAACGTTGAATGAAACAAGCTGCACACTGAGGCCCTGTTAATTTTAATTCAAAACTTTCTTTTTCTCTTCCCTATAGACCCCTTGCAGCACGTCGGAATGTGGCTCAATTTGGAGGGCAAAACAATAGGTTCCAATTCTCAGGAGATTAAAATTCTTTTATTTTGCCCTCCAAATTGAGCTGCTCTGACGCCACGTGCAAGGGTTCTATTTTCCCATTACATTCTTTGTAAGATTTTAAACTTACTTTCTAGCTGTCACGTCATTGGCTGTCACGTAATAAGTGCACCATAAATTTGTCACGCTTGTCACGCTACGAACATCATTTTATCTTCGAGTAACTTTGTCTCATTTTATTAGAGATTTAGTTAAAGTTTCGTGTGTCACACAAATGTCATTTCATTACTGTCCCGCTTATTAGCATATGTGTCACTTCCATGGGTTGTAAAAAAAATTATTTTGCGTGACACGAGTGTCATGTCATTACTGTGCCACGTTATGATGTATTATCCCTTGGAAAAGAACCAAAAAAGCCTACGTTTTACGTTACATTTATTTAGACGTGCTTGTTAACACTGATGATTACACGTTTACTCGTCCAATAAACACCCTAACTTAGTATGTGGCCTATATATCACGCTGATAGCATAATACATGGTGTACTAATTCTAATAGTGACTTCTCTAATCTATTACTAAAGCTTCCGTCATAATTGTTCTTAAATGACGTACTACCCCTAATTGTAACACCTCTGACGTCATCCCTCTCACTATGTTCGTTTCAGGAAGAACAGCAAGAAAAAATAAAAGCTGAGAAAATAAGAATCGCATTAGAAAAGCTTAGAGCTGCCCGGGTCAAAAAGGTAAGCCACGATAAAGGTGTGGGTACAATTACGTGATGAATGGCGCGTCAATGTAATAGCGATTTGCCTGGACTTGTATCTACGCGATTGTCTTAACAGAGCACGTAGAATTTATCGACATCCAGATAAATCTTTACGTGCACTAGACCTGCTCCTTCCGATTTCCTGACATTGTCGACAGGAATACATGGCTAGGCGGAAATGAAGACATGTTGGAAACAGAAGACCTTTTTGCTTTAGGCGTGATGTTTTTTTCTTTCCATTTTCAGACCACGTGTCATTTCCTTGTGTATTATTTCTTTTGTCTAGCAGTGATGCATAAAAAGATTCATAAATAAGGACGAATTTTATTCCTAACAATTTTAATCAAAATAGGAAAACATTACGCTCAAAGTAAACGGATACCAAAGAAAAAATGATTTTTTCCACTCAGTTATTTTCTCATTCTAATCATTCATTTATTTTTATTTCTCTTTGCAAAACTTTGACCGGAATAATATGGAATAAAATTAATATATATAGAAAATATTTAAAAAGAAATTTCGAAGAAGAATTTTTATCGAGTAGGAAGTTTTCACAGCTGCCATGTTGGCCAACTTTAACAAAAGATTTTCATTCATCAGTTTGTTCTGTTATATCAACCAATATTGCTTCTGTGTCTTTTGTCATTTCATTTTCTTGGGAATGATAGAAAGCCACCTATACTCTAACACTATTGTTAACTCTCGTTATATTTTAGTTGGTTGTCAAAGTATATAATGATGACGACCCCACGTCTAAAACCATTGCTATCGATCAAACTTGGACATCTTGGGAGGTCTGTAAGAAAATGATGAGAAAGAATGATGCTGTACCTGATCCTAACTGGGTACTGTTAGAGAGATTGCCTGACCTTTGTATAGGTGAGTAAGTGTATTACAGCACAGGTAATACTAAATCAATTTACTATGCTATATAGCAAGTGTCAAAGTTCATTTTCTCTCTCTTCTCATTGGCCAAGAGGTTGCCACGTCATGGTCTTCGAGTTTCACTGTTTCCAGGCAACCGTTCTGAGCTGGCAACATCCATTTATTCATCGGTGAATAACAAAACCGGAAGTGATTTCACCGGAACTGATGAAGTTTTAAGTGCCGCACGCTGGGTTTTGCGGATAGGAAGAGGAAAACCCTCGAATCAAGGGAAAAACCTAGCAAACTCTACCCCCATGTAATAGCAAGTCCAGGAAACAAATATTTGAGATTTAAAAAAAACGTTTTTAACATGCTGCATTTTTTTCTATTTTTAGAGCGATCACTAGAAGACCACGAGTCTGTAGTGGATGTTGTGTCTGACTGGCCTTGGGAGAACGAGAATCGTGTTGTCATCAACAACAAGAGAGAGAAATATGCAATGTTCAGAAATCCACAGGTATGGAAAAGAATCCACGGAACTCTCTCTGAAATAACTGTGTATCATCACTATCATCATTTTTGCTGTTGCTGTTTTTGCTGCTGCTACTTTTGCTGTTGCTGTTGCTGTTATTGCTGTTGCTTTTGTTGTTCTTGTTGCTTATTGTTTTGTTGTTCTTATTCATTGTTTTTGGTACGGTTCACTCCATATTCATTCTTTTTTCTCTGTGTTGTTACAGAATTATCTTCTTTCAAGCGATACTTCTGCAGGAGCTGCTCAGCTTGCAGAAAAGAGCAAAGATATTTTAATAGAGGTAATTCAAAAAGAAATCTCGTAATAGTTTCATTTAACAAATAGCTTCTTTCTTTCCTTTTTTCTTTCCTCTTATTATACTTCACTTTCACTTTCTTATTTTCTTTTTTTGTTTTTTTGTCGCTTTTATCTTTGTACTTTACTGTCGTCCTTTTTCTTTCTTTCTCTCTTTATTTCTTTCTATCTTTCTTTCTATCTTTCTATCTACTTTACTGTCGTCCTTTTTCTTTCTTTCTCTCTTTCTTTCTTTCTATCTTTCTTTCTATCTTTCTATCTACTTTACTGTCGTCCTTTTTCTTTCTTTCTCTCTTTCTTTCTTTCTTTCTAGCTTTCTTTCTATCTTTCTTTCTTTCTTTCTTTCTTTCTTTCTTTCTTTCTTTCTTTCTTTCTTTCTTTCTTTCTTTCTTTCTTTCTTTCTTTCTTTCTTTCTTTCTTTCTTTCTTTCTTTCTTTCTTTTTCCTTTATTTTCTGTCCTCCCTTTCTTTCCATTTTTCCTTCCACGATATAATTCCAAATTATTTTTTTACATTACAAAAAAAAAATAAAATAAAATAAAATAAATAAATAAATATGATTTAGCAGTGGCTCCTCTACAGAAGTAGCTATTCGTCCACTGTTTGTATTCCAATTGGAATTTAGAAGTTGATTTTTACGGAGGGAGGAAAACAATTACAATTACAATACAATATCATAAGCAATATCATAACCACTCATTTCATCTCTTTTTTTCTTTGTTTTTATCAAGGAATATTTTCAACGGGACGCCATGAGGCTTCCAGATCTCGACGGTGTTTTATACTTCAAGGAAGGAAAGAAAAGTTGGAAAAAACATTATTTTGTTCTCAGAGCATCAGGAATATACTACACACCAAAAGGGAAAACAAAGGTTTGTACAAATCGATGTACCATAGTCTTCTTCACCTTGTGTGTAATGTTTTCCCATTTCAGACCACGTGTCATTCTCTTAAGAATAAGATTCTTTGTTTGAGTTGTATCCATATTCATGTGTCTTCTCATGCGCAACCGTTGAAACAAAGAAATGATACTCTAGGGAATGACACGTGGTCTGAAATGGGAAAACACTACGCCCAAGGTAAAGAGGTCTATCTAACAGTGAGGTTGCAAAGCAGCTTTGTTCTGCATGACCCTTACTTTTACTCGTGAAAATCTTCCTATGAATCCGTCTGTGCTGTTATTTATAGTTCGACTGTTTATCTTAACCATGTGGGACTTTTTTGACAGTCTTCCAAAGATCTCATGTGTTTAGTCAAGTTCGAATACGTCTCGCTTTACACTGGCGGTGCACAGTTTAAGAAAAAGTTCAAGGCACCAACAGAAAACTGCTTCGTACTGAAGGTGAGGGGGAAATGTTGGTTTATTGAACATGTTTGTTGGTTTTAACATCCATTCCCAGCCATCTATCTATTATATCGATCTAGCCATATATACACCCATCCATTCCCATCCATCCATATTGACCCATTCATTCGTCCGTCAGTCCGTCCGTCTATGCATCCTTGCATGCATGCATCCATTCATTCACCCATCCATCCATCAATCCATTATTTCTTTTCCAACCCATCCATCCATTCTTTCATCTATCCCATCCATCCATTCATCCAGCCAGTCATCCATCCATCCTTTCGACCGTCCGTCCGATCGTCCTCCATTCATTTATTCATTTATTCGGGTTTTTTTTAATGTTTCATCCCTAGCACCCACAATACCACGAAATCGACTCCAAAGCCATCAAATACTTCTGCGCCGATGATGTGAAGACCCTCCACCGATGGATCGTGTGCATACGATTAGCTAAGGTAACCTTAGCTTTATCCTATATCTGATATTTAACATATATCTATTGATTATCTTGTGTTTGTTTTTCTGTTTTCGTTTTTTGTTTGTTTTCTTCTTCTTCTGTTTTTGCTTTTTTTTTTCTCTGTTGTCGTTGTTTTTCATTTTTTATTTTTTTATTTTTTTAATTGCAAAAGTTATCAATTCATATTTTAAAGTTGAGATCGAATAATATGCACATAATAAAAGTAAACAGTGGAAGCCATTTCAATGTTCCGTGTTGAATCTCGTACCATAAGCCAGTACAGAAACATTCCCAGTCATACAAAAACCCCTCCAACATGTATCCTAATATTCTTCTCTTTCAGTACGGCTATCAGATGCTAGAAGACTACGCCACAACACAAACAGAAATGGACCAACTAGCCTTCACACTAGACAAGAATCGATTCGCCAAAGCAGCTAGTTTTAGCGTGGGACAAAGCAACACCGAAGATTCACAGGTTGGTAAGAGGGGAAGAGGATTTTCGTTTATGTTTCGACGCTTTAAAAAATAACTAACAGAAACCTTCAAAAATATGCGATAACAGCAAAACAAACTGTAAAATAATATATAGAAAAAGTGTTAGTTAAGTTAAGGTGAAAAAATTATGAAAGCCTTCAAAGTTATTTACAAAAGCTTATGATTGTACATATGGTATGTATAGTAAGTTGACTCGAGTATTAGTTGTTGCTGTTTTTTATGATATATCGAAAGTGAGGTTTGTATAATTTATTCGAAGAGCTCACAATAATTATTTAGCAAGCTTTTGATAGCGAATAGGGCCTTTTCTTCATGGGCCTAACATATACGAGTCAACAATATTGTAGTTAAACTGATATAAACTAAAATTGCCGAAATAATATTGGCAAGTTGTACACGCTTTAAGGTGTTTCCCAGTAGTTTTTTATTGACCACACTTCTCATGTTCATCTAGCGAATTGAAAACCTTTCCCTGGTCTGATCAAAATGAATTTTACACCAGACATCAAGCATAGATGGAAGTTTTGATTGATGTGAATTTCAACTCGATCGGCGTTTCCATGGCAACGGAAAATAATGATCGTTGAAATCAGTTTTCCTTGAATATCTCCCGTTTTCGATGAGCTTCAGAAAAATGACTATATACATGCTAAACTTCGCATTCAGGCACAGCTATTCAGATGATAATTAGAGGGTTGGATTAGAGCGATTTCGAATAAATCGCAAAAACATTCTGTGACCGCTTATTATGATACTGGAAACTATAGCAGAACAAAAAAATCCTTCGCGTTCGCAAAATAATGTCAAACTACTGCTAAACGTTACCTACAATATCTATTTACCTTTCCTGAAAGCGACATTTGTGAAAACTTTTTCTTTGCGGAGTTAGAATTTTTCTTGTACAGGTGCTTTCAGTAGAATAGTTTGAACGATTTCACCTTCCTAGCAATTTCAAAATTATCTCTCAAACGAACGAATGAATACAGCTAACGTTTAGCAGTAGTTTGACATTATTTTGCGAACGCGAAGGATTTTTTTGTTCTGCTATAGTTTCCAGTGTCATAATAAGCGGTCACAGAATGTTTTTGCGATTTATTCGAAATCGCTCTAATCCAACCCTCTAATTATCATCTGAATAGCTGTGCCTGAATGCGAAGTTTAGCATGTATATAGTCATTTTTCTGAAGCTCATCGAAAACGGGAGATATTCAAGGAAAACTGATTTCAACGATCATTGTTTTCCGTTGCCATGGAAACGCCGATCGAGTTGAAATTGACATAAATCAAAACTTCCATCTATGCTTGATGTCTGGTGTAAAATTCATTTTGATCAGACCAGGGAAAGGTTTTCAATTTGCTAGATGAACATGAGAAGTGTGGTCAATAAAAAACTACTGGGAAACACCTTAACCGTAATGTACATCTGTATAAGTCATAGCCAAGTCAGTTCAGCATGAGGACTACCATTTATAAGTATAGGAATTGTAAATAAAAACTAAACATGGAAGATATACATTCCTGACTTTTTAATGAGTTATACAGACTCTTCTACGTTCATCGTACCTAGGACATGTTAGGCTCGTCTTACGTGCAGGACATTTTAGACTCGTCTTACGTGCGGGACATTTTAGGCTCGTCATACGTTCGGGACATTTTAGGCTCATCTTACGTGCGGGACATTTTACGCTCGTCCATACGTGCGGTACATTTTACGCTCGTCCATACGTGCGGTACATTTTGGCTCGTCCATACGTGCGGTACATTTTGGCTCGTCCTTACGTGCGGGACATTTTAGGCTCGTCTTACGTGCGGGACATTTTAGACTCGTTTTACGTAAAGAAGGTTAAAACATTCGGGACAGTGCACTAGGATACGGGATATTTTGATCTTACATACGGGGTATTTCATAATCACCGTACATACAGGAAATAAGATGCTAGTTTAAAAGTTGGATTTTTTTGTCCGCGACCAAAAATATAACCAAAGTTCTGGAGCAGGTTTGAAAATGACAAATTGCATAATGAATACGAGTAACATAAATGTCTTTGTCGACTGGAAAAATCTTAGCATACGACCCTCTTGGATGATTGTAGCTAACTGGCGAACGTTTTTACAGAGTGTTTGGCTGAAAAAATCTTTACAAACAACCCTCTTGTATAGTTCTAGGAAACATTAAAGTCCACCAAATCAAAAACAAAATCATCGATGAATTCTCGTCGTTCCAAATTCCAAGGTGGATGGATAAGGTCAAAGCGAACTTGACAAGAATACTAATGAGAAATGACGTGATTATCCAAACAATGCACCGCCTTAATTCCACTTCCTGTGCAAAACTGACCTAAAATACCAACTAGTCAACCATGCGTTAAATACTATCCCACATGAATAGCAGTGATACTCCAGTGACTTCAAACTATTGTTTCAAGTCGAGGCATTTGGGTCAACAATACAGTAAATGTATAGAAACTGACGCAAATGCCACGGCTTAAATTAATTGTTTGAAGGCAATGGAGTGTAACTCTGCTATAAGCACATGAAAAAGCTACAGAATTAACCCCCCAAAAAATAGCCATCAAAGATATACCTCGGGAATAGCAGCTAAATATCTGGCTTGAAAGATACTAAGTTTGAACCAAGTTTCAACTGTACTATTTTAAAACTATGTAAACAATTTAAGGAATCTAGGTGTTCTATTGTCCTGCCCTTCATTTCCTCGTAATTGTGTTATCAGTGTCTCATCTAGGGTCAGGTGACTCGACATTTACGATTAAATTAACTTCGTTAAGTTTGTTTTAGGGTTAAGACTTTATCTTGTGATTGTATTTCAGTGGTATTTAGGTTTTTTAGGTATATCTTGTAGTGTCTGTCTTCTGCATTAGAGGTTTAGGATAATTAGAATGAAAACTTTATCTTGTAATTGTATTTCAGTGGTATTTAGGTTTTAGGTATATTTTGTTTTGTCTGTCTTCTGCATTAGAGGTTTAGGATAATTAGAATGAAAACTTTATCTTGTAATTGTATTTCAGTGGTATTTAGGTTTTAGGTATATTTTGTTTTGTCTGTCTTCTGCATTAGAGGTTTAGGATAATAAGGATGAAAACTTTATCTTGTGATGGTATTATCAGTGGTATTTAGATTTTGTAGTGTTTGTCTTCTGCATTAAAGGTTTAGGATAATAAGGATGAAAACTTTATCTTGTGATGGTATTATCAGTGGTATTTAGATTTTGTAGTGTTTGTCTTCTGCATTAAAGGTTTAGGATGATAAGGATGAAAACTTTATCTTGTGATGGTATTATCAGTGGTATTTAGATTTTGTAGTGTTTGTCTACTGCATTAAAGGTTTGGGATAATGAGCTATGTACAAAATAATGTTATATTGTGCATTCTTCTTGGACGAGTGAAAAATATTGCTTAAAATCGTAGCTTAAACTAATCAGTTCTCATTTTGATATTAAAAATAGACATTGCTCATTATTTAATCATTCCAATCATGGAAATTTCTAGTTTAATAATTTATATATCTTGACAAGTGTTAACAAGCTAGAAAGGAAATAATACTCAAGTTAATGGTCTTGTGGTTTTAAAACTGATACAAACTAGAGAGATCAGTAGACAGCAGTGATAGGGCGAGGTTTGGGGCTTTGAGAAAACTCATCGATAAGATGAGGCGTGGATCTTGTGAACACCTTTCCTGACCAGGATTTTCTAAAAAAATGTGAAAAAAATCTCTGAGAATTATGTAAGATAGATATTTCCAATTGTCCTAGATCCGCCCCTGACAATTGTTTTTGTAAGATTTTTGTTGTTGTTCTTGTTGTTGTTTGATTTTTGAATTTCTAGGGAAAGATTGTGTGCGATATGTTAGTGTAATGTCCCATGTATAATTAGTAACTTATAAAAACATTTCATTTTTTAGATAACCGATGCTCGAGACAAAGCACTGAAGACAGCCAAAACCCAGTCTGACAAGATCAAAATGGCCATGGGACCAAACTATTCAGGTGAAGAACGTTACCCAGATACTGGGTCTTTCTCCGAGTTTTCAGGGTTACCTCCCTCTGCAAGAATCACACCTCTAAAGCTTTGGAGACACGGTGCAACATTGCACGCCATGTTTTGCAGGCAATCAATGTTGCAAGGCATATCACACGACGCAATTTGTTGCACGCAGTGTTGCTGAAGTAGGAAACGATTATCCTTCAGCAACATTTCGCGCCATGTTGCACCATGTGTCCGCGTGCCTTTGCTACCCTTGGAAAATATGGTCGATTTTATTTGTTTAAAAATTCCAAATCGCGCGCAAAATTCAAAGTCAATCAAAGTAATTTCATGACATTGTCGGAAAACACATTTTTTTAAAGCGCATGTGCCTATGGAATGTCGACATGGAAACGCCTTGATTGACGCCCAAAACCTACTTCGGGCGTGTGATTGTGAAGCATTGTATTGTAATGGGAACTTTCCTATTTAACGAAGCTAATGTGGTCTGCTGCTTTATTTAGGGAGTCAGAGTTTCTCTGTATCGAGAAAGCAGTCAACAGATAAACGACAACAAAAGAAAAGCATTGGAAACTTGTTTTCTGATGCCTGGAACAAAGGGACCGGAACAGAAGAAGAGGTATAGGCCATGATAATAAACCTGTCTCAAATTACCACTGTGTTCTTGATTACCCTCAGGATTACCCTCATTTCATTGTCAAAATATTCACAAATACCAACTTCGACAATACAAATACTTTGAATTTCCACGCACCTTCACTGGGATACATGAAAATTCTACACAAAATCGATGCTACTCGAGAAACAGAGAATTCGTAAATGGAGTATCGATATTGATTTGTTTTAGATCAAACAGTTAACTTTCTCCAGCTCCCCTTATATGTGTTTTTTTTATTCCTTATTCAGAATGGCCCTGTATCTCCAGACACACCATCGAGTACTGGGCCCAGCATGACCCCGAACACCGTCGAACCCAAATCATTTGATATTGATAATGCATTCATCATGGACGAAATATCCGAGGAGCAACCACCACCTCCTCCACCACTACCACAGAATGATTTTAATGAACATATTCCTCCACCTGCACCAATCAAAAACAGCAGCAAGAGTAACAGTCTTGAAAGAAATAATATGGAGAACGTCAAAAATACGGCTGAACAGACCCGAATTCCGTCCCCCACTGAGGTCAAGTCGATGTTGGAAACCCTCCATTCTTCACCGCCGCCATTGTCAAGTAAAGGTGTGTCTATGTTACAGCACTCGTCACCTGCACAAACCACCGCACCCCCTCCCCCACCGTTGTCTCATTCTGCACCAGCACCACCTATGGCACGTAACGAATCACCACGTTCACCGTCAGGTTCATTTGTAGCTGCACAACACTCGTCTTCCCCGCCCAATCGATCCTTCACGGGTTCCCCTCGCTCTCCGCACGCTGGAGCCTTCGCCTCCTTTAACGAACCACCTCTGCCTCCCCCGCCGGTAGCGCGCAAGCCATCCAGGTCGAACAGCGTTCGCTCTCAACAAAGCATAGATGAGGAGCTTCCAATGACAACTGATGCTTCCTTAGATGATGACTTGCCAGATTTCCCTCCCCCGCCTCCCCTCCCCCAGAATGGCTCCATACCCCCTCCCGTTAAGAGAAAACCGTCAAGAAGTGGTAGCATGAATGGAAATGGGATTGGGAATGTGAATAAAAAGATAACTCGCGTTGCAGAAATGGGATCGACGGATTCTCTTGACAATATCCCGCCTCCTCCCCCCCTGGATATGGCAATGGACACTGACGTCGACCTACCTCCACCCCCACCGGAAGCTCTGTTTAAGAACCACTTGGAGTCATCTTTGATACGATCAAACAGCGAAAACAGGGAAAGAGCAAATAGCAATGGAAAGACTCCACCGCCTCCACCACCGAAAACTGGCCGTCCAAGACTGACCAGTAATGGAAGAGGACAGCTACCTTAATACAACTGGAAAAAAAAATTTCAAACAAACTACATTGTGATTGGATTGGATCAAATAATTGATTGGAAATCATTCAACGGTTGATTGACGAGGCTACGTCACAGCCACGTGATTTCGTGATCCCGAAAAGACATTTGACGATAGCTTTAGAGATACCGCGTGTTCAGTGGCTAAAGCTGAAGTAATCAATAAGAAATATTCAACAAAATCAAGGATTAGCGTCAAGGATTTACGAAATACTTCATTGATCAAAATGCCAATGAGTTCTAAATCAGTAGAAGAACGAAAAATCTACAAGAAAATTATGAACAACACAAGAATATACATGCAGTAGAAATGGAGAAATGAAATGCTTGCAGTAGAGTATGTACAGCCCTTCTAGTTTCCTATAAATATTAGTATATAACTAACATATTACAGTTATTATCATCTTTAATGCCACCAGCTACCATTTAGATCAGTTTACGAAGAACAGTTTTAACCAATTATTAGACGTTGATAAAATAACAGTCAAAAAGTCGAAAAGAAACAGCTACTGTTCAGTCCAATTTACGAAGAACATATTTTGATTAATTATTAGACATTGATAACATTACAATTGAAAAGACAATCTTGGGAGTGTATTCATGAGTGGCTTCTAATTTATTATATTTTGTAATTTGTACTAGAGAATCAGATAAAGTGAGCGTTAAGTGAGCCGGTTAAAGACGATAAAGCATAATGAAACGGGGCGGTCAGGCGCAGATACACTAGACAACGTTCCTTTCAAGTTCTGCATTTCGACATGCTCTAAGGGGTCCATTTCCAAGGGGTCCATTTGGAGACTTTCTCAGTGAAGCTTCCTTCCTGCGGCTTGTCTGTGTATAGTGCCTTAATGCTAGACAAACGGTAGCCATTTCTGCTACTTTTGTATACTATACAGAATTGCACCCATCCACTTCGTTACATTGTGCGTTATCGTCTTTCTAAATCAAACAAATGTCAAAAATTTATGTCTAAGCATGTTGTAGGTCTCTGGTTCTTTCGATTTGTTGAATGTATTTCATTCTGATTTCCCTAGAATATTGATCGGTCATCGTTTACTGTAGTTTTTTTACAGTGCTTCTCGACAACGCCTTGATTGACGTCTACCAAAACGATTCCGCACGTGCTATAGACCCCTTAACAGCACGTCGGAATGCAGCTCTATTTGGAGGACAAAACAAGAGGTTTCAATTCTCAAGAGATTGAAATTATTTGGTTTTGTCCGCCAAATTGAGCTGCTTTAACGTCACGTACAAGGGGACTATTGAAGAGCACTGTAATGTCGTTACATCCTGTTGTATTCACACATTGGACCGTTATATTTTGTTTATATTTTTAAAGAAGAAATAATCAACTGATATATATTTTTAAAGGGATGTTCTTGTTGATTCAATATTTTAAGGGGCGGAAAGTGTAATAGAACTCTCAAAATACAATGGTCTACCCTGTAAGTCATAATTCTTTGCGCGTGATGAATCAGAAGTTTGCTTTAAGAATTTAGATACTTGAGCGTCTTTGTTTTAAAAGACGGTGCTTCAGGTCATTTTTTGGCGAATCTGGATGAATAAAGAAAATCATTAGCTAGTTTCAGCGTGCACAGAATTACGAGAACTTGGGTGTCTGATTTAGTGCATTACGCATGAGGCAGAAATCAACGTACGGAACTGCAAAGGGTTTGCGCCCTTGACCAATCAAATTGCATAACAGTCAACACAAAAACGTATAGGCGCGGCACGGCACGGTACCGTACGTTTCTCCGGCCATCATACGTAATATACTCTACCTGAAGTCTACTATCAATGTATCGATAATCAATTGAACAAGAATATACATATATGTACTACGTTCATTTTGTTAACGTTTTTGTGTTCAATAATTGATATGTAAGAAAATTGGATGGAGTTTCAGGTTTCATAAATAGCCATTTGTTCCATAAAATAATCATCATTATATTATGTATAGGCATTAAAATTCTATCAAATTAATGAATCTATATAAGGTTTTGTTAACCTGTACGTTTTACTGAATAAACTTAAGAGATTACGATTGCACACTTTGTCAGTGGGAGTAAACTATTATTGAAATTTTAAGGTCTTCTCTGTCGCTTAGGAAAACAGGCTTTACTAAATTCGAAATTCTGAGCAAAACTCACAGACGTTCGTACAGCTCGCAATTCAGTCACCACGTAAAAACCTCTAAGGCATTTCGATTGAATTCTCAAAGCCGCCATGTTGGAAGAATTTGACAAAATTTTGTTATATCTTCTAACATGGCGGCCATGCCTTTTGTTATTTTGCTCCCTTGATAATGATTACAAACCAAGAATAGAACCCTTGCAGCACTTCGGAATGCAGTTGAATTTGGAGGACAAAACAATAGGCTCCAATTCTCAGGGGATTCAAATTTTCTCCTCCAGCCAAATTCAGCTTCTATGACATCACGTGCAAGTGGTCTATAGAGCTCTAAAGTAATTGCTTACTATCAATAGACGTCACTTCCGCGTATCTCCGTTTTCACTGGCTTGTAGAATGTTGGAGGTTGTGTCTGTATCTTGTTTTCTGGTTTCATGTTGTACAAATAGTCAGAATACTTTGAGGAGTTATTTTGATGTGATTTGAATTAATTGCTTGCATTGTCTGCCCCCCAGTCAAATCCAGAAAAGTCACGTGATTGATAGTAAGCAATAACATCATTCATATGAAAAATGACTTTCGGGTCCGATCGAAAGTGTAATTCCTGGAGAACATTCCTTATACGGCGTTGTTTGTCAAACCATGCACAGTACATCAGGTTTATAAAGGCCTATGAAAAGATCCTGGTAAAACTAGTACTTTGGAAATCAATTATGCAATGATGCTGCTGCCATATGCCTCTGTCTCCTATCCTGTACTTTATCGTAGGGAGGAGGGAGAGTTTAATACTTAAATGTTCCCAAAACTTTCTTTTCTTTTTCTAATTTTTCTTTTCTCTTTTTCTTTCTTTTCATTCCGTTTAGCTGCTGGTTTTCTTTTCTGGTTCTTATTATTTTCATTCTG
The DNA here is from genome assembly GCA_964019055.1 of Anthopleura xanthogrammica. Lineage (NCBI taxonomy): Eukaryota > Metazoa > Cnidaria > Anthozoa > Actiniaria > Actiniidae > Anthopleura > Anthopleura xanthogrammica. The sequence goes on along the minus strand of OZ025206.1, from coordinate 21,469,322 downwards.
TTTGGTCCCCCACTTCTCGTTTGCTCCATACGTACGTCCCTGCTGACCGCTCCTCTTCCTTCTCGTATTTTTATTTATTTATTTATCTTTTTTTATTCCCCAATCTTCCACTTTCCTTTTGTTTAGAAGATAAAACTTCCATCTGAGATGGCGCGAGCGCACTTGAATGACCACAAAATTATATCAAAGAATTTTGGATCCAAATACGTTAGACCAAAGCCCATGCCCAGTGACCTGACCTTTGTTTCTGTGCCAGCCTTCAGATCAGGTTCTGAAAAGAGCATTTCGAGTTCATCGTCCAATTTGTGCAGAGATGTTTTCTCCAAAAGACTCCTGGTAATAGAGCTATAGAATCTTGGAAGTAAATTCACCAAATTAATGCCACGTGTCTGTAAGAGGGTTACAATTCACCAAAGTGAATTAGGATAAAGCACCACAAATGAATGAATGAATGCTGGTTCAATTCGTCATTGTCGCATTTAACAAAGGCAAATTCCCTAAAGTATGCCGCAAATCAACAACTTTGTAAAACGTAATTTATGCATCGTACGAAAGCTTAACATGTTTCCTAAGAGCAGTTTTATTCCTCGGTAATCATAATATTTATACAATGCTTTCGAGTGGCATACCGTGGAATATCCCACGAGTCACTTGTAGTTTCTAGTATACACACGAGCCTTTAGGCGAGTGTGTATACAATTAAAGAAAGTACAAGTGACGAGTGGGATGTTCACGGTATGCCACGAGAAACGGCTTTCCTGCTTTCTGATTGGCTGTATTTTCTATGGTGTGGGATAAATAATATTACAAACTAATAGCAATAGACATTTCGGGTGATTAGTGATTAAGGTTACTGGGGACCTTTGCGGGTAAACTGGAATGTTTCTAAAAAAAAATTATTTCAACGCATTCTTTATTGTTAAAATAAAACTTCTTGTCTTTCCGTCATTCTTTTGATTTCAATTATCTACTTTCTTTGTAAAAAAAGACAGTATAATTACAAACTCATGCATTATCCTTAAGGAGGTTCTAATTGACAATCCACTCCATTGAAGTCAGTCTGCTACTATTACCACCATAAACAGCAGAAATACAAATGGTTCTCTTGCGTTGAGACTGCAAGCGGCAACCCAAGACCATGAAAAGGCCAGGTTACCTCATTTTCTGGCTGTCCCTCAATTTCTCATACGCATAGGCCACATTAAGAACACTGACTTCATCAAACTTCTTGCCAACAATCATCATACCAATAGGGTAACCAATTGGTGTATTTGGTGATGGTGCATTAATGGACAAGGCTGGGTGTCCAGTGACGTCAAACTGTGCCGTGTTGGGATGTGGCATACAAAAAGAATCCACATACTCTAAAAGAAGGAATTAGAACAACTCATGAGCCGCGCCATGCCATAACAACTAACCACGCCTTTTTTGAGTTCGACAAACAAGGTGCATTGTGGTCTAGCTTGGGTAAGTACAAACAACAACACCATATAAGGCATGATGAACTACGATGTTTGTATCCAAACAAGACTAGAATGCACCCTGGCCATGAAACGTCCATTTTAAGATTTTGGCGGGAAAATGACTTCACAAATTTAGCGCTGAATTTTCTAAACTTTCGAAAAAACTTGACGAGATGATCAAACATTCAAAGAGAATTCATATATAGAGCAACACAATTAAAACTGACATGAACGTTTTTGAAATAATAATATTATTATAGGCTTTGCAACATCAAGTGATGGCAGCCATCACAGGAGGCCTGCAGGAACAATTGACTCTCAGGTCTAATCTGATTTACAAGAAAGAATTCAGTTTCCCAAGGGAAAAATACTCTATTGGTGTGCTTCCTGTCATTGCTACCATCACGTGATAGTACAAAGACGGTCTCTCTTCCGGCATTTTCTTACTAAAAATACAACAAAACGGTAGAAATGGAAGCGTGTTTATGATTGATATTGATATTCGATGTGTTTACCTTTGAATGGGGCTTCTTTGTCAGGGAATTGTATGACTGTTTTGGGACATGTTGGCATGATAAGTACATCAAAGCTCTTCAACGCTTCATCGTAAGCCTTGGTCAGCTCTCTTCGTAGGTTTTGAGCTCTGCTGTAGACGACGCCATTACAGGTGTCCTTCATGTACCTGAATGGAACAGGGGGGAAACGAATCAAGATATATATCTAAATTTCGTGTCGCCTTTTACAGTTCCTTCTAGCTTTCCCTAGTTCCTTCCTACTAGCTTTCCCTAGTTCCTTTCTTCTAGCTTTCCCTAGTTCCTTCCTTCTAGCTTTCCCTAGTTCCTTCCTTCTAGCTTTCCCTAGTTCCTTTCTTCTAGCTTTCCCTAGTTTATTCCTTCTAGCTTTCGCCAGTTCCTTCCTTCTAGCACCTTATCTATGGCATACTTAGATATAAGAAGACAAAACTTCATATTCCTGGACAGCTGATTGGATTGTGCCTTAAATCCTCGTGTGATTGCTTGTTGTAGATTAGTGTCATTATATGAGCTTGTGACCGAGGACAACCCTGCAGCAATGTAATAAAAACAATTACATAAACGATTAAATAAACCTCAGAAAGTTATTTTCATTTTTGGTGCAAGCTTCTCCCACTGACGATTTCTGAGATATGGCGAACATGGTGGCATAGTGTTCACTACGATGCATCCTGTCCTGCTTGTCAAACTCAGGAAAGGTTTATTTCAAATCATTTGTCATTCTCTTAGGAATGAGACTGGGTATTTCTTAGGTAAAGGTAAAGTAAAGTACCAATATACGTAGCTCCCTCAGTTGAAATTTAACTGCTATTAATGGAAGCCGACGGTGCGCGTTTTACCCCTTCTCTCCATTATCAAGTATCAAGTATTCAAAGCTGAAGCTACACGGATCAGAAAGAAGTCGAAACAGAAGTGGACACCCTAGGAATCGAACAGTGGACATCTAGCTTCGAAGGCCACGCACTAACCAACAGAGCTGCGCCTGCTTCTGTTTCTTTTTAATTTTATGCAATGCTTACCATCAAGAAGCAAAGAACCAGCTTTCTCGAAGAAGAAGGTGCCACTTATCTGTCCTCCTGAAATAAACAAAGGATTAAAATTACTGTGTTTTGATCAGCTTCTAAAAGTAGGCGGTCAAAGACTGACCACTATGTGCTGTCAGCCAGAAAGAATTCCATTGAAAACTTGATTTAGCTGATGAACATTCTGCATGAGACAGGAAAGGACGTGAAAGTAGGCAATGATGTGCAATTTCGAATTTCGAACTTTATTTATGTGGAAGAAGCCGGGAAACTACCATCAAACACAAGCAGCTCTACTCGCACATGATGATGTCAATGTCCAGGCATGGATTTGACCCATGAACACAGCAGTTTTCGTATGAGTGGGAAACGATACGTCAAATTCTTAACCGTACTGTAACCATACCGTATCTTACTGTAACCGTAACTACGCGTCGAGATTGGAGGAATTACTGGAAGACAATGGAAAGCCATTTCTGTTTTTCCGGCATGTCGTACCGTGTTCGTGCTGTAGTCAGTACCGTATGTTTCCCACTCATACCAGGGCCGTAGCAAGGCCAGAAATATTGGGGGTGCTCTATGTCAAAAGTATTGGGGGTTAAAGGGGCGTAACCAGGATTTTGGCCCCTCCCCCTGCTACGGCCCTGCATACGAAAACCAGCACACATCATCTGTACTTCCCATGTATCGAGACGGGTAATGCGTCAATATTATGCAAGACTGAAACAAAACCGTTTACTGACAAGCATTCATGATATCTGTTATCGCGCTACCTATAGATAAAACATTTTCATACCGAACGAATGCCATGGAATTGATATTTCTTCCACCACTACTCCAGCTTCTATTCTCAACAACTCGACTGCTCCTTTGACACTTTGGCTTATCGTCACATCCATTGAAGGGGAATCAAAGCCTTCCTTTACCAAACCGATTTTCATGCCTTTTATATCTCCTGTCAACTAAATTACGATAAAGTTGTTAAAAAATAATTAAGTTGATTATATATATAGGCGGATCTTTGCTGACGTCAATGTTTACATTTTGCTTCATTGGCATAGGAATTTCACTATTTTAGCCAAAATTACACCAAATCCGTTCCGAATATCTAAAGAGCATGATAAAATTAGCTTATTTTAAAAATTTGAGCTTGACAAATGAAATAGATTTTGCGTGAATCGTTTTAAAACTCTCTAAATTTTACAGAGAATGTATGTGCTCATTAGTGTTTATGCCACCCAGTAATTTGAAAGCTGATATCTCGGAAACTGTTGCATGGAAAGAGCTAAACATTTCGTTAATTACTTATATCAATAAGGTCTTTTAAGTTTTGGGTTCGGTTTGTAATTTTCTCGACTTAAAACCGTCTGATGCTAATGAGCAAAATATTTTAAACAAAGATTCGCCTATATCCATCTGAGTTAATCTTTGCTAATAACCAAAGGGAGCCCAAGCTTAATTTTTGATTTTCACTAAACTACCAATCGCAAGAAGGTCTCATACAGGTACCCCATAGTCCCCTCCCCACAGGACATACCCCCAAGTCAATTTCCTTACCAGTTTTGTATATGGTGGGACAGTCAAATTGCAGGTTTGTCTGTGATCCAGGTCTTCGTCTCGTCCAGCAATCGCCTTTAAACACAAAGTTTTGTTAGACCTATTTTCGTATCCACACTTCCAGCTGATCTTAAGAGTTGACGTAGAAATGACGTCACTGCAAAACTGAGGTGTCATGAAGCCTGCGAAAATTCACGTATAAAATTTCATATCTGAGAAAAATCTAGATTTTTAGGAGAGAGTTTTGATATTTTGTATACATTTACTATGATATTTATTATTGAGTGGGAAAATAAAACAAAGAAATAACCGTTTCCTGAGTCGCCGGGCTACTAAGGGTGATACTTCAGTTCAGTTGCATTTTCTCGATTTTGATTGGCTAATATTTTCCCTCAGATCAGTTGGTTACTACTCAACTTAAAACTATGGAATAAAAAGTAGGGATGGTACAGACCGCTTGCACTAAATTCCTACCTGGAGTCAAAACAATGACAAATATTATATTGAAAAAAAAAATCCAATCCTCAAAAGAAAGGGCTGGAGGAATTCTTTTGCTTCGTACCCAAGATCGGGAATAGCACCCTTATCTTCAGTTCCCTGTACCACAGGGACCTTTTTTAACGCCTTGGAAGATTATTCACATGTCTCTATCATTGCAAGCTCCCCGTTCGTTTCGATTCGATGAAAAAGGCACGGCTACCTTTCCAGATGGCGCAGGGAACTGTGAAGGGGACTATTATCAGTAGTGCAAGGGGTCCATATATGAGCATCAGAGATTTTACTTGCCGAGTGAAAAAAGAATAGTAATACATAGCTAGCCACCACTAAATGAAAGCCAAAAATAATTTTTCTTTTAATTCCTACCTCAAGCAGAAGAGCAGTGTTCCATACGTTTTTTGCCATTGGTCCAACATGGTCTACACTGAAATCTAGTGAAGCTATTCCAGTGTAGGGGACAAGGCCAAATGTAGGCTTGAGCCCGACAATGCCGCATAGTGCTGCTGGTGTTCGTATGGAACCACCTTGGTCGGCTCCTATCGCCATGTCTACTTCACCGGCTGCAATCTAAACACAGGGAGCCCAGGCTATCGTTATATGCATCATACTAGAGCTTAACGTCATGCACATGATGCTTGAAATCCTCAATTTTATCGAACCCCGCATTAAGCAACCTCTGGGCTGATCTAATAAGTCAGGGCACGGCAAACTCACAGGTAGAATCCTGAAACAACTTCTGGGCTGATCAAAGACAAGACAGGGATAACCCATAGATCAATCATAAATTTAGCTTAATTGTTAGGTTTCAGTTTTGCTGTGCATGGAAGGAGGAAGACCAAAGAACCAGGAGAAAACCTTCAAATCAAGGGAGAGACCTAAAGTACCTAACAAACTCTACTCACATGTGATGGCGAGTCTAGTAATCGAACCCGAGAACCCAGAGGTGACTGAGAGGCCAGTGTATAATACCCCGGGTGTAATATTTACTAAACCACCCTTTGACTAGCTCCTTCTTGAGAAGCTTAAAACAAATAATAATAATAAAACAGATTGCAAAGAGCTGGTAGGGGGTTACTGACTTTTCGTACCCTGGCTGCCTTGTTAAAACTCACCAGTGCTGCGCATCCAGAGGAAGAGCCACCAGCCATAACTGGTCTAGACTCTCCCATACTCCTTTGAAGTGGATTCAGTACTGGTCCTGTGCAAGCAGTCAAGCTACCATCACTCAAACAAAACTCTTCACAGGTCGCTTTACCAAGAATCCGACCACCGGCATCAAGTACCCGGGTTACAACTGTAGCATCTATATCCGGTACGAAGCCCTCCAGTATCCGAGAACCAATCATCATGGGCACTCCTGCTACGGCGATGTTGTCTTTGATGGCAACAGTCTTGCCGTCAAGAAGTCCACCTCTTGTCCCTTGGATATCACACTTCCAGTACCTTAGAAGATTAATCGATCAATCAATATATCGGTCAGTCAGTCGGTCGGTCGGTCGGTCGGTCGGTCGGTCGGTCGGTCTTTTGGTCTTTTGGTCTTTCGGTCTTTAGGTCTGCCGGTCCGTTAGTCAGTTGGAGTCAGTCCAGTCGCTCAGTCCGGAGTCGCCTTCAATCAAGTCCGTCGGTCGGTCTGTGAATTGGTCGTTCAATCAGTCAACTGACTAGTTACTCGGCGGCCGGTCGGTTTGTCAATTTATTATAAACACTGTCCTTACCAGGCATTCAACGGGTTTTCCTGTTTGGTCGGCCTGTATCCTGGTGTCCGAGGATACTTCACAGGGAGCTTGGGTTCTACCATATTATAAACATCTTGAAAGGTCTCCCTTATTGTTGTGCTTATAGCATCTTAAATAGACGAAAAGATACATAAATAAAAGCAGAACAATATCCCAGTTCATCACAGAGAATCCAATTTGGAATAAAATATATTTAATTTTTTTTTTTAATTTAAATTTAAATTCGCGAATCATTTTGGTAGTGGTAGTAAAATGACGCCACCATGCAAAAGGCCAGAAATGAAAGCACAGGGAGCCCAAGCTGCGGTTTTAGAGAATAGGTGATATTTGCATATTTATAGTAAAAGTATATATGTAGGCCAGAATCATCCTTCTCTATTTTTTTTATAAGCACTCTGGGGAACTGAGTCCTGCAAAAACGGAACAGGTAAATGAAATGAAATGTCAGAAAAAAATTACTCTGTTATTCTCGTCTGGTGAAATACTTACATTTCCATGACAAAATGTCGAAGAAAAAATTGTCAGATGAATTTTTAGAGGAGCCAAAAAAACGTAAGGACTCATGCAGTTTCCCATCATTCAGGTGATCTGACTAGGCGCGCAAAGCATGATTTCCTGATCTGAAAAGAATCAATCCCATCATCCACCGCACGCTCAATTTACTTGAGTTTCATGGCGGCCATCTTGAAAATAAGCTAAATATGAGTGACTTTCTCGCCAATAAATCTCTTCTTGTTGAAAACGAGACACTCTAAATAACAGATAAAAGGATTTTCTTAAGATTTAAAGCATTCTGGATATTGCCAAGTCCAAAGAGCAGCGTAAGATGTGGACATTTTAGTTAAATCCTGCCAAGGAATCGAGAAAGCTTTTCGGCAGCTTCTTCGAGATCGTTTTAAAAAATATATATATATTAACCTAACCCATGAAAATATATTCCTAGTCTCATCTAGTCAACATATTATTTGAAGTAGAAACATTTTGAGCCTTAAATCATCGGCTAAATGACACTTTTCCTTGCATTATTGTACTCGTGCTATTATGTTTTGTTTAGATTTCCCCCTGTTCATCCATGATTGAGCTCGAAAAGACGCATGGGATTGATTCTTTTTCAGAAAAGTGATTCGCAATCTGATTGGCTAATCGTTTTTCCTCAGATCACCTGGATGTTTGTGCTAGAAATTCGAGCAGTCATGCACTTTGGCAATTCAATTACCTACGATAATAATGTCTTGTTTGGTATTGATATATATATATATATACTTTACGTTGTACGCTCAAAGAGCATTCACTGACGAAGCCGTGACAGGCGAAACGTTTGGATTAAAGCCAATATACAACAACATATGCCTTCCGAAGTCTTTACTCCTACCTACATTATACTCAAGGCATGGTACCAAACCACTTTACTTCATATATATATATATATATATATATATATATATATATATACAGCGATATGCAGAAATTATGATCCTTCTGATATATATACAAGTATATCAAAAGTATATCAGAAATTATGGGATGTCATCACTGATATTTTTTTCAGAAAGCCCTGGTGATAGGCAACTCGAAAAAAATATAGATATACAGCGATATGCAGAAATTCTGATCCATTTGAGCGAAGTATATAACTATATCGGGTGCATTGTGGGAATGATTTTGCGCGCGATTCAAAGTAAAGAAGCGTGACTAGCGTGGAGTTGATTGCCAGCGCTATAATAATAGCATCGGACAACTGGACGTTTTGCTTACATTATTGAAAACCCTGATGCTTGCTTAAAGAGCTGATAATGATTTATGAACTTCTCACTCAATGAGGAATTTTCCCTGCATTTGTGAGGACGGAAATAACTTTTGGTTTTCTATCTCAAGTGTAAAGTGTGTCGAAATAAATCACGACTCAATTCTCTTTTGATATTCAAGGAGCAAATTTATAGCTACAATAACATAGATTTACATTATATTCTGACTTTTGCATATATAACTCAATTGCAAACCTTTCAGTTTTTTGAGCCAGACTAGAGGAAAAGATTAAACTTATACCCGAGAAGTATTTCTAATTTAGAATATAAGATTCTATTGCTTGAAACATCAGAGGAGAAAGTGTGCACAACAACACACATTTTATATTTTGCGTTTAATCGAATCACACTGCTTATAAGAATAAACTCTGTAGCTTATAAAAACCAAAAGTTATTTCCGTCCTCACAAATGCAGGGAAAATTTACTCATTGAGTGAGAAGTTCATAAATCATTATCAGCTCTTTGAGCAAGCATCAGTGTTTTCAATAATGTAAGCAAAACGTCTTTTGCTTTCTTTGCATAAATTAAACTGAAAAACAATTTCATCCGAATATCCTAAATATTTTTAATTACGCCTTCATCGACTTTATCTAAATATATCTAAGTATATCTAAAAAACTTGACGTAATCTCAAGCTTTGGTATTATAGTTGTAATAGAATGTAAAGTTTGTTTTGCCGTTACATGTTCTTGGACGATTAAATTATTTGAGCAGAGGTCACGACAGTAAAAACTGAACTTTCTTTGCCTTGTGTTGACTTTAATTATTTGGTTAACGACGTTACTTTGAGAGACAACGTTTTGGAGTAGTCTGGTGTTTTAAATAACATTTAGGCTCTCGCCTTTCGAGTTGTTCGATGCTATATAGTGTATAATATAGCGCTGACAATCAACTCCACGCTGTCACGCTTCTTTACTTTGAATCGCGCGCGAAATTATTCCCACAATGCACCCGATATAGTTATATACTTCGCTCAGGTGGATCAGAATTTCTGCATATCGCTGTATATATAGATATATATATATATAGATATATATATATAGATTATGGATTGTAGATAGATCAAAGACAAGACATAACTTTTGCTGTTACAGCAAAAGTTATGTCTTGTCTTTGATCTATCTACAATCCATAATCTATAACGCTCTACATGTCAATGTATTGAGCACTTTACCGTCAGAATAGACACATCCAGATATATATATATATATATATATATATATATATATATATATATATATATATATATATATATATATATATATATATATATATATATATATATATATATATATATATTTGGCCGCTTTTGTCTTTGTGGCTGAGTTCCAGCGCCATTAGAGCGCTTTTAACGAAAATCCAGCTGATCTGAGAAATAGTGACGTAGAAATGACGTCACTGAAAAACTACTGGACCGGTCACAAAGCCTGCAAGCAAACATCACCTATTCTCTAAAACCCAGCTTGGACACCCTGCGATCATGAAAGACAGGCTAGAAACTCAAATGCTGAAAAGCAAGAAAAAAAACACACACACACAAAACACAAGAGAAACCACTTGACATCACACACCTCTGTACTCCTTCAGTTCTTCATCGTTGACATCCAGACCAATGTCACGCGCGATCTCAGTCAATCGCAAACAACTTGGAGCAGGAATGGCAGAATCTCGCGTCTCTAGTTCTAAAAAGAAAAACAAGCGACAATGAGCAATGTACAGACCAGGATTCCCTCTTAGTTCAAAAAAGAAAATATCTAGTCGTTTTTAAGGAAGAAACTAAGGCGGGAACTATCAATATTTTTAGTAAAAGAAAGAGTAATTTGAAGGTTTTTGACCTCGACGTATATACACCAGCAAATAAAATATTCGCAATTTTCCACGGATGTAGTGTGGCTACTCTGCATGTGCCAATAAAGCAAGAATATCCTGTAACTGCCTAAAGTGCATTGCCATTTAAAACTATATCATTAGGAAGTTATCAATTATTAGTTTAAAACAAGAAAAAAGCCAATATTTTCCCCGACTAAACGTACTGTTTATCATGCAGAACAAAAGGACATTGACGGTAGTCTTTGACTTCGAATTCAAAAGCTTTCTCAAAGTTTTCGGACTTTTGTTCGATGATATTAAATCGGAATTAGAATTAATAAGCTAATTAGTAGTAAATAAAGGTACTTACTTGACATATCAGTGATTCACAGGCAATTGTATTCAGACCTGTTTTCTTCCGTGACACTTTTTTCGGTGATCGGCTGAAATGTCACGCACACTAGTCTCTGCATGCTGACCTACAAGGGTCAAACACGTGGGGCTGAGGATAACGAAAACAGTAGTCATGGCACAGGCGAACCAATCTAATAAAGAAGGACAACATGAATGTATTTGATTCTAACAATAAATACAATACAATACAATTTCCTTCAATACTTTTTATTCACATTTCTATTAGTATATATATTTACAGGTTTACATATTTCAATTTTTTTTTTCAGTACAAGTATTTTGAAGGGTTTTTTTTAGCAAAAATATAGTAACATTGTGAGTTACATCTTGATGAGCTAACACACGCAGCAATAAATATATCACACTGGACGAAAAATCAGATTCACTCCGGCATCTTCTCTCGGTGCAAATGTGGTGCAAATATGGAAAAAAACATAGAAAACCTGAAGCAAATCTGGTGAATACCACATTTACTTATGGGTGAAAATATCAGAAGCAAATATGGTATTCACAAGATTTTCTTTAGATTTTCTCTATCTTTGCACCACATTCGCACCGAGCAAAGATGAGTGAATTGAATTTACATATAAAGAACGAAGGAAGAAAGTATAGACCTTGAATTTTAAATAAGGTTAGGAGAGTTGAGAAACATTTGAGTAAGTTATTGTACCAAAGGATTTCAATTTCTTTCGAGGAATTTTGGAGTTCTAACAAAAATATTTTGAGTTTCTTAGCAAAAGACTGATGAGCATTAATTTGTTTTAAAGGTAGTGGCAGTTCTTTTTAAAGGTACTAGGTAGTGTCTTGTCTTTGTCTTTTTTCCCGCGCGTTTGCTTTTGACATCATCCCTACCATCCATCATCCCTACCCCCCTTAGTAGCAATTTTTTTTTCCACATTACATATCTAACAAGGTAGGCAACTTCACGGGCTTCCTGTGGAAAATTCAAGATTTGACGAAGGAAAACCACAAATTTCGCACGATAGTTTGGCTCTGAAAGAAAAGTTGTACTCACATGTAATCTCTAGTTTTTTATATATTTTTTTGAGAAGAAATGCTCTAAAAGTATGTTTTCAGTTTTTTTTAGGCGTTTTCCTACCTGAACCGATGTACCGACAGTTAGGCTTGTCCTTGCGCGAGGCCCGAGCACGAGAAATTGATCAAAACACGTACTATGGATGAAGAAATCCCCGCTAGCTTGAAAGCATTTGTTATTGCTGCATGAGGACAGAGAGTAGTACCTGCAATGCGCGGTACAGGCACCAATAAGGTCCGGTTGCAATATTGGATAGTCTTAGACCAACGTTTTTATTAACGTACGACCAACAGCAGTCCCCATGCAAAAATGCGTATGTCACACGCCCGCAGGTGTTTCTGGGGGTCAAAAGCGGACTCTGATGGAACAAGCAGATTGGACTTGCGAAAAAAGGAAAAGAATGCAATGACGCAGGCAGCCCAAAAGGTCGCGTCCAAAAAATTAGTTATGTCAAGTTATCCATGAAGTTTACGGAAAATGTCTGGCGTGATAAGGAGCTTTTGCCTTACGGCGTTGCTATTCATACGCTTTATGCCACGGGTCTTTTTGGAACTCAAAGAGCGGTTCCTGTAAGGGATTGTTGAACCCATGCTGTAGATGTAAGATGCGCACAACATTCAAATAGCATGGAATGCTAGTAGCTGAAAGAGTCATTGCTAGGAAAACCACGTAGCAAAGTAAATGGTGAGCAGTACATGGAATCGGCCTGTACCCAAAATATAAACAAAACCCGCAAAATGCGCGTAACTGTGATTTGTGTATTGACTGTGCGAAGGCATGTTCCTGATACTTCCTCAGCTCTGCATCAAGTTGTTGCTCCTGAGCCTCGACTGCACCTGCAGGGGCAATGCGTTAAAGGCGTTATATGACATGTGAGGCTGGCCAGTAGGCCTATCCTGCATGCGACTGGAGGCAAGCCTCTACACAAACAGTTCGTAATGAGTGGGGGTCGTGAATGCGTGAGATTGCATCTGCCATAGTATTAGAAGTTGTGGGATGTACCATGAAGTCAGGCGATAGTTGTATGTCGCGGATAGTCAGAAACTTTTGCGCAGCCATTGCACCGCTATTGGGTCACGCGGAGTGCCTTTGTTAATGGCACTTAGTGTAGTTGTATTATCAGTGCGCACCGTAATCAGTTTCCCACTAAGAGACTCTTTCTAATGCTCTAGTGCTGCAAATACCGTAAATGTTTCCATTAAGTTGATGTGTGCATTCGCAAAGTGAGGCTCATTGGTAGGCCATGCCAGTTGAGGTAAAACCAGTCGCCTCGCAAGAATCCTCTGCCAACCGGGTAGGCGTCAGTGGAAAACTCAACCAACGAAACTGGTCCTGAGTCTACAAAAAAGGATTTCCCGTTAAACACTGACAAAAACTCTGACCACCAGTCTAAGTCAGCCCGTAGTTGGGCATTGATCCTGACGCTGTGATGTGGACGCCGCAATCTGTTACCAGTGTGTACGCGTGCGGCAAAATTGAAGTTGCCCACCAGGAACTGAAAGTCCCTTTTGGTTATAGATCGCTTCGCCATTGTGTCACTAAGTAATATGTGCAATTCGCATAGTTTGCGGTCGGGCAACATGAGCTGCTGTATTCAATCTCAAAGCTGAAAAATGTTAATCGCTGACAGGGGCCTACCTTGGGGCCTACCTTGTCCCAATTTATTTGAAAGCCAAGTTCGCCTAGTAATTCAATTAATAGTTAAGAAATAGAAGACGATTTTCCGTGTTATATAGCCTGATCTAAACACGCGTGATGTTGGGAGAACACGAGAGAGCGTAGGAAAAGCACGAGCCGTTAGGCGTGCTGCCTTTCAATATTACTATATAAAAGTATACATTTTTTTTGGAAGCTAAATGCACGTAGTTTTCGAAAATCATCAGAATTTAGAATTATGTGTTTTGCAAGTAAAAAGTTATTGGGTTTCTACGATTTTTTTGAGTAACCAAAATAGTTTCTTAAATTAAACGTTCTCGCTCGCTCGGATTACATCGGATCGATCTGAAACTTTGCCAGATTATGATAAATCGCCACGCAATCTAAAAAGCATTGTCTCAGGTTTTTTCAAATATTGTTTTATTCAAAATGTATTGTCTATTTTGCAGTAATAACCATCAAAAACTCAAGCATCCGGATTTACGCGTCATTGCGCGCGATCTAAGAAAGATATTAAAAATCTGAGACACCGTTTTCAAGCTCATTAATGTACTTTTGATCGACATAGTCAATCCTCCGGGAAGTTATCAAATGAAGTGCTGTAGAATGTCACTTTGAATAACTTTTTTTGTATTCCAAAACAGACAATTTAAATAGATTTTCGAAAACTACATTTACTTAGCTTTCAGAAAATGTATACTTTTATGGCAAAATATTGTGCGAAATTTGTGGGGCATATAGGGGTCCTTAACATTTTTTGCATATTTATTGGGCGTATAAGAATAAAAAGATTACACGGAATGCTATCTACGCTACCCAATGGGGAAAGTGCGAACGGGACTCTAAGTCCCATGCTAGGCGCTTCCCTTTGAAATAACAATGAAAAGGTATAGGAAACATAGAATAACATCTGAAACTGATAGTACAAATCTAAATAACACTAAAACTAAACTGAAAGAATTCTAACTTAAGAAAGAATACTAACATCATCTGTGACAAGGACACTGGCGTACCTTAATTAGCAGTCGTGTGGTTCTGGAATTTAATCAACTCTGCGGGACTACAAAAGACTTTCCAGCAGGATCGTTTGGCAGTGTTTGAAGAGATTAATTAATCGTTTTTCCATGTGTTCAAATTTTAAAAAATGAACGGCAAATGCCACTTCCTGCTCGGTTCCTGGTCATAAGTCATTCAATTACATGAAATTCCTTTTAATTTTCAAATATTTCTTCAAAGGGTTTTGAAGTTTAAGGTTTCTATTTTTCATAATAACCTTTTTTCGAACATTAAATTGGGAGGAAGAAGTTTGACCTTGAGTAACGTTAGACAGCACAATCATCTGATAAGACAAAAATAAAAACAGCAGCGTAGGACATAAATTGGAACAAAGTTTAGTAATAACGCGTTAACAGATGATATATTTCCAAGATGAAAAAAGATAATATCATAAAGTTTCCAAACATGGAAGGAAGCACCACTCACAAGCATATCCAAACAGCTGGAAAATGACCGTGTCCACTTACAACGATGTAGCCAAACAAGTTCATACAAACAATTGGGGTTGTTAACGTCCATAAATAAGAAGGTTATATTTCCAATTGGCTGGAGGGTTATTGCATAGTGTATTGATTATGTTCGTTAGGTTTGAATTCCTACCCTTGGAGAGCTTAAAGGTCAATGATGAAATTTTCTTTTATAACCTAAACTGCTTTTCTAAGCCGTTTAAACTTGTCTGGTCTCATCCAGAGATACAGCCTTCTTTTTGATGTTACCAAAGCTTCTCATATTGCGTCAGGAGCAATAAAGAGCTCTTCACTTGCGCTTGGAGTTATGAGCTACTTCTATACACTGTTTGGAGGCTTGGTTCTGTTTTTGACTTTTCAGCAAAGCAAAGAAAGTGGACCCTACTCCTGGGCGTAAGTTATTTTATTTTAAAACAAAAGCCTCCCCGATATCTATTACTTAAAATAATACTTATTTAAGAACTGAGATTTACATGCTTCCACGCTATTTGATAAAAATATTATCTTTACAAACGTGAAGTGATCCTATTGGCTATAAAATTTCTTCGCTAGTGAAATAATCATATCAAATTTACCACCGCTTTGAAGTGACAAGGCCACGGACGTTGTTGTTCAGCGTTGTTAATGAACGAAATATTGGCTTTAAGATTTTGCAGAAATGCCCCCCCCCCCCCCTCTAGTTTCCGTTAAGTGGTGAAATTCGGTGATTTTCGTGTCTTTGAGCTTATATTAGACCAATACTAACTTTATTTAACAATAGAAATATATAATACGAAATGAGCCCCAAACAGCACATTTTCCCATGTCTGCAGATCGACATTGCCAGAAATATGGGACATGAGCCTGCTCATCCATGCGCAATGATGCGTTTCAGCTTACAAAATAGCCGCCGAGTCTTATAGGAAATGTATGGGGAATATAGAGCTTCCTCTATTTACGGCGAATAGGGTTTTATTTCCTCTGAGCTCCACATCGCGACAAACAACCCACCCTACTCTAGATGCTCTAGATTCCATACATCGTCTATAAATCTGGCCACACTTGACCCCAAAATCGTCTTATTTGAGCTCGAAAAAATTTAAAAGTAAAAGAGCTCCACCTCGATATCACCAAACGAGTGTTTAATAAATCCAAAACCGCTCAAAATAGACAGCATGCCTTCAGAATGTAGGTTCCCAAGAAGCTTGAAGTTAGGTTAAATTTTAAGCGATTCGACGCGTTGTTAGCTCGTAGTTTTCAGTTAAAAATGACAAGAAACCACAGAGAACTGCTCCAAACAGCTTCAGAACCCCCTAAATATCGCCATGTTTTTACAAGCTCCTATTTGACTGCTGAGATACAATAAGGAAGCTTAAAGTAACGATTTACGTTTGAAACTTGTTTCTTGTCCTTCATGGGCTTCCTGTGGTGAGGCTTATCAACAGAAAACTAATAGTTGTTCTTTTGATTGTCAAGTAACTATTTCTTGGCAAGAATTGTTTTACTAACATCATAGTTGAATATAAATATGTGCTTGGAAACCATGTAGTTATATTTTTCCTCTAGAAAACCACTTCATTTTCATTCATGCGTAACACCGCTGACAATGTCCAATATTTCTGGCAATGGTATATATTAATCTTTAGAGAGATTTTGTATGACACGTCATTTCGAAAAACAATATTTCATCTCGTTTTGTGGGAAGAAAGATCCTCCGATCCATGCACTCGTCAAACGTATCCGAGTATCCTGAATAATGAATCTTTATCATATCTGTGTCTTTATTTCTCTCAACGTTCTGTAAAAACCAAAAGAGATGTGTAAGCATATAGCATATGCAGCCATATCAAACAATATGTTAAGAAATAGTCAGCGGTTTTGAAAAGCCACACCCACAACTTTTGAGAGACGTGAAAATGGCAGAAAAATGATGAAATTTCGCCTATTTCCTTGAATAACTTTGGAGTGCTTTGTTATTTAAAATGTGCCCACTCGGGATGCTAAAATATAATCTTTTAGCTTTTATCTGCTATAAGTTTTATTTCGATAAGTCGAAAAAAGTTCATGTCAAAATCGCCAAGAAGTAAGTTGGTCGTATAAGGAGAATGTGTGTAACGAATGCCTCTTTAGTCAATTCATCAAGTTATCTCTTTCTACATGCAACAACGGAAAGTTGCCCACCCGGTATGATAAACTTCAGTTCTTTCTGAGCATTTTGGTACGTATTTTAGTGGGATTGCTTGAGAAAAATCCATGTCACTTTTGCACTGAATTTGGCGAGTAGAGTGCAATATTGGGACTCCTGGATTGTAAACACAGGTAGGCCAAGATATGTATGAGTATGTGTTTAGAAGATGTGATATATGCGAAATATTAAGAAATTGTGTAACATATCACATTTGAATTTTACCCCAATGTAATTGCCTTTAATTTCATCCGCCGGTTGGAGAAGGTTTGTAGTCTTTCTATAGTCGAATTATTTGAGCGAGTTATGGTCTTTTGAATTGCCCCCCCCCCCCCCCCCCCCGTCAAGCTGTCGGGAGTACTCAAATTACGTTGTCAACTCACTTTGAAACCAAATAAATCGCTCCCAGCACGATTTCACGTTTTTTTCTACCAAAACTTGTTTCCCTTATAAATTACACATAATTCTGATCAGTTTTAAATTTGGTATCTTTTTACTGATTATTTTGGTACAAGATTTGCTGATTTGTAATCCCTTGACGCCCAGTAATCCCCCGGGGGGGAATACTTCGGGTCGTTTCATGCGGGGATGCTCCGCCCGGACTCTCGACCACTTACCCTTTTATATACCAAATTAATTTCAGCAAAAAGTTACCCCTTTTATATACCTTTTTGCCTGAAAAGGTACCCCTTTAGTATACTTTTAAAGAAGCTGCCCTTTTTATACCAAAAATCACAAATTTCCACCCCTTTTCTATACCTGTGGCCTGAAAAAGGTAGCCCTTTTATCCCCCCCCCCCCCCCCCCCAGTAACAAACTAGGCACAGGACAGATATAAACACATATTATGTAACAACAAAACAATCATACCCTGCACACAATCTAAAAATACTATTATCTGCTCTTCTGCCATGGGGAGTAGTAGGCTTAAGCTTAACAACATAGATAACAGGTAATTTATTTCACATTTTTTAATCTTGCTCATCAAGCTTGTGCAAAACTGACATTTGTAGAGGAAATTGTTTGGTATGTCAACCAATAGTTACATCAAGTTTGACCTCAGCTTAAAAAACAATCACGTTTACATACCTCAATCTAAAGCTTGTCTATATCCTTCTTGCTCTTCTTTTCCCTTTTGGAGGAATTTGGAAAGCGTATAGGCTCGGATTTCAAAACAGTTTTATAAAAACCTTTTGAATGGCGAATTCTTCGAAGGTTTTCCGCCATTTTGATTTTTTCTCTGTGGCGTACTGCGCATGCGCATCACGAAAAGAGAGAGCCTGGGACCCAAAAGAGCAAATGCTCCAAATGTACAGGCAATTTTTTTCCGATGCTCGGCATTAATTTTGAGCTGGCCAGACATAAATTTTATTAAGGACGTTCGTGGGTAAAAAAGTTTCACATGTTTTTTTTCCTCTACAAACCATGGTGAAATAAGACCATTATAGAAGTTCCAATAAAAAATAAAAATAAAAATGCAAGGGGGTCACCGTTTTCGTTTAGGAGTGAGATGATATAAAAATGCGGCCCTTTTCTTGTCGAAAATCGCTTTCGCGCATTAACTACATAGAAATCGAGCAGTAAAGTCATTTTTTTGAAGGAAAAAATAAATGGATTGCTAAAAATTTTGTTGGAACAACCCTCTAATAACCTATAGATAAATATTATGTCTAAATATTTATGAATACATTCAAAGAACTTGTAGTTTTTGACCCGAATTTGCTGCCAACATGCACCATTCGGTGACGCTTTGGCCGTAATGTAGAACTTGATGAAGTTTTCGTCCAAATATGTGTTTTTATGATGATTTTTCCATATTTTTTTCAAGAAAGTCGAGAAAAAAGTCGAGAAAAAAGTCGAGAAAACAGTCGAGAAAAAAGTCGAGAAAAAAGTCGAGAAAAAAGTCGAGAAAAAAGTCGAGAAAAAAGTCGAGAAAAAAGTCGAGAAAAAAGTCGAGAAAAAAGTCGAGAAAAAAGTCGAGAAAAAAGTCGAGAAAAAAGTCGAGAAAAAAGTCGAGAAAAAAGTCGGGAAAAAAAAACGGGAAAAGAAATATCAATCCCCAAATTTGCATGGTACTAATCGGGCTCCGTATATTCGAAATCCAGGCAGCCTTACCGAAAACACTTTTCACTTGCTCTCTTATTCCAAACACGATCCGAAATCCATCTGGGATGCGCAATACAAACAAAGTTAATGCCTCCAAACGTTTTTTTACGCATGCTCAATTGCAACAAGAAACCGTAAATTTTTGTGCACGAAGGAAAACAATGGGCTGGGGCACTGAATAGTAATTGTGTACGATATTCACTTCGGCCAGCAGCAATATTAGATATATAATTGCAGTTAGCTTCGTGCTACTTCGTCAGCTGACTGCAATATATCTAATATAGCTGTCGGCTTCAGTAACTATCTAATACATCCTGCTAAAATTCGGCAGTGTTTTCATAATACATAATAATTCAGAAAAAGAATGAAAATTTTAGGGATGAATTAGAATTAAGTTGAACAAATTGCAGGGAAAACGTGTGCTCGCGTACTCGGTACGAAACAGCTCAAACGTCATATAAGTCTCATCGCTGGGCTTACGAAGACTACTATAAGAAATGTGGGATTTGGGGATGGAGCAGATGCAAGAGAACAAGGTATGTTTAATCTGCTTTATTTTATGCAGTCACATTGCCTATCATTTACTTCAATCATCATGCATGACCAGGAGGGAGGGGGCGTCTCTATTGTTTTCTAATTAACTTTCCAGGACAGCGTTGGTTCCGATCGTGACGTCACATAGCAACTGACGGATTGCTTCGGGATTCTTGTCCTCGTTCATACAAGTTAAACATCATAGCAGTTAGAAAATGGATCAAAAGAAAGGTTAAGTTGTACATTGAAGCGCTTTTAAATTCTAAAGTGGTCTTATATGCAGTTGTTTTATAGTCTTGTACATTTTGTTTTTGTATTTCCATCTAAATGTTTGTCGATATTTTACTTTCTTTATCGCGGGACGTTTCGACGATCCGCCATTTTCGCTGCGGGTCGGAAATTTGTTTTTTATTGAGGAAATTGTTTTCAGTATAAAGAGAGAGTATTGTTAATCCATACTAGGAGGTTTGATTAACTGGTAATTTGGCTTTGAGAATCTGTTAGTGTTATGTTTTTTTGTTTGCTCAAACCTCATATCAATCCTTCTGAACGAGTCCGACTAGAATTGAAATCAACTCTTCCTCCATTTTGAATCATCGTTGAATGCGCAATAACTACTTTATAAATGATAAATATGCCCTTTCATCTCCTCTAAATGTAAGATAAAGATTCAAGTGTATGTCTTTTTCATAGAAATGTCTTTCAAGTACGTTTTTGAATTTTATTTCGATATTTAGTTAGTTGAAACCTCAAGTTAGTGTACAACAGCTAGACACAGGTAGCCCAAAAGGGGTTTTTAAGCTCAATATTGGTTTTTGAAGTTTTTAGTGGTATTTTTGTGATTATTTACAAGCAACAAAACCCGAAAAGGCTTCCTTTTACTCAGAAAAGTTTGTAGCAAAATTGCAATGCCTGTTTATGCCATTTCATATGGACTTCCATATCATATTTTTAGACTTTTACAAAGGTATTATATATTGAGTTTTGACAACATGTGTACTGATGTGCTTTGACTACCTCATTTTCCAGTCTTTCCAAACAGACTGTAATATATACTATCCATATATAGTTCATACTGATGTCAAAAGAACTGTTTCAATAGGAGTCAAGCGATGTGCCTTTTATTCACCTTGAATTTGAAAATTTCAGTTGACTTACTATATGGCTGATTTGACTTCCAGCTAGTACACTAAAATGCCTTTTTTATGCATTTACAATAATGATGGCTCCAAAACTAAATTACCAGTTCATTTAAAAAATAATCTAGATAAAGAGTAAAACAGATATACACATCAGAAACAAGGACAGATCCAGCATTGAAATAGCACCCACCGGCAAAAAAACACTGAACCAAAATAATAATAATAAATAAATGAATAAAATAAATGAATAAAAAAATGATAGAACCCTAACAATCCAACTAAGAAAAAATATCTTCAAAGTAGGGGCACAAAGTCTACCAAGGTGTGCGAGGGGAGGGGGATGGGGTGCATCCCTTAGAATCAAAAAAAGAAAAAAATATTTTCTATTGGTTATCTTCAAAGAAGGGGCACAAAGTTGGCCCAGGGGGTGTGTGTGCACCCCCTGAATCTCTCTGCTAGCTTCGCCCAAGAGCAAAAAATATTTGATTGATATTTTCATTTGATGTAAACTGTTTGTATCAGATTGTAGATTGTTCCTTGGGCATGACGCATTACATTGTAAATTATACATGAAGAAGTACATGCAAGTACATGCAGAAATTAGATTTTTATAAGTAATAGCATGACTTGAGGGTGATTAGTGATTAAATGTCCCCGGAAGCCGAGGGGACATTTAATCACTAATCACCCGAAATTTCATGCTATTAGTTTGTAATATTATGATTACCGAGGAATAAAACTGCTCTTAGGAAATATGTTAGCTTTCCTACGATGCATAAATTACAAAGTTTTACAAAGCTGTTGATATGCGGCATACTTAAGGGAATTTGCCTTTGTTAAATGCGACAATGGCGAATTGAACCAGCATTCATTCATTCGTGGTGCTTTATTCTAATTCACTTTGGTTGGCCTAGAGCGGTATTAATGAAGTGTTTTAAAACCGTCTTGATTACGTCACAAATAGTAAGAAAAATTCTCGGCTAGTCAACGTATGCGCAAAGATTATTCAATGGGTCCCACAAGTGCTGGGATGTTCAATAGTGTGCAGTCCAGAGTCATTGCGCAAAAATTTCGATTGGGTGAATGCTACCCAGCCATGGTCCCGGTGATTGTCATATGAGGGACCATGCCTCATGAATAGTGATGAGGAATATTTAGACTAAATATCCCTCATTGCTATTCATCCAGGGGGATGTTAGACCTTAAACATCCCTCTGGAAACAATGGATCCCGAGGTAATCATGATATTACTTAACTTAAATCTCATCATTGACACTAGCTTTTATGATATAAATTAACTTACATAATTTTTTTTTTTTAATTTACACAAAGGACAACCTCAATAGATAGATAGTTTATTTCTAAAAGCATAAAATAAGCGATTAATGAAGTCGTATGCCCATAAATTGTTGCCCATGATCTATTATTCAAGTTTCTAATGACCAGGAAAGTGGATATTATAATATTTCTTACCTATGTTGTTTTGAAATCACCTAATAGCCCATTTATCACACCAACTGCCATTGTGTTAAGTTCGTCTTCAAACCCCATCAAAACATTCAAGGGATTGATATGGAGTTTCAGAAAACCAATCTCCTTGAAAATTGACAGGGATGATGCTTGATATCTCATTTATCAAACCTCCTCTTTTAAAAGCGACACTTGATGTACTTTTCTTAAAATTATACATTGAAGCTCAACGGCCATTCGAAATTTACACAGCACTCTGGCTATCTTTCTAAGTTTCAGCTCCTAAAACTATACTATTTTTCTGCGGTATCCGTAGAATAACTCATAAAAAATATTCTAGGATAACTAGAATTTGTGCTGATTGGTAAATCAACACAGAAAATGGTCGTAATTAGAATATCTTGACCAGTTAACCCGAGATCTCGCCGTCTTCAAATTGGGCGCCATTTTGAAAATCATCGAGCTGGAACGTGACGTCACGATAGGAACCAACGCTGTCCCAGCGTTTTCCTTAGAGACGCCCCCTCCCTCCTGTGCATGACGTTAAATAAAGGGAAGAAAAAATATATACTAGAATCTCATTTTCTATGGATTTTGTTACTACATTAGTTTGAGGCTTATAACGACATGGTGGGATTGACCTGCGTAGCGCCGGACTTGAGAGGAGAAATGGGGAGTGGAATCAAGTGGAAAAAGGAACAACATAAAGAAGAAACTAGACACTCTCTCACTTATTCTCCTATCCAATCCTTTCTCAATTCTCTTCCCCAGTCACCTATCCTTCTTCCCCATAACGCTTTGAAGGGGTACGCAGTTTTGGGGAAGGAAGGTGGGGAAAATAATTGCATTGGTTTGAATTGAGGGTTGTTCACTGTGGGCTGCTCAGTGGGTGAGAGACAGTGGTGAACGGCCGGTATCCCAAACCATATTGGAACGAAACTTAGAACTCACCTATTGCATGCAATGGTTTGTATCACACGGCGGCCATGAGATTTAACTGAAACCCATTATTTTGACCAATATATCGCCGCAGCGATTTTTCAAAGCCAATTCTTTGACTTCGTATCTGCATTTATTAATCTATTATTAATCTATTAGAGAGTACCGAGTCTACTACACCGCGACAAGAACTAAATCAGTACAAAGAACCTACTATTACTGTTGTCCTGGATGGAGCAAAAGTTCATCGGGACATTATTGCTCAAAACGTACGTTTGCTTTATACTGTTGCCATAGAAATATACTAGCTTTTGCCAAATTTTTACTTACTTTTGGGTAAAAAATTATTTTACCTCGACTTCGACCTCGACCTCGACCCCGACCCCGAGCTCGACTTCGAGGTAATACGTCTATTTATCCTACACCATAGGAAATACAGCCAAACAGAAAGCAGGAAAGCCGTTGTAAAGTCTTCGGTATTTCACTCTTCCTTCCCATCATGCACTGCGCGTTGAATCTACGCATTTGTAGTGGAGCTCCCGCACGAATGGAGCACCATACTTAAGAAAAAACGGTAACCCATCGAGTTTATTTTTCATGGCTTGATTGCGCCATCACCTTTTCCGTACTACGTCCCTGCACCACCACAGGGTTCCCGCGCGCTTTGCTTATTCACAAATGCATTGACAAAATAGCAATAATGTAGTCAAAGATTGATCAAAAAGTATCTTTTCTTATTTTTGCAAAGCGAAAAATACGTTTAATCGAAGTCAAGTCTGTTTAAGAGCTAACAAAGATTTTTAAGCTTACGATGAAGTTTCGTGAATGAAACCTCAGTGAGAGAAAAAGTGGTCTGTAGACCAGAAGAACCTGATTATACTGCAAGAATAATATTTTAGTTCCGTAGAAAACACTTCATAGAAAGTAAATTTATTAATTTAAACTAATATTTGGTAAAAAAAATCGACAACAAATATTTACGGGGAAGGGCTGGCGTGATTAAAAGGCCTAAAATTACTATATTACCATATTAAATATTATGGTCACCTCACTGAGTGATGGCTCATTTTTCACTCGATTCTTTCTTCATGTCCGGTCATTTTTCATTGGTCCATGCATTATCATTACTTTCGATCTTAAGGTTCTTCATCCCCCGCCCCACTCCCCTCAGTTATGACCTTCAGTTATGAAAATGATATTGACTAGCTCTTATTTATACCCATAGCAATCTGCACCCGCGCATGTATCCATGGAAACTGTGTATCACCAAACAAGTGCTCATGTTATAGCGGATGGCATGGTTCAAGATGTCAATATGGTAAGAACTACCTATCACTGCTGTCACAGTGGTAGGTAATTTTTTTAGCTAAAATCAGAACTGCTCTTCATTTATTAATGCAACGCATTCGTTTTCTATTAAAGATATGAATGAGTGTTCTTCTAACAAGAGTGATTGTCAACAAGTTTGTGTTAACACTCAAGGCTCGTATCGATGTGGATGTTACCGCGGATACAGAAAAACAGGATCAAAATCATGTCGCGGTTAGTGAGTTTGCGGTTTTAAATTTTATTGGAAATATACTGACTGACTTAAACCTAGGCATTCAGGTACCGAGATCAAATTAGGGTAGAACAATACCTATCTAATATCAGTAACTCTATTACTGATGATATTGGTTCTATATTTCTTTATCGACCGAATTTGTTGATGATTGAGTGTATCCTTGTATTTGACGTTTATATCATTCGTATTACAATCGCATGTTTCACTCTCTTCCTTTTATTTTCTTCTACTTTTTTCCTAATTTTTTCACTCTAGATTTTGACGAGTGCAGGAATTCGCCTTGTCGCTGTGCGTCAAGTTTTAAGGCTTGTGGAGCCAGGTGTCTAAATACACAAGGAAGCTTCAGGTGTTCCTGTGGAACAGGCTTTAAGCTGGTTGGCAATAATACCATGTGTACAGGTAACTGAAGGATTTGTTTAGTTCCATGTTAAGTTGACTGGCTACGTTTTGAAAAAGAAAAACTTTTTTAAATTTTAAAAATTTGAATTTGAATTTGAATTTGAATATATATATTTTTTAATTTTAAACTTTTTTTAAACTACAATTTTTTTAAACTACAATTTTATTCCGAATATGAAAAGACAAATGGGGTGTCCCGATTTCGAGATAATCAGCATTTTATGAATGCCAACGCGCGAGTTTTTGAAGCAAAAATTCCGCAACCGGTAGTGATGAGAAAAATATTACAATTCATAAGAAAATAGTTATTTACAGGCTATATCATGCACGAATGCCGGCTAGTGATTCGTTACATTATACAATACCACATGGATATTTTTGAATAAAAGACAAAGAAATATCTTGGTTTGTCATATTCAGTCATTTTAGTGCTGGATCTCAAAAAGCTCATAAGGTCGAACAAAAATTCTTACAAAAATCTATTTTTCATGCGTTAGAAAAAAAAATTTAAAAAAAAATTTGATATAGCGTAGATTTTTAGGAGTTCTTTGAATTAAGCTCATAAGAAATATAGAGCTGAGTGCCGCGCAAAAATTTGAAGGTTTTTCCCTGTTGAAGTTCAAAAAGTGTATGGTTCCTCAATAACTTTTTTTAATTTAAACCCGCGGCTTTTATGCGCGTGCACATCGTGAGCTCAAATCGAGCGTTCACAAGTAGGCAGTCACCTTAAAACAGATGCCAAGCGAAAAGCAGGTAGTCAAAACGCGCTTCGTGAAAAGTTTTTTTCTTTCTACGATATCCACCTTTGAAGACGTCTGACATTTTGTTTTCGGCCAATCAAAAGTTAATAAGTGAGATCGTTGCTGTACCTTTGATGAACCGGAGGCAAAACATGAGAGAATGTGAATCTCAGATGCGGCACATTTTCTCATGTTATGCCTTTCGTTTATCAAATTTTCAACGGTCTGACTTACTAACGCTTTGATTAATGGTTCAAGCCAATGGAATTTCCAGTGTTGAAGACAAACTCTAACTATGCTTACATGAACAGATATAAACGAATGTTCAGGAAACGTCTGCCAACAAACGTGTATCAACACCATCGGAAGTTATTGGTGTTCCTGTCGTCAAGGATACCGATCAAGACAAAATGGAACTTACTGCGATGGTTTGTCATTTTCGTTGTTTAATAATTTAAGTGTCGATCATACGTCAAAATTTTGAAACTATTTGGAAGTTCTGCAGAGCATTTTTAGAATTTAGAATAACGATACTATAATTTTTTATGTCTGTATGTAGAGATTGACGAATGCAAGACTAATAATGGGAACTGTGAACAAATTTGCACCAACAATGCTGGCTCAAGGCAGTGCGCATGTAGAGAAGGATATCGGCTGGAGGAAAATGGAATTGCTTGCCAAGGTGAGTTTGATTATTTTTTTGAAAGCAATAAAATGTCATATATTCAATGTATTATCAAAAATTATAACTTTATAGGTAAGTATAACTTTTCTGAATGTTCTTTAGATATTGACGAGTGCTCAAAAAACAATCCTTGTCAGCATTATTGTACGAACAGAATCGGTAGGTTCACTTGCTATTGTAGGAAAGGATACCAGTTAAATCCCGACAACAGGACGTGCTCAGGTATGTACACTTGACAGTAGCGTAAGGAGGGGGTACGGGGGGCACGTTACCCCAAAACGTTTTGGTAATTAGGTAATTGTTGGTTTGTTCACCTATTTTTTGGACTTTTCTGGCCTTTTTTGTACTGGGTGCCCCCTACTTTATGAAGAGAAAGCTTTATACCCTATTTCGTGGCAAATATCGCTTCGGCGATTTTTGGCGGAGGTGCCCCTAGGTCCTCGCTACGCCCCTGATACTTGATAAATGAACTCTAAAGTTTTGTAGCAAGTAACTTGTGTTTTTGCATATATTATAAATAGTCATTACGTCATAGTTGTCTATAAATCTCCCACTGTAAAAGATGACTACCGTACAATCTTATTTTCTTTTTACTAGATGTCAATGAATGCCAATCGCGCATGATAGATGGCCTTCTCAATGCAAAATATTCCCTATCTAAGTGCGAGCATACATGCTTCAACACAAAAGGAAGCTATACTTGTGGATGTAGAAGTGGATTCGAAATACGAGTCGACAAGAGAAGTTGTAAAGGTTCGGAATTAATGGTTGTAGTATTGTAAAGACTTGACGTGACTTCACTTGACTCTGAAGATGACTTCCGCTAAGGTTGTCGAAACGTCAGTCACATCAAACAGTCCTTCTCAGGACTACATCCACCCGGATGATTATATTAATAAAAATATTGTTTCTTCGACAAATACTGTTACTTCGATAAATGGTTGCAATATTGTCGCAGCACACTACCCCTTACATCCCCACGAGAGCAATGTATTCTGGCTTGCCACAACCGTATCCGAAATCGGGTATCCAAGCACCAATGACATCTTCACAATGTTATTGGAGTACAAACAAAATGATTGTGAAATTCAAATGGTGAAAGTTTTATAAACACATGCGTCCATCAAAATGAATGGAAACAAATAGCGAGAAGAAATTTAAATTACTAAAACTTTATAATAGCAATAAAAAGTAATACTATTACTATTATTAGATATTAATGAGTGCACAACGGGAACACATCAATGCAGTCAGACATGCATCAATACCCGAGGAAGCTATAAATGTAGCTGCGTCATTGGATATGAGCTTTATAAGGATGGCAAATCCTGCAGAGGTATGCTATTCTTATTATGGTTTTTTTACTTATGGGCTTGAAAAGAGAGAATATGTGATTAAGTCCCCACGCGTTCGTAAGAGGGCGCAGTCCATGTATTTTGCAATGATCCCCTAGAAAAACAATGGAATCTGAGTCCTGTGAAAAATGATTATCGATATATCGTTCTCAGCTCTTTCTTGTCCAACTCTTGTACAACAACCTCATGGAACAATGACCTGTACTGGCATGGCAACCAAAAGCAAATGCTCATTTACGTGTAACCATGGTTACTACATGGAGGGTCCTTCGAGCATAACCTGTATGCCGACGTTACGATGGAGTGGTCGACAGACAACATGCAAAGGTACAGTCTTAGTAAACTTGATTGTCGTTTTATCGAGATTTCCAACCTCTTACAGATAGCACATACTTTTTTTGTTACAGCAAAAACGTGTGACATGTTAAAACCACCAGTCAATGCGATCCTGTCCCTGCCTTGTTTCAGGACTTATAGTTTTTCCTGCAGTATGCGATGTGAATTTGGATATTATCATACTGGGAGCAGCAAGATAACTTGCGACCTCACAGCAGATAAAAGGAGTGTGGCTTGGAAAAATGACTTCCAGTGTCATCGTAAGTGACTTTCCTGTTCTTTAGAAGTCGTAGATGCTCCGTATAAATTTATTATATTTCATGGTTTTTGTATATATTCCTTTCATTTTTTTCATGAAAGATGTAAGGTCCTGCAAACCCAACCCCTGCCGCCATGGAGGTACATGTACACCACTCACATCCAAGGATTTCCAATGTGACTGCTCTAACACTGGTTATGAAGGGAAGCAATGTGAGCATGGAGTGATAAACGTTCCATTATTTCCAAAACTCAAGACAAATCTTCAGTCTTCGCCTTTGTCTTTTCAAGCCAGACCCTCGAAAGAAATTGAGATATCGATTCAATCTGACGAAAATTTGGTCGCACAACCTTCGAAGATAAAACTATTCAAATCGAAAAACAGAGCAGCCTTTACTTTGGAATCCAAACAGCCTGGTCTAAAGGTGATATCATTTTCCGTTCGTGGGGAAAGTGCAAAGGACTACATGAATCCTGCAGAAACTGTTATTTTTGTAAGCCCAGAGACTCCCAATAAGAACAATATCTTCACACAAATCCCTATGCTGGCAAGGGAGCTACCTGTTGGGTGTTACATGAAAACCACTGATCATGATATGTTCAAATGCCCTGTGCAACTGTCATCAACGCATCCATGGAAACAAACCCTATCAAGTAAACAGCTTTCGACTAAGGGTTTAGTACATTTAATCACAAAAAAGGGAAGTCTCATTCCATTATCACTATTCGGTGTAGACTTTTTATTGAAACCTTATAGTGAAGGTTTGTTAAACAGAGTTAAGCACATAAGTCAGTTGAGTAAAAACGTAAAAGTAAAAAAGATAAACTCAGAACATGCTTGCGAATCCACAACATTAGATGTACCTCAGATGATGGAACTGGTTGAACATGATGTCTTTACCGCATCTTTCCTGGGCACGTTCTCAAAATCAGCTCCATCATGGTTGCAAATTCAGGACAAAACATCAAATTCCAGTTGCTTTGATATTAGTAATATCCATGCAAATATCGGGTCCAAATCCAAGACTTGTACCTCTCTCTTCAAATCATCGAGCGTGATCACATACGAGCCAAGCATAGGATCGACGATAACCCTTGGAGAAGATACCATTTTACCTGACGAAAAAGGGTTTTGTTATGCAATTGATTTCTGCACTTCTGATGTGGGCTTTACCCTTCCAAGAAAGAGTACAAAAGCAATCAAGTCATCAGCACTTTTCCAAGATATGAAGAATGCTGGCTGGGACATTGATCTTACTGGTGCTGTGTTTCCTGGAAATGGAAAATCAAATGTTACCATTGGACAAAGGTTATGGAATGGAAGGCATTTAGTTCATCTTGAATCACAAGACTATCAAGTTGTGCTTAAGGGAAAAATGAAGACCAAACTAAAGAACAAAGAAAACATCAAAATATCGTTGGATTATCAGGGAGACGTTTTTGTCGACACAACCAACATTAGTGAAGTAAGTAATAAAGAGAATCGAATCGTAAATAATGCGATTCGTTTCTCAGTATTCTTCGAACTCAGACATTTCAACGGCTTGTTGTTAAATCGATTTTTCGCTGCCGTCAAAACTAATCTGTCGGTACCTTTTATTTATTTATTTTTCTTTGATTGGCGGCAGTAAAAAATAGCAAATTCCAACGGGCAACCTGCATTTACCACCAAGTTCGCACAATATTGAGAATCGCAGTAAATAAAATAAAAGTTCATTATATACTTTCGCATCATCAGCCTTCGTCAGGGTAGACGGTTGTGACAATAAACAAGAAAATCACGCAAGTAAATACACTGCGCCCGCTTCTATTTACTTGCGTGATTTTCTTGTTTCTTGTCACAACCGGCTACCCTGATGAAGAGCAAGTTGCACGAAAGCTCGGTTAATAAATTATTGTAAGGCTGATGAAGCGAAAGTATATAATGAACTTAAACACGGCCTATGAACATCTACTTAAAATAAAAGTTAATTTAAATTTAAATTTAAACTTCTTTCGCACTATTTCACAATTAAGGTTTTGCACTATGGATTTGCACGAAACATCACAGGAATCTTGAAAGGAAAGGCAGCTCTTAACATGACAACAACTATCTTTAACAAACAACTGAATATAGAATTACCATCAGAAGAAGTAGTTGGAAAATCTATCTTAGGTGGTAAGTTTAACTTAGCTTTACTTAATTAATTATAAAGAGCAATGTAAAATTTACTGGGGAATTTACTGGTTTTCTAGGTAACAGCCAACCCCTGAAAACCTGGCAAATGGGATATTTTGAGGACTATTTCTCATCCAAGGATATTATTATACATTTTACTCACTATCTCGCTTTTGATTGGCCGAGAGCCCTCAGCCAATCCCTGATATCGTGTGAACTCGACATGATAAATGTAATATCTGTACGTTTTACCTACAGATAATACATTTATCATGTCGAGTTGACTCAAGGTCGCAATGAAAATGGAAATACGTTCGCTATTTTTTCGAAAGCAGAATTAAATCTTTATTCTTAGTTCATAAAATGTATATCGTAAAATATCAAGACCTCAGCAGTTTTATCCGCCTCAGCCTCAGCCAGAATTGTTTGTTGGATTTTAGTAGTTTATAAAAACAATTTGGAAAACAAACCAAAAACTTCATTCACGAAACAACATGGATGCTTACCATTGAAGACATTTACAGCATATTTTTGTTGATTTTTTCGTGTTTGCTGGCTAATTTTTTTCAACACGTCTTTGTATTTCACTCTCACTTGTTTGTAAAAACCGAGTTTCTTTGTTTTCCCGGTTTTTTTCTTTTTACGTGTTTCTCTTTTACTGGACGAACATCACTTCGGATGGGGGATATCGCCTGATACCCGTCCTGCACGTGACTCATTTGAACCAATGACAGCGCGCGAAAGTTCATCGTTGGGTTATAAATAAAGTTATATATCCCAACGATAAAATTTAGCTGTTTGCTGAATCCATTCCAGTGAAGTCGTTGGGGTTATAAAATAAATAAACCCCTTCTGGCTCACTGGAATATCGGCTGATAATTTCCTTCGATAAGAAATGGTCCTCCAAATATCACATTTGCCTTCGCAGCTTCGCTTCTCGGTCAAATGTTCTTTTTTGGGACCATTTCTCATCCTCGGACATTATCAGCCGATATTCCAGCCGCCTGAAGGGGTTTATTAACTAAATTTTCCTTTTTTTTCCTAATCCATATAGTAAGCACCTTAAACCAGGGGATTTTCTTAAAATGGAAGAACGTTCCTCGGCTGCTTCAAGGGACGCCTCTTAAGACTATTATACGCCCAGCAATGGACCAACCTGTCTTTGTTTTACTGGAACACCAAGTACAAGGGGGAAAACAGACATCAATCGTGAACTTAAGTATTTACAATATCAAATTAATGATATTAGGCTTTCTAATTCCTCAACTAAACGGCATTATGAAAAACCCGCAAATGAGCGTTATAGCGAAAAAAGAAAACATAAAAAGGTGGAGAGGATTCGTCGATGAGTTGAACACTCTTGTAGGTGACATTCGTTCTGTCATTGGGACTCTTCCTTCAAAAAATAATATAAAATTTTCACTTTTAATCTCTCGATTGCGAAAGAAGCTTCGCGATGTCAAATTCCTGTGCAAAATGATTGAATCAACAGCAAAAATAAAGATGCCAACGACGGCAAGTTTGCTTATTTACCAAGTAAACCAACTAATATTCAATCTTCCTCAAGTTCCTAATGCTGTTTTCGAGCGTTCACCTGTCTCAAACTATTTCCATGGTTTCAAAATGTTATTCCAAGGAAAAATTTGCTCCAAACGACTTTGCTTTGAAGGCTTGAACGTAACGCTAGAAAGCAGCCGTTCCAAAACGAAACAAGCACAGAATTATCCCAGCATTACCATTCAAGGGAAAAATCCTAAGACTTTGCAGTTAGGTAAACTTATGTCCTTAAAGAAAGGCAAGAAAGTATTGTTGAAAGCAACAGGAAAGGCAGAAACAAGCATTTTAACCTTCAATCCAACACTTCATTTCATGGGCGTACACAAGGGTGTCAGTTGTGAAATAAAACAAGATACACTGTCTTTCAACACATCAGTTTTACTTTATGGAAAACATGAGGCTTTCATCAACGTTAGTGCAAAGACTGACGTTTCTGACTGGTCTTTACTTCAGTACCATGTTTCAGGGAGATTGAGAAATAATTCAAGTCTACGTCAGCAGCTCCAGAGAAAAATCAATAGTCACATCAAAGACTTAGCGCAGAAAGCAACCAAACGAATTGAGAATGCGCAGAGCGTTGCAAGGGAATCAAAGCAAACATTTGAAAGTTTCAGGCAAACTCTAACAGAAAAGCTGAAGGTCCTAGAACTTTTAGTGGAGAAAAAGAAACAGTTAATAAATACTAGGAGAAAGGCAAAGGCAGAATATGAATATCAGAGGATTTATGTACACGATAACTATGATCAAGAAGAAGATAGACCCCAAGATTGTAAACTAAATCAATGCGAATGGGGATGTTCACAAACTAAACTCTGTACCTATGAAAGTAAGAAGCTGCAAATAAATGTTGCTCGATATAATTGCGCTGTAAAAGAAAACAAAGTTTCAAAAGATCGAATTGTACAGAAAAGTGAAATAGCATATTATGAGAAGGAAACGTTTGTACTTGTCGAAAAGACAAATTGTGGGCAAAGGAATTACGAAAAAATACTTGGACCAATTGGAGGAATGTTAGGCACAAAAATACCTATACCTGTGGTTGGACAGGTTATTGGATATGTGATAGGACATGTAACCGGACTAGCTCTCTCTGTCTTAGCAGATGCAATCTTTGGCTGCGATCAAACTTATGAGATGGTTCCTGGTCCAAAAGTACGTGTATCATATACAAAAGTATGGAATCAGAGAGAAAGTTATACAGTGATAGTAAAGACTGCTTCATGCTCTTCTTATAACTGGGTCAAAGAAAATGGATACCAGCCACCACAACAAACTTGTAAAAGTGATACCTGCATCAAGATTATGAATGCGACGTGTGTTAAAGAAAACAATAAATGTTATAATAGGAAGCAGCTTTACAGGCTGAATGGTCCAAACTTAAAAGATGAACAAGAAAAATCCCAGAACTTTGATACATTAAGTGGTCTTGGTAATAGACTTGAAATTGCTACAATTGATCTTTACAAGGCAGAAGCAAAATATGATAAAATGTTGGAAGAAACCAAGTTAGCAAAAGCACAGCTGAATCAATTAGAGCTAGGAAAAAATCGAACCAAAGCTGCAATACCTGATGTAAAAGCCTTCCCGAGCACTAAACTTGGTCTAAGGCTGTCAAAGCTTCTGGAGAAAACACGTATTGAAAGGACAGTTTATGTATCAGATTTTACATTTGATTTAACCTTCACAGAGCGAAACAAGAGACAAATACCGATTACTATTAAAGTTAAATCCATAGATGGAAAGACGAAGGAC
The DNA here is from genome assembly GCA_964019055.1 of Anthopleura xanthogrammica. Lineage (NCBI taxonomy): Eukaryota > Metazoa > Cnidaria > Anthozoa > Actiniaria > Actiniidae > Anthopleura > Anthopleura xanthogrammica. The sequence goes on along the minus strand of OZ025206.1, from coordinate 21,435,111 downwards.
TTGTCAGCTTTATTTGATTTTGACAAGGAGGAAGCTTCGCTTCAGAAAATAGTAACAAAAATAATAAAAGATTTGTACGAAGAGAAGAGAGGTGCCCGAAGGAAAAGATCCATTCCCGAAGAACTGTACAACAAAATCAACAATACTGAGGACAATCAAGATGTAATCCAATCTTTAAAGAATCAGGATCTGTGCCTCGAGTCCAAAAAAGCAAATGAGTTCTATAAAGAGATTTTGAAATCTCTTGAAGATCTTGTTGATGCAAGAAAGCAAGTTGAACGAGTCAACAGGGATGACATTGAAAAACTTACTTCTGTTTACCAAACCTTTGAAAACGTGACAGCAAATGACAATCAAAATGGAAGTGGTACCGCGATTTCGCAAGAGATGGCGATATCGTATCAAGATTATATAGGCTCAATTATTGAAGACAAGCGAAACTTTTCGATGATGTCATGGAACGAGACTTTGGTCAGCTGGCGAGCATTTCTTGAAGTGTTAACCAAAGAAGAATCCTTTCTAAACTGTGTAGGTGCTCAAGATTGTCTCATCGATATTGGTGAAGATTTGGATGAACTTTATTTCTATGAAAGTGACTTTGCACGGGCAAATGACATACGAATGGTGTTGTCTAATGTAACGATGCTCCTGATCGACTTGATCTCACAAAATTTTACAGTAGAAGAATTTCGGTATAAGATATCGGATCTGCGCTACCTCTTACTCCATTCAGAAGACACCAATGTCCTCTGTGGAAGAAAACCAGAAATTACCTTTGTATCAAATGCGCCTAAAGTAGTGATCGAGAACGAGACTATAACTCTGTTCTGTAATGCAACCAGCGATACAAAGGTGACTTACCAGTGGATACACAACAATGAATCTGTTATCCAATCACGTAATGGATCGTTGACTATTAGAAAGGCTAATATAAGTCACGCAGGTTCCTACAAGTGCAAGGCGATCAACAGAAAAGGCTTCGCTATATCCAACGTGACCATTATTACTATAAATAGCAAACCAAAGATAACAGAACATCCCAATGACACCAAAGTGTACGCTAAGGATGGAAAGGGACTTTTGCTAGTGTGTAATGCAACAGGTGAACCTGAGCCTGATATCGAATGGTTCTTTATTTCTCGATTTCCAAACAGCTCAGAAGTAAAGGTATATAATGATAATGGATCTTTCTTGTATTACGAGAAACCGTCGCAAAATTACTCTGGATACTACTACTGTGTTGCCCGTAATATTCATGGACTTGTTCAGAGCAGAAAAGCAAAGGTTTGGGTGTTAAACATGTCTCCTGGCGAACCAAGGCTTGGAACAAGGATTAATGTCACCAAAACATGTAAAAGTCAAAGAGGTTTGTCCTCGTGTGGAAACGTCCATTCGGGAAGAGATCTATCTCACATCAAGAAAGCCCTCGCCATGTCTTTGAGTAACCCACTATCGAAGGTCATTAACATAAAGGTTGTCTCCAATGGCTTACAAACTGCTACTGTCAGCTTCTTGTACGCAAGCAAAAAAACAATAAAGGAAGTCATCCATGAACCTATTCTGAATCCAGTTGTTGAGTCCTTTGCCAGAAAACGGAAAACGTTAGTAAATGGCTTACAAACCTGGTACCAAAAATTGAAAAATGAATCATCTTCAATTGTCATTAATAATAATGAAGAGATATTTGGGGATGCAGACAGTTTAACTGTGTGGGTTACTCCACCGGGATGTTTAAGAGGCCAAGGACCTCATTCTAATGGCTTCATGTGCTGTAAGTTATATATTCAGTATTTCATATAATAATGATAATACTTTATTTGTAAGGTGCGCATGATCCTAGAGTTCTAAGGCACCTTACAATGATAAATAATAAAACATTAAAATAATGATAATACGATACTTAAAATAGCCCACTTTCGATATTTTGGTTGAGTGATTACAAACAAAGCAATTCAAGACGAGGCTCCGGAGAAACAATGGGGTAATTAATCCTAATATATTATCATTTTTGTTTCCCCGGAGCCTCGCTTTGAATTGCTTTGTGCTTTATCACTCAACTAGAATATCGAAAGTGGGCTACTGCCTAATCTAAAAGAATAACAATTAATGAAATAACTTAGAAATCCTGCTTAAAATATATGAGTCTTAAGATTTGATTTAAAAGAAACAGCACCAGAGGTAAGTCTAATGTTAAGTGAAAAACTATACCAAAATTTGGGAGCACAAACAGAAAACTCCCTATCTCCATAAGTTTGTTTTTTAGCTTAAAAGCTAGTTAATTAGATGACGGAACTTCTAGTAAAAACTGGGATGGTACCCTATAATATTGTGCAGATAAATGCTAAAGGTAATTTTCTAACAACATCTTGTCTAGACAACTGTCCACCTGGAACATATGGTAACGCAGACGGCCAGTGCACTCCGTGTCCAATCAAAACCTATCAGTATGAACAAGGACAAACCAAGTGTTTGTCTTGTCAATACGGATTCACCACCAAAAGAAAAGGAGCCTTGAGTCCTGTCGAATGTTACGATGCGCGTAAGTAATTTATTATTTATTAGCAATGTTTATAGAGGCGGACGGTTTATTTTTACAAATAGATAAACTTATAGAATACACTTATTTGCATTCGTATTGTAGGTCCATTGCCACCAAGAAATCTACAAGCAAATGCGAAAAGTTCAACAATGCTTCAAGTCAGCTGGCTTGCACCTAAAGAAGACAGCGATTCGATTTCAAGTTATCTCATTAGAGTAAGTAGCCGTTGCTAAGATGATATAACTAAGTGCAACTTATTCTTGATTTTTCTCAAGTTGTTTTCATCTCATGTAAGTCCAATAATGTTCCGTACCCCGTAATTATTCTTTTAAAATCTTTTTTTCTTGTTTACCTATTCTGTCATGCATCGACCATGCATCTATATTCTCATACTTTATCATAACTATCTATCAGTATAGAGATTCGACTGGTAGATTAAGAACAAAAAGAGTACCTAAGACTGTGACCACTTGGACCCTGACAGGCCTCAAGAGCTTCACAGATTATCACATTGCAGTGTATGCAGTGAATTCTTATGGAGAGAGAGCATCCAGGATTATCGCCAAAACAAGAAAGGGTGGTATGACATATACTAAAATTTTTATGGTTTGAATCTAATAAATTATCAAAGGAAACAAAATACCCTTCAAAACTATTTTTCTTTTGCATGCCACAACGGAAGTAACTAAACTTGTTTAAAGTCATGAGAGCCGGAAAAAAAACCCTTCAAGAAAGGGAAAGAATGAAAAATATACTTTACTCACGTACTACACCGAGACCGGCGAGACTCGAACCCAGTTCCCAGTGGGAAGAGGCGAGGGTTCTCACCGCTACTACGCCACCCACGTCGAAGTATTCATTAAAGGGGCACTTGGATGAAAATCGATGAAAATTGGAAATGCCTTGAAATTTGGTTAAATTTATCTATATGGCCCCAATAGTAGCCAAGCAACATATTTTCTTCACAGTCAAAATTTGCGGATAAAAATTATATATTTTTTTCAGCATCTAAATTGTGAGTAAATGACGTCATTTACTCTATTGTTCTTTAAGTTTTTAAACCAAAATTTCTCAACTGCGAGTGGTTCCCAGGCTAAAATTTTTGCCAATCTGGTTTTCATAATCATGATTGAGTCATATTATTCTTAAATACTTAAACTATTCGGACTTTCAAAATATGGGGCGTTTTCATCCAAGTGCCCCTTTAATGTTCACGGAAAACGCGTAAATGAAACATTAATTTTAAAATCGTTCATATTTTCAGCTATCTCACTATCAAATATATTGCTATTGTTATGTTGTTATCTTCAATTCCTCTTCAAGCGTTTGCATTGCAAAAAGCCGACAGAAAAGTGACCAAAAATGAATGGTAACGGATGTTACGGTTGCATAAAGTTTTCTCGGTTTCCCGTTAATGAGCCCATTTTAATGGGATTAGAAAAACAAGTTTTGAATGATGTTATAAGAAGACGTGGTCTGCTTATTTGTGTAATAGAAATTGCAGTTTAGTGTATCTTGTTTACGTCTATCCTCGTTGTCTTGGGAATTACCATCGAAACTGAAATTCACATGTAAAATTTCAGCTAGCAATTTGGGAGTAATTTGTCATATGTGGTATGGAACCTAGGGGGTACGCTTGAGGTGTTTTAACTGTAACTAACAAAATTAAGTTTATGTATTTTTTTCTCTCTGCAAAAGAATGCCCACCAGGAACTTTTAAAGCCAAGGACGGCAATTGCAGGAAGTGCCCACCAAAAACATACCAACCACAAGCTGGACAGAAACAATGTATTCCTTGTATTCATTCATTGGGGCCGCTTAAAGACGTGGAAGGGAGGACAACATGTGAGAAAGCAGGTAAAAAATGTAAATTATTACAATACTTAAAACGTTAGCCTCGGACGAAGAGCGAAAGGACGTCTGTTTTCTCAGGCTATTAAAGCGTCATGCATGCACTTTTCCGCCCAGGAATGCAGTATTACGTTGTGTACTCTAGAGTTAAAGAGGTGAAATCCAGAAATTTGCATTGGCAATATAACCATACGATTTCAAATTCCACCATTGGCAAAAATCGAAAAGCGCAACGTAAAGGGAATCCGAATTAATTACATTATATTTGTCCTTCAAATATACGTTAGTGTAAATTAGACATCCTTGAACAATATTTACCCCAGCCTTTTCATACTTTTAACATTTTTCAGGTTCAGGCAAGCCTCGCAGTTTTCTTTCATTTTCACCCGGTTCTGACTCACTTAAACTTTTATGGTGGAAACCTAAGACTGGTAAAGTCAGTCATTACGAGCTTGAATATTGGTTTACTAACCAAACTCTAGTAGGGACCATTCCAGCTCTTCCTGGAAACAAATGGACATACCAGCTACGAGGTCTCCTCAAGTACACATCGTACAGGCTAAAGCTTTATGCTGTTATAAATAATAGACGTAGCAATCCTGCCGAGATTACTGTCCGTACTATGGACGATGGTAAGTGTGGCCTACGTACATTGATTTAAGAGAGAATTTCAGCAAACATCGGGCATACGTCGGCAACAGTGAAAAATTCGATTTCCCTCATATATTGCTATTAGGGCCTTTGTCATTTTTATCCTCTATTATCAAGCAGACTATTTTCCGACCCCAACTGGCATATATCAATCCCTTTTACTAGTCTTATCGTATAGAGAATGTATTTTATTTTCTATGTTGCGGTTGAATATATTATTCGATTCATTTGAACCGCCTGGAGCAAATGTTTTCCTGGTCGCCACTCTTTTCTTTTTCTTTTAGTTCCAGGAAGGTCTCCAACAATTACGTCTGTCACCGGCGTTAGTGCAACAGCTATTAACGTAAAGTGGCAACAACTACCCATCAGCCAAAGAAATGGTATCATCCTTGGTTACGTTGTTTATATCAAGAGAAACTCGGACCCGATGTTCAAGAAACAGAAGATAGATGGAGGACCTCAACTATCAACTGTTCTGGCGAACCTCAAGGAAGATACGCTCTACTGTATCAAGATGACTGCATTTACACGCAAGGGTGCCTATTCAAATTGGCAGAGAAACGGCTGTAAATACGCCAGGACACTAAAAAAAGGTTTGTGCATGCTAAATATTCCACAGGACACGGATAATGGATCATTTGAGTTAATAATTGATAAGATTGTAAATAAAGTAGTAACTTATGTAAAATAATTAAAAAGTTTTTGAAAAAATATATATATATAACTGAAAACATTCTAATTGTCCTATATTTTCAGGTTTCTAGACTCAAGCACCTGTTTTCAGTTCAGTAATCATCCTCCGCATGTTATTACCTAGCTAGAATGGAAAAAAGGGAAAGAAATGGACCAAAAAAACAACATGTCAATCACAACTTTGTATAATTCTCTTGATTTTAATGTTATCTCTTTCACTAAAGCACTGATATAATCATAACGTCATTGACGTTTGTGCACATGCATGCGTGCGCACGTTGATCATGATCAAAGCATTTCAGCATTATTGATGTTTCTTCATAGTTCATCCATAGGTTTAGCGTGGACAAAAAAATTCGCATATTATATTCTTTCATGTGATAGTTTTTGATTTTTTGTAGACATTCAATTTCTAGTTCATTGGTTAAGCTTATAGCTTTTATTTTCCATGCACGGAATGTACTAAAAATGCTTTTATTAACTTCAATTATCACAGTTTTTAACAATATATCATTATTACCATGCATATTTTTTATTACTGGGTTTTAAGGGCAGAATAGTAAATTGAAGCGCATGCGCATGCCTACACGCCCATGCTCTTTCTCTTTGGCTTCTTGGTTCCAAGGTCCAAGGCACAACTTTGTTTTAGAAATTATTCGGGCATTAAAGCATAATTCTAAAAAACCTTGTGCCTAGTTTTGATTTACTACTTAAATATGCTTTCATTCAGCTACCAAGGTGACTGTGTTGTTTTGTCTCTACGAATAATCTACATTCGGTAGTAAACCTGAAATAAGTCAGTATCCTAAAACAACCTCTCGACTGATCAAAGTCAGGGGCACGGCTAACCCACAGATCGAACCCTGAAACAACCTCTGGGCTGATCTATAAGTCAGGGCACGGCGAACAGCATTAGACCCTCAATTAAACAACGTCTGGCCTCGGTTTGGGGAGAGACAAACTCTATGCTCAAATGTGATGCCGAGTCCAGGAATCGAAGCTGAGACCCCAGAGGTGATCATGAGAGACGAGTTGACTACCGCTAGACCACCCTTGATTCCCATGATATCATATAGCCTCGTTGGCAGCCGTTCTTAGTGTCGGTCCCAAGATCCCTCCCACTAGTGGATTTTGAGACCGACACTAAGAACGGCTGCAAAGGAGACTACATATCATAAAAATAGCATACTTATAAACGAGGCTAAGCCTGAGCAAATGAGTCTGTGGGCATTAAAAACAGCGATTTACTTTGAATGCGAAACTGGTGTTGGCGTTTTACGAAAAACAGCTCTGAGATGGGAAAATCTCAGACCGGAAATCTGCCAATCAGAGCGCGCGTACTATCGTAGCCATATAATAAAAAGACATATTTCTTCGAGTTTCCATCCAAACACTCGACTTAAATTCCGAACAGTTTGATTGACGGAAGAGAATCGACAAACTCACACAACAAAGTCGGGCGCGTAGCAATGAAATTGGTAGTAATGATTGGTTTCTTGTTTTGCCTTCCCTAACACTGAGACCTACTTATGAGTCAACTCTGTACATCTCATTCCGCTTTCCTTGTATTTTCCTGACTACCTTGTTTCCAGTTGCCTTCGCTGACCTTCGCTTCGATGGAAATCCTTTCTGCCGGCAGCTAAAATGAATTGCATCGTACAGTCTATTTAATTAAGTATCTTTCGGTTGATTTCAGACCATTAATATCTAGCAGCTCAAATTGTTTTGCCTTGCCTTCAGTTCAAAACAAACTGTACCACACCACTGCATGGACAAATATATCCTCCTAAATTTCCGTTTTTTCCTTCGTCTGATGTTTACAATTCGTTTTGTCCTGTTTCATTACGACGACTCCTTTCTACAGCAAAGAACCTTTTTGACCAAACTCTTCCATCTAGAACTTTGAAAGCTAAACAGATATGGATCAAGAGCAGCGTTGATCGAAGCAACCAATGCTGCTGTTGTTAGGTAAGGATTGGTTGATTGTCCAAGTATGAAGTAACATACATATAACGGATTCCAACACACCACAAATGTGACAAGTACAGCAAGAACACACAAAGTGACTTTCTTTTTCTTCTTTCTGTCGGTGATCTCTCGTTCTCCTGTAGGTTCGACTGTCTGCTTGCACCAGAGGGAAATGCATATCTTTGTCAGGAAAAACACCATCAAAACTATGTTACATACTGATTCTATCAGAATGAATAAGGAATGGAATTTAGTGTTCGTTGCATTGACAACGTTGCAGGAAAAGTAGTCTTTGTTAAACTGACTGTAAAAAATTACGGGTAACGCCACAACAACAGAATATATCCAAGACACCACGACGAGCACTTTGACGATCTTCGGTGAGAAACGCTGACTGAAGGTGTGAGGACGACAAACAGCAAAGTATCGTTCAACTGACAAACATAACATTGTCATGATCGAAGTTCTGGACGCCATCCAAGCGATGTTACTTTTGAACAGTAATTTACACAGCCAGTCACCATCTGGCATGGAACGACGAAAGAAAGGTAGCAAAATATACTCAGGAGCAAGAAAAACACCAAATAAAAGGTCTGCTATAGCCAAGTTTAACAGCAGATAGTTTGTGGATGTTTTCATTCCTCGTTCATTGGTGATGATGTAAATAACAAGGGAGTTTCCTGCTATATTGAAGACAAGAACAACAGAATAAAGAACAGCAAAAATTATATCTTGTGTAGATGACATGACTTCGGGGTATATCGTGCACTGATATGATGAAAAATCAACCTGTGCAGCTCAAGTCAAATGTCGAACTGGCGTCTTTTTGAGGTGGGAACCGTCTTCTTAAGTATTCAGGATGTGTTGCCTGTCATGTTGTTCCCATTGCACAAATACGCAGCTGTTATTTCTTAAATTTTAATAACAACATTTTGAAGTATTGTGTTTTTGATCCGTCAGAACATTATTATACTTATATATATAAAGTTAATGAAACTCCATTTCATTTCATATTACAAATTACAGTGCTACGCGCCGTATCGTGAACACTTCCACAAGTTTTTGATTTATTTTTGACAACTTTTTGACATCTTTTTGACAACTTTTAATTGTGTTCTCTACCGGCTAACCAATTAGGCATCGGCGCTTCACTTTGATGTCTCGATATCGTAACATCGATGTACAAACTCCGTACTGAAATACATGTCATCCTGTTTGCCAAACGTTATTTTGAAATTTGACAACACTTTAGAGATGGGAGATTTAATGAAATTAAGGGTTCTTTCAGCAAGTTTATTAAATTTCTTGCTATTTTTGTTGAAACGATTTTAATTTAAAAATGGTTTATCTTCAACTTCACCAAGGTAAATCACAATAGAAGGTTGTTCGATTATTGTTATTTAGTCCTTTCTATTGCATTTTATTTCAGGGAAGGAATACTCGAACCTGTACCTCGGTGTACCAGAAAACTGAGCAGTTCAGTCCAAATTGTGAAAATATATTGGCCTTAAAACATTAATCTACGACTTTTTTTTAATTATTCGCATGTAAGCTGAGTGGTTTTCTATTTCTTTCGTGTGATTCAATGGTTTTCCACCTGGCTCCTCAGTTTTATTAATTTATTTACTTCCAAAGACCTGGAAGTCATAGTGAATTGATTTGAATTAAAAAGACATGTAAAGCCGTTGCTCTTAGTAAATTCAGGCATAATTCCTCAAAGTCTACTAACAGTCAAATCAATTCCTTTTATTTAAACCACCTCATTATTCTGCATTCATGCTTCCGTCTTGGATCTCGACTTGTCGCTGGTTTTCTCTTTCTATTTCCGCTTCCTAGGTTTTGTACAGGGGTTACTCAGTAAAAATTGCAGGAGTTCACAGACATTGCCTGGCCTTGCCTTGCCTTGCCTTGCCTTGCCTTGCCTTGCCTTGGCTTGCCTTGCCTTGCCTTGCCTTGCCTTGCCTTGCCTTGCTTTGCCTTGCCTTGCCTTGCCTTGCCTTGCCTTGCCTTGCCTTGCCTTGCCTTGCCTTGCCTTGCCTTGCCTTGCCTTGCCTTGCCTTGCCTTGCCTTGCCTTGCCTTGCCTTGCCTTGCCTTGCCTTGCCTTGCCTTGCCTTGCCTTGCCTTGCCTTGCCTTGCCTTGCCTTGCCTTGCCTTGCCTTGCCTTGCCTTGCCTTGCCTTGCCTTGCCTTGCCTTGCCTTGCCTTGCCTTGCCTTGCCTTGCCTTGCCTTGCCTTGCCTTGCATTGCCTTGCCTTGCCTTACCTTGCCTTGCCTTGCCTTGCCTTGACGACTATCTTTTACAGCATAGGATCTTTTGCACTAAAACCTTAAATATTGAGCTCTGAAAGCTAAACAGATAGGGGTCGAGAGCAGAGTTAATAGAAGCAATCAATGTTGTTGGAGCTAAGTCAGAGATACCGTAACTTGAGAATCCCATTATTGTGTAATTTATATATAAGGGAATCCAGCACAGTACAAATGTGACAAGTACAGCAAGAACACAGAAAGTGACTTTCCTTTTCTTCTTCCTCTCGGTGATCTCTCGTTCTCCTGTAAGTTCGACTGTCTGCTTGCACCAGAGGGAAATGCATATCTTCGTCAGGAAAAACACCATCAAAATTAAGAAACATACTGATTCTATCAGAATGAATAAGGAATGGCTTTTAAGGAACGTTGTAATGGTGATGGTGCAGATAGATTCTCTGTTGAAGTGAGTATGAACAAATACGGGTAACACTCCAACAACAGCATATATCCAAGACACCACAACGAGTACTTTTACGATCTTCGGTGAGAAACGCTGACTGAAGGTGTGAGGACGGCAAACAGCAAAGTATCGTTCAACTGATAAACAAATCATAGTGAAAATCGAAGCTCTGGACATCACCCAAGCGATGTTACTAGACAACAGTAGTTTACACAGCCAGTCACCAAGAACTCCATCTGCCATGGAATCGCGAAAGAAAGGCAGGAATATGAACTCAGGAGCAAGAAAAACACCAAATAAAAGATCTGCTACAGCCAAGTTTAACAGCAGATAGTTTGTGGATGTTTTCATTCCTCGTTCATTGGTGATGATGTAAATAACGAGGGAGTTTCCTGCTATATTGAAGACAAGAACAACAGAGAACAGGACAGCAAAAATGAGTTCCTTCGTAGCTGGCATCACTTCAGGCTCGATCCTGCACTTATATGACAAAATCAACCTGTGCAGCTAAGTCAGATATCAGACTGAAATGAGGTGGGAACCGTCTTTTTTAGTATTAAGGATGTATTGTCTGTCAAGTTGTTCCCATTGAACAAATACGCAGCTGTTTTTTTCTTTTAAGAACAAAATTTAATAACCACATTTTGAAGTATTGTGTTTTTAATCAGAACATTATTATACTTATATATATAAGGTTAATGAAACTCCATCTCACTCCATATTACAAAGATCAAAGCTGCCTTCATGGATATTGGTTTTTATTTGATGAAAACCAAGCATGTCTAATTTCTGATAACAGCAGGACTGGAGTTATTGTTCAATCTCCTGATCAATAGAATGAGGGTCGTCTTTAATTTTGGATGACAAATCGAAATTGAAATTTTACAGAATTTTTCTTTTGACATAGACGAATGGGAGAGAGGATAGGTGGTAATATTCCAAAGAGACTCGGCAAAGCATTTTGAAAGAGAGAAATAAGCTACTGATGAAAGGAAGGGGGCTCGTCAGCTACTTGTTATCTCTATCGTATATTTTCGTATATTTTATATCATATACTTAAAACCCTTAACCAAGCCTGAAAATAATCATTCTTTTCATATGTTTCTCTTCATCAAAGATTTTCCAAACGAAGCATATCATCTCTTACACAGACGTTTGCTGAAATAACAAACGTGGTGCATCGTGGTCGAGATTCGGTACAACCATCTTTTGTTCACCACACCTTATTTGACGTTTTGTGTAGCAAAGCTATATAAAAATGTGTCTTGCTTTATCGAACTCAGTAAAGGCCTATAAGTATTTCATGCAGTAAATAGCGGTATGAATTTTCTTTAGGAAGCCCAGTTTCATTAAAACACCAGGTAATTACCTCCTCGTTGCTCCATAGTTTTGATAAACAGGTATAACTGACATCTTAATTCTTGCTTATGTAGCCCAAACATTTTTTATGGTCGTGCTTATCGTTCGCGCACAATATTCATATAAGACCGGCTTATAGATGGGACTCGTTACATCTTGAAAAACAATTCAACTCGCACCCTGAAATTAATTCAGCATCATTGAACATTAATTTCTATTACTTCAAACGCTGCTCGGCAGAAAACAACAATCAATTACAATCCTGACTGTACGTACTGAAATACATGTCATTCTGTTTGCCGAACGTTATTTTAAAATTTGACAACACTTTAGAGATGGTAGATTTAATGAAATTAAGGGTTTTTTCAGCAAGTTTATTAATTTATCTTCAGCTTCACAAAGGTAAATCACAATCAAAGGTTGTTCGATTATTGTTATTTAGTCCTTTCTATTGCATTTTATTTCAGGGAATTTTATTTCAGGGAAGGAATACTCGAACCTGTACCTCGGTGTACCAGAAAACTGAGCAGTTCAGTCCAAATTGTGAAAATATATTGGCCTTAAAACATTAATCTACGACTTTTTTTTAATTATTCGCATGTAAGCTGAGTGGTTTTCTATTTCTTTCGTGTGATTCAATGGTTTTCCACCTGGCTCCTCAGTTTTATTAATTTATTTACTTCCAAAGACCTGGAAGTCATAGTGAATTGATTTGAATTAAAAAGACATGTAAAGCCGTTGCTCTTAGTAAATTCAGGCATAATTCCTCAAAGTCTACTAACAGTCAAATCAATTCCTTTTATTTAAACCACCTCATTATTCTGCATTCATGCTTCCGTCTTGGATCTCGACTTGTCGCTGGTTTTCTCTTTCTATTTCCGCTTCCTAGATTTTGTACAGGGGTTACTCAGTAAAAATTGCAGGAGTTCACAGACATTGCCTGGCCTTGCCTTGCCTTGCCTTGCCTTGCCTTGCCTTGCCTTGGCTTGCCTTGCCTTGCCTTGCCTTGCCTTGCCTTGCCTTGCCTTGCCTTGCCTTGCCTTGCCTTGCCTTGCCTTGCCTTGCCTTGCCTTGCCTTGCCTTGCCTTGCCTTGCCTTGCCTTGCCTTGCCTTGCCTTGCCTTGCCTTGCCTTGCCTTGCCTTGCCTTGCCTTGCCTTGCCTTGCCTTGCCTTGCCTTGCCTTGCCTTGCCTTGCCTTGCCTTGCCTTGCCTTGCCTTGCCTTGCCTTGCCTTGCCTTGCCTTGCCTTGCCTTGCCTTGCCTTGCCTTGCCTTGCCTTGCCTTGCCTTGCCTTGCCTTGCCTTGCCTTGCCTTGCCTTGCCTTGCCTTGCCTTGCCTTGCCTTGCCTTGCCTTGCCTTGCCTTGCCTTGCCTTGCCTTGCCTTGCCTTGCCTTGCCTTGCCTTGCCTTGCCTTGCCTTGCCTTGCCTTGCCTTGCCTTGCCTTGCCTTGCCTTGCCTTGCCTTGCCTTGCCTTGCCTTGCCTTGCCTTGCCTTGCCTTGCCTTGCCTTGCCTTGCCTTGCCTTGCCTTGCCTTGCCTTGCCTTGCCTTGCCTTGCCTTGCCTTGCCTTGCCTTGCCTTGCCTTGCCTTGCCTTGCCTTGCCTTGCCTTGCCTTGCCTTGCCTTGCCTTGCCTTGCCTTGCCTTGCCTTGCCTTGCCTTGCCTTGCCTTGCCTTGCCTTGCCTTGCCTTGCCTTGCCTTGCCTTGCCTTGCCTTGCCTTGCCTTGCCTTGCCTTGCCTTGCCTTGCCTTGCCTTGCCTTGCCTTGCCTTGCCTTGCCTTGCCTTGCCTTGCCTTGCCTTGCCTTGCCTTGCCTTGCCTTGCCTTGCCTTGCCTTGCCTTGCCTACTATCTTTTACAGCATAGGATCTTTTGCACTAAAACCTTAAATATTGAGCTCTGAAAGCTAAACAGATAGGGGTCGAGAGCAGAGTTAATAGAAGCAATCAATGTTGTTGGAGTTAAGTCAGAGGTACCGTTACCTGAGAATCCAATTATTGTGTAATTTATATATAAGGGAATCCAGCACAGTACAAATGTGACAAGTACCGCAAGAACACACCAAGTGACTTTCTTTTTCTTCTTTCTCTCGGTGAATAGGCTTTTTTAGTGTAAACGATCTTCCCCGACTTCCCAAGATAAAGCTGACTCCTGGAAATTATCATAGATAAATCAAAAAGGACAAAAGAATTGCCCATGGCATTCATAACCAAGTAGTATGGTTTATCTATGGATTATCTAAACACAACAAGTCGCATAACAGCATTTTAGCAAATCCTTTTAAAAACGGGAAACATCTTGCTGTGATCATGCTGTGCATGTTTTGGCACTGAAGCATTCAAGAATTTAGCATTCAAGATTTGCCATTTTATTTGTTTGGCTCGTAAGTCACGTGATGTGTGACGTCACATCACATCACGTTGTCATATGATTGACAACCCAAGTGCCAACCATGCTTTGTTGAGGAGTTACGGCTAAGGGGCCACCAGATGCGTGTGGGGCCACCAGATGTGGGTCTATCACATGTAGGCACGATGGGGCCATGAGAGGTATGTGAGAGCGGAGTTTCGTTACAATAATGATTAGGTCGTCTAATAATATAACTAAAAGCTATAGTTCGTAATTCAAGTGCAATGCCATGCCTTTCCTTTAAAATTAGCTTCTAAGTCACGTGATGTGTGACGTCACATCACACCACGTGACCGTATGACTGGTGACACAAGTACCACCCATCCTACCAAGTTCCGTGGTCATAGCATATAATACCGACTATTTTCAAAAATGGGCGATAATGTTTGGCTCGTAAATCACGTGATGTGTGACGTCACATCATATCACGTTGTCATATGATTGACAACCCAAGTGCCAACCATGCTACCAAGTTTGGTTGTCATAGCATGCTTTGTTGAGGAGTTATGGCCAAGGGGCCACCAGATGCGTGTGGGCCACCAAATGCGGGCCACCAGATGCTGGTGGAACGTGCTAACTCTACTTGTGTAATCTGACAAGTAAGCGGTTTATTGCTCCTCTATATACTACTCGATTTTTTAATTAATCAAATTCCGTATATAGACTGCATTATTGATCAAAGTCACCACGATTATTACAATGCATGTTGCTATATTAAATTAGACAAGGAGAACAGAAAATCGAATAAAATAAACGATATCTTGTGTAGTTGCCATAGGATATACTAAGGTATAAAAATATATCTTCCCTTTTTGAAGCGAACGAGGAAAAAAAATATTTTTAGATTTCTATGCATAATAATAATGTAATCTGGCAAGTCACGCGATTAATTTCTCCTCTATAGCTGTTTTTGTTCCTCGTTCATTGGTGATGATGTTAATAACCAGGGAGTTTCACAGCCAGTCACCAAGAACTCCATCTGGCACGGAATCACGAAAGAAAGGAACTAGAAAAACACCTAATAAAAGGTCTGCTGCAGCCAAGTTTAACAGCAGATAGTTTGTGGATGTTTTCATTCCTCGTTCATTGGTGATGATGTAAATAACGAGGGAGTTTCCTGCTATATTGAAGACAAGAACAACAGAAAACAGGACAGAATAAACGATATCTTGCAACTGATACATGCTGCATCGAAATATCTGTTTCCAAGTGAGAATATTGAGAAATGACAAATAATCCAAAGCTTTTTATAGTGTAAAACAATTCTCGCTTTCGAGAAAAGATGTTAAGCTTCGCATTGAAAAAAGAATAAAAAGCTCAATCGACAACAAACGATGCCAAATTTCCTGAACGAATCAAATTAGCATCATAGTTAGCATTGACAACGCGATCCATGTGTCGCAAAATGCTAACATTCAGATTTAATCTGATTGGATACTGAAAAAATATAATCCAATTTTAGAAAATATCTTGATTCATTCTAATAATTACTGTACGTAAAGTAAAATACACGAGCAAAAACAACCAGTTACTTTATTCACGACTGCATTCGGACGATCAGATGTTCATTTTTATCCATTGGAAAAGTCTGATCAATGAGCTTATAATCAGAAAGAGTATTACCTGATCTAGGAACTAGAAATATTTCCTACAGTATTCCTAGAGAAAAATGAAGTTATCCATATGTTTTCAACAATTCTCTGCATGTAATTGCAGTCAGAAATATTAAATGTAAGCATGATGAAGGAACAGATGTCGATCCTTTGGTAATAATGACTAACGAACGGAGATTGATGCCACTAAGAACAAATCTTACGGATTAAGAATTGCTATTACTAAAGAATCATCAAAGACACCCGACAAATAAAGTAAAGAAACCGAGGAATAAATAAAATAAATAAATAATATAAATGATAATTAACAGTGGAATCGGCACCGAGTGGCTCTTCCTCCACTGCATTCCAATTGTAATTTAGAAGTTGTGTTTTGGGGAGGAAAAACCGGAGAACCTGGAAATACCCTCGAAGCACAGGAGAGAACCAACAATCAACTCTACTCACATATGACACCAGGCCCAGCGAAGCTCGAACTCGGGTCGCCTTGGTGAGAGGCAAGCGCTCTCACCGCTACGCCACCGTACCCGTGCTTCCCTTTTTGGCTGTAAATTGGTGTAAAACTAAACTTCAAAATAAGATAGCTTTCCTATATGATGGGTGTGAAGAGAATATCCCCATGAATCACAGCTGCTGTCCATGAAAGATTATTAAATATTTATTGGAATATTGTACAATGAATGTATGCAGCTGACTGGACCTTGGCAACAGTGGCACACTGCCTCAGTTCTATACTAGTGATTCTTTCGTCCGGCTTTTTTTGAAAGTCAAAGCAAGTACATTTAAAGTAGCACAGCAACGATTTCCAAGAAAATGTGTATGATTATATAAATGTCATGTGATATCAAAATAATTATGAATGCAATACTTTAATTAGCATCACTAGTAATTATAGAAAATCCCGTGCGCTGATTGGTCGACAACTTCAGAATATTTCTCTCTCTTTTTTTTAACTTTGATCATTAACAACCTCCTCGAAGACCTTTTCAGGAACTATTTACAATGTATGTAAGACAACTATAATATCAATAAGGGAAGAAGAGGTGTTGTTGTTGTTTGTTTCACGATTAATTAACTCTTATTTGTAAAATAGTCAGTGAGCCTCCTCGATGAGCATTCGCTCTTGGGGCAAACTGAAGAATATATGTGTCTAAATAAAAATAAATAAAAAAAGAGATGTTATAAGATAATTTAAGGTGACTGATTACTTTTGAACGTTCAATTTGAGCCCACGATGCTCGCGCGCACAAAATCGCTCAAAACCGCACAACAACCTTCAAAATTTTATTGAGGAACCATACACGTTTTGAACTTCAACAGTGCAAAAAAAAAAAAATTTTACACGGGACTCTATATTTTTCTTTGAATTTCCTAAAACAACAGGTAAAAATCAATCTTTTGAGAAATGTTTGAAAAAAAACGTAATCACGGCAAAAAAATAAAAATAAAATAAAATAATAATTGAATCGGCTGCAAATCGACAAATCCTTCTGTAGTTCCAAAAACTTCAGTTGGACAGTCTAGTACATTTTGTTACACTTCGATCGTAAACAGCTCGATCGTTTGGATATAACAACAGCATGTCGTCTTTTTGTGTCATCATTAACCTTAATGAAGATATTTTATGCTTCTTCAAGGACCAAGTCATGTAGGTTGACAGTAAGGTGGTATTTATACTAATTACTAACATAACACCGTAAGTCATTGAAGAACTATATATACGAATACTTCCAGCAATAAATAGATTTAAGTTTGACATGATAAGATTGTGAAAAAGATAAACTCTGTATTTGTCAAGCAAGCAAGCAAGCAAGCAAGCAAGCAAGCAAGCTAAGTGTTCTTTTTCACAATCTGCTCGGATCGAACAGAAATGTGGACTGATGGCAGGCGAGCCCCACTGAACATACGTACTGCATGCTTTGAAAATCATCCGGAAAGAAAAAATGAAAGGCCCAAAGAGAGATTTTTTCTGGCATCTAGCACACAGGGATCCCGCACAGGAAAACCGTCAAGATTAGTTTTGCTAACTATTCCTAATCATTCTCGCAACATTTAATTCAGTGTTCCCAGCGCTATGTCTTTGTGTTTTATACTCAGTATATCTTGTTTGTGTTAGCTAGAAAGGTCTAGAAACAAGTAAAAAAATCTTCTATTTTTGACTAATGAGCCGACGAACCCAAAATGCTCATCATTCATGATCATGTCTGGCTGTCTTATGTGTAATCATCGTTCCAATATAGGGAGCTTAG
>OZ025206.1:21287077-21414577 GCA_964019055.1 Anthopleura xanthogrammica | reverse complement strand
GTATGGACCCGCCATTTTACATAGTCGTCCGAGCCACAGCGAAGGTCAAGCCATTTCCAAATATTTTTAGAGCAAAGGCATCACATGCTTAGATCATATTCTAAGACCCTGAGTGTTGTTGGTCCGGCCAGGACTTGAGCCTACGATCTCCAACTATACCAGAGCTGTAAATATATCTAGCCTGCTAATGGTTACTAGACTTTCGCAATAAGCCAGTTCAGTACACATGCGATTTTATCCCGAATTTCTCACCTTCTTTTGTTTAAACCTTCTTTTGTTTTTAATTAAACAAAAGAAGGTGAGAAATTCGGGATAAAATCGCATGCGCACTGAAAACTATTCTTAAACTTTGAACTGGCTTATACAGACTTATGCTCTAAGCCGGAAGTAGTATGGAAAGGCCATTTTTTCCCAATAACAAAGTAATCTCATTTCATAAAATGGCAGTAAATGGCTTATTGTTGTAAGCGGACTTTTTTCTCAGATGAAAGGAATCTTTAGATATTTGATTTACTATCTTTGTTAGCTTATGGCCCTTAGACCTCGTTTCCATTCTTTTGTTTTAAGTTTCCAGCTTAGAGCATAAGCGTGTATCGTTATTATTGGAACTTAGTTATTTTATAAATATAATTCTGATTTGTGTTTCAGCAATACGCGTACATTCCAGAATGGGCTAAAAACATCCTATCCAAGTCTCCAATGGATAGAACAGACATCGATCTCAGCCAGTTACATTCCTTGCTCAAGGGACTACAATCCTACGATAAGTTTACATATAGGATACAAATAGCAATGTGCCGTGCTATGATCTATCAGAAGTAAGTATAGGTCAAGTAGAGTAAAGTCATTTGTAATTTGCGGAAAAATCCTTCAAATTGTATCGATACCCTGAAACAACGGCTGGGATAGTCTAAGTCATGGTACGCGGTTAACTCATAGAGAGTGAACCTTGAACAACCTCTGGGATGCTCAAAGTCAGGGCAATGCAAGGCTAACTCACAAATCGAATTGGAATTAAGATTGTCAGTTAGTTTTAGCGGTGAGAGGAGAACCAGAATCCCTCAAATCAAGCGAAGGGACTTGTAGCTAAACTGTAGCTAAATGTGATGCCGAGTTCAGGAATCGAACGAGAGACCCCAGAGGTGATCATGAGAAGCAGGTGCACTACCGCTAAGGCATCCTTGTATACCATTGATTAAATCTGCAAGATGTTAACTAAGGTTCTTCGCGCGTGTTATAATTCTAAGGATCGTTTTGTAGATAATCATATGTATGTATTACTGTTACAGAGTTGAGAATCGTCGAGTTATTATCCGCAAGGGACACGAAGGAATGGCATTCTATTTCATTTTTTCTGGTACTGTCTTCGTCAATGTTGAGGAGTTGTTGAAGAAATCGGGTCACGTGGTATGGCACACGTCGGTGGTTCTAAGTCGAGGAGACAGCTTTGGGGTAAAGAGCGACTAGAATTTTATATTTATCTTAAAAGAATAGACCCTATTCGTATTTTAAACCACATGTGATTCCCTAGATTACCACTTCTTTGCTTCAGTAACAGTTGTGCATTTCAGACCACGTGTCATTTTCTTGGGAATAATATTTTTTGTTTGAGTTGTATCCATAACCAAGTGTCTTCTCATGCACAACCATGAAACAAAGAAATTGGATACTCTAGGGAAAGACACGTGGTTGAATTGGGAAACATATCCTTTTTGGCTGACAACACATGGTGGTCAGTGTTTGATCGCTATTTGGAGCAGATACTGAGATCAGCCGACTAAAACCCGTCAAATATTATCAATGTTTTAATATACCGGCCCCTTGCAGCAAGTAGGAATGCCGCTCAATTGGAGGGTAAAACAATAGGCTCCAATTCTCAGGAGATTAAAATAGAGTGCAAATAATATAACCGTGAAATAGATAGCAAGAAATAGGAGATAGTTAGTGCTTAGTTAGGCAAGACATAGGAAATAAGCGAGGCATGACAGGAGCACGGGCTTTTTCTAGATCAACGACTCAGTGCACAAAAGAATGTGTTTCTGACGTTTAATGAGTTAAAAATGAAGACACAGGTCAATAAATCAAGACGCAGATACAACTATTTGAATTGTAATACTGATAGATTAATGTGGAATAAAAGTTTGTTCAAATTATCACGGTTGTTTTTTTTATTCCGCATTACAAAACCGCAGCGTAGCGGTGATCATTTGACTAATTAAACATGCTTGCACGTGCAAGACCCGTCACGGCTCGCTTATTTCTCCACTAATCAAATTTAGGCAGAACTTAGGACATAATTAGTCATTAGTTAGCTAGCTAACTATTTCACGGTTATATTATTTGCACTCTAATTATTTTGTTTTGCCCTCCAAATTGAGCAAATTGAACGTGAAAAGGTTCTATAGAAACTTCTTTTCTAAAGATTCTTTTCCCCTTTTGGATACATTATATACACCTGGATATTTCTTTATGTATATTTATCGCTGTTTTTGTTGTTACGGACAGGAATTGGCTCTTTTACGTAAGATCAAGCGAACAGCATCAGTTGTGGTGAGAGAAGACGTCGAGCTGTTGGTCGTTGACAGAGATGTGTTTGCTATAACGTGTCCCAAGATTTACGATAAAGAGCTTGGAGATAAAATAAGATTTTGCAAGTAAGTTAAGTTCTCAATATTGGTCTTCAACCATTAGTGGTTAAAAGTAGACCTCTTTACCTTGGGTGGAATGTCGTGTCATTCGAATGAAAAATATTATTCATCGTGGGAATGTAATAAAGAAATGATACTTATTTCGTTTGGTCTCATGTCTCATGATTGAGGGTCGATGGTAGAGGACTGCGAGCTGCTAGTCTTCATCAGGCGATGGTGTAGACTGGATGGTGCGTCTGTTATATACCGCTGGTCGGATCATCTGTATCATTCCCTTGACAATAATATTAATTAAATCCGTTAAACAAAGAAATAATACTCTAGGGAATGAGAATGACACGCGGTCTGAATAAGTATATCATAATTATATGGTGCTAGGTACAGAAATTGTCCAATATCAACTATGAACGTATTTATTTATCACCAGGAGTTTGGATATTTTCCACGCATGGACAGACGATATGCTTAGAAACATTTGTTTTGAAGCTCAAATTCAAGAGGTAATGTATGAAGGAACTGTTATTGATCATGAATACTCCAGCTTTTGTTGCTCAGGGTTAGCTATGTTGTTGTGTAGAATATTCATGTGTTCCAGTGAAGTTTTATGGAATTTCAAAATGTTTCTATTGTTGAAGTTGTGCATTCTTTATCTTACCAATGGTATTTTTGAATATCTTGACAGTCCGTGGTCAAGAAATAAACCCCTTGCAGAACGTCGGAATGTAGCTCAATTTAATTGGAGGACAAAACAATATGTTTCAGTCCAGTTCTCAGGAGATTGTAAATATTTTGTTTTGTTTAAATTTTTTCGTGTCAAAAACAAGACGCCCAATAAGCGTTCAGTTGGTTGCTTGGGAGTGAACCAATAATAACTTAACAAAATATGGAAACAAACAGGTACATGCACCACTTCAAAAGGAATGGCTAATTAAGAAGAGAAGTTTAATAATAACTTTTTTTTCAGTGGAAGTCAAATAAAATTATTGTTAAAGACAGCAGCAAGGAGACAGAATGGATTTACATCTGCATGCAGGTATGACTATAGATGGTCTATATATATATATATATATATATATATAGGTGACTATAGATTGTTGGACTTGAGATAAAAAATTCAGACTGGGAATCAAAGTTTTGGATGAAAATGCAGGAAAAAGTCAGAAAAAAACCTTTCCATCATTGCGGGGTACCAAGAGGTTTTAAGTGTTCTATAAGAAAAAGAATCATCAAAAAAGGATGGGCCCGTCCGAGAATTGAACCCGGGACCTCTCGCACCCTAAGCGAGAATCATACCACTAGACCAACGGGCCGATTGATGGTAAAAAACAGATTTTTTTGTGCCGGCAGGTTTCGTTCTGTTATTCAGTTGTCATTCAGTTACATGATGATACGGTAAGGTGAACGTGGGTTAGAACAAAATTTCAAGGGGTTATTATCAAAAAAGATTGTCCCAAGTCCGAGGTATCCCACCTTCAATTTATGTAATTGCGGGATACTAAGAGAGTGTGAACAGAAAAGAA
Source organism: Anthopleura xanthogrammica (assembly GCA_964019055.1). Classification (NCBI taxonomy): domain Eukaryota; kingdom Metazoa; phylum Cnidaria; class Anthozoa; order Actiniaria; family Actiniidae; genus Anthopleura; species Anthopleura xanthogrammica. The sequence continues at coordinate 21,410,409 of OZ025206.1, read as the reverse complement.
TCAGCAAACCCGGGACCTCTCGCACCCTAAGCGAGAATCATACCACTAGACCAACGGGCCAATTGATGGAAGCTTGCTTGTAACTTTGTGTGAAGTTCCATGTTTACACCAACTTACCGTAAAACTAATGCTAGCACAAGTAGAAGAGGAGGTTAAAATTACATTAATAGGTCTTTTTCCAGTTCGTAAAATACCGCTGTGTTCCTTGACTTCAGATTGATTTACGCAGAGTTAGCCTCGATTTAACACAGAATATGGCCGCATTTTTATATACACTCTCCTCCCTCGCCAACAATATTGTCACCACTGATTCGACAGTTGCCCGCACAATATGGACCCAACATTAACGTGAGGTAGAAAAAATTGGTAATGATGAACTGCATAATAATTATGAAGAATTATGCAGGTTCATTGTTTGTTCCAAATTTCACCGTAATGTGGCTTGCGTTCATATCTTTCCTGCATATGATTTGTTAAATAATAGCTTTGTGAAAAATCATCAAAACGCTAGGGGCCCGTCCGGGAATTGAACCCGGGACCTCTCGCACCCTAAGCGAGAATCATACCACTAGACCAACGGGCCGATTGATGGAAGTAGAAACATTTCGGTGCCATTGGTTCGAACGTTGAGAAACCTGTTTACTCATACTTATCATTTTCATACCCTCCCCTGTCAGAACTGATTGAACTGTTAAACAAACGATGCATCGAACCAACATGTACATCGAAGACGAGGAGGAGAGGGCCCGTTTTGACTAAAGTCAAAACTATAAAATGGGTCTTTGTTCAAGTCAAATTTGACCGTTGCTTGCTTTCATCTTTCCTGCATATCATTAATTACCAAGAGCTTTGTTAACAAATCATCAAAAATAATGGGGCCCGTCCGGGAATTGAACCCGGGACCTCTCGCACCCTAAGCGAGAATCATACCACTAGACCAACGGGCCGATTGATGGAAGTAGAAGCATTTCGGTGAAATTGGTTCGAGCGCTGAGACACCTGTTTACTCATACTTGTCATATTCATCTTTCTCGTGAAGTCAAAGCAGCTCAATACTCCAGTTTCACATTCGATGGAAACCGCCGTTTTTGAAGACCACAGACTCATTTGTACAGGCTTAGCCTCGTTTATAAGTCATCTATTCAAAGACACCATTAAAAGTCCGTGGGATTGGTATTATTCAACTTGCACATTCTTTACATTACAGTTGGCTGTTGCTAATGATTTGCAAAAGTCAACCGTAATGTAAAGAATGTGTAAGTTGAACAATACCAATGTTTTGAAATCCCACGGACTTTTAATGATGTCGTTGAATAGCTGACTTATAAACGAGGCTAAGCCTGTACAAATGAGTCTGTGGTCTTCAAAAACAGCGGTTTCCATCGAATGTGAAACTGGAGTATTTGGAAGGGGAAAAAAACAAAAGAATTTTAATCTCCTGAGAATGGAACCTATTGTTTTGTCTTCCAAATTGAGCTGCATTCCGACATGCTGGAAGGGGTCCATATCTAATGCTTGTACAATACTCGATAAGATTAGAATTACAGTTAATGCTGCAATTTTCGGGGGAAATATGGGCGCATTTTCATACCCTCCTCACAACTGATTGGACTGTTAACCACACAATGGATCGAACAACATCGAACACGAGGAGGGCCCGTTATGACTAAATTTGTAACTAAAATGAATCGGGGTCTTTGTTCCTGTCAAATTTGACCGGGATACAGTAGCTTGCTTTCATCTTTCCTGCATATCATTTATTGTATACCAAGAGCTTTGTTAACAAATCATCAAAAAGGGAAGGGCCCGTCCGGGAATTGAACCCGGGACCTCTCGCACCCTAAGCGAGAATCATACCACTAGACCAACGGGCCGATGTGATGGAATTTTGGGCTCTCTGTGAAGCTTATAGATAGCAGATTCCAATCCTCTTGTGTTCTATCTTCATCACAGGGAAAGTGTTCTGTCGTCAAGGCCTTGGACCTCAGACTTCCTTCAGGGACAGTTGGACCGAGAAAGGTTGTTTTCGATGAGCCCTACTTTACGGTGTTTGGAAGAAAAGGCCTGCGAACCCAAAACAGCTCATCTGATGTGTGGAAAAAGGATCTTGAGAAGGGCTTCAAGCAAGCATTCAGCTTTGCACACCAGGAAAAGAAAGTGGACGAAAGTAATGACTTGGAAAACGAATCGTAAGTTGACTTTGTACAGGAACAGTAGAGAATCGGGTTGAATAGCAAAGGCGTATGGAGAAGAGGGAATGATAGTCGACAGATGGACCGACAGCTGCAGGACAGGCGCACAGACAGACAGATATAGCTATGCGAACAGACAGACAGACAGATAGCAGCAGTTCACGTTCGTAGGAATTTGAAAGCGTAGATTTTTAGTATAGAGAAAACGTACGTGGAGAACTTGCAGAAATTCCTTCAAAGCAGAGCAAAACAAAACAAAACCAGACAAATCTACTCACATGTGATGTTGGTCCGGGAATCAAATCCACTGCCATAGTGAAGAGAGGCTGTGTATTAGCAGCGGCACACTACTCGTACTTTAGTTGCGGTAATACGAGCAACAAAATAGTGCAACTTGCATATCTCGATCGCAACACTTGTTGCGGATCAAGTTACGAAGCAAATGTGCTCGTAACTTGCAACGCATTAAAATTTTACGACTTTTTTACTTATATAAACTGCTAATTTTTGCGGAGGTAGGGAAAACAGAAACACGCAGGAATCCTCGAAGCAGCTCACAGGAAAAAGAAAAGAAAACAGATGCATAAAAATGACTGACTAGCGGGTACATAAAAAGTGTTTTTATTTTATTTTCCAGGTCTGACAGTGATTGTGATACCGAAAGCAAAACAGACAAGTCATCCACACGAGGCGAAAGCGCAAAAGAACGAATCATCGAGGTCATGGCGCTCTCCTACTCCAACATGCCTCACGCTAAAGGGGATTCACAATACTGCGAAGTAGATGACGAAAAGACCAACGAAAATAATCCAACAGTCCAAATAAAAGACCCCAAGTATGCGTCTCGCACAGACGAAGATCAGACACAGCTCATCTTGGAAAAAAAGATGCATTTGGACTCGTACACGTTGCTCGATCTGATGAGGTTAAAACACGAATCTGGGAGACTTAATAAAGATGTGGTGTATCTGAATATTGCTAGTATGCAGACTGGAGATATCTTTGTAAGTAGAAAGTGAAGTAAACAATCTTCGTAAAAATTTGGTCATTATAGTTGTGTGTTTTTTGTTGTAAAAATAGTAAATGTGTTCAGTAGTGAATGTGGAGTGAATCTCACTGAGGACGTCCTTTATACAGGGAGTGATGGTTATACATGCTTTCAGTTTGATCCCGCTGAGCTGCGCCACTGTTGTACTTGCGGTGACGTGGTTAGCGATAACATCAAAAAACAAAAGTTTCTCTATAACATTATAAACATTTTAGAGGGTCATAATGATCTCTTGTTATCCCTATTGTTGTTAAAATAAAAAATACACTATAGAGGCTTTGCACCATCACCAGAACTAGAAAACGCAGTTCGCAGTTTAATTTTAAGGCGATGTTACACGAGACGATTTGCAACGACGGTTTTTACGCAACGCATCGGAAAATCTCTTCAGTTTGATTTGCGATTTTTTGGCTTCAGATCAGAAACTCGCGACGTGCTGCATGAAGTCAAAGTTACTCTAAAAATCGTTCCATTTGGCATGTTACATGGTATAAACCTTTTTCGCAATAGCGTTGCGCGAAAAATCGTCGTTGCAAGTCGTCTCATGTAACATCGCCTTTAACTGATTTGAATTTGCAACCACATTTTTGAAAAGGGTCTATTGAGTGAGGGATGATCATGAAACACGTTTTAAAATTTCGCGTAATATCGGTTGTATGAGGGTGTGGATAGGGTACTCGATTGTTGGTGAATTATCAATTTTTTGACCAATTGTCAGTACCCACTAAGTACGGTTGAAAAAGCACAAGACAACCAAGAAAAACATCTTTTATAATCCACAAAAAGAAACACAAACAAGGAAAAACTGAAAACAGAAAGACAGAAAGAAAGAAAGAAACAAAGCACGAGAAAAGCTATTAAAAAACAAGCTTAAGAGTTTTATAACACTCTGTTACCTTTAGCCATTCCTTTATTTATTTATTCATTTTTTGCCTCCATAAACTAATAAATATACTGTTTTTCATGAATACAGGATTTGAGCGAGATTCTGATGCCAACAGGTCGCAAACTAATGTTGGTCAGCAAAGGAACCATTATACTCAGAATAAAAAGGGCAGATTATTTACGATACTCCAATAAATCAACCCTTAAACAAGCAAGAGACATTGCTTTAAGCACAGAGTAAGTATGACTTTATTACTGTTTATGAGTATGGTTTTCGGATCGTGTGAGTGAAAAACCTTCTGCAACCGAATCTTGTTTACATGTTTTCCTCATCATGAATTAGCCACTTTAAAAACGAACAAGGGATTGGGGCGAGTTTTGAATCTTAATCTAATTAACAAAAATGTTCTAATGACTTATCTGAGAACCTTAGACATTAATGAGTTAATAATGATAGTAATATTTTATCTAACACCAGGTTTACTAAATAAATACAATTGAATATTGCAATATTGCATCTCGGTCGAAAACGTTAAAAAATAATTTTCATGAAAACTCTTAGCCTTTTTGTATCAATAAGAAAATAATAAAAATTTTATAAGCTAAATAAATAAACATACATAGAATGTAGAAATAAGCTAAATTAGAAAATATAGAGAGTTGGACCTTTTCTGAGACTGATCGAATATGGTACAATGTGGTCTAGCTTTATCACAAATAAATAAAACGCCGATCGCCTCTCACCTCCGAGGTCTGGGGTTTTTATCGGCCAGTTGCCCCATGTAAGCTGAGTTGGTTGGTTCTCTTTCTGACTCCGAGGGTTTTTCCGGCCTTTCGGTTTTTCCTCCCTCCTTTCAAACTAACCCTTACTAATTCAACTGGTTAGAGCTGTGCTTTGGGGTCATGACATGGACTGTATAGCGGCTGCAAAAGGCGCCTTTACATTTCCTTTCAGTTCGACCCTGTTCAGCTGCGCCACTACTGGTTCTGCTGTACTTTTCGGTGCATGGTGATTAGCGATGTCAAGTTTTCAATTTCCTATATATGTTTATAACTGTGGAAGTAAGTTTTAATTATATTTGGGTCTCAATATGAGCTGTATTTATAACAAATGGATGGACTCTTTCATTGGCGTTGTATTGTTCCGTATTTGGTTCAAAGGGTGCTGGTTTATGGACAATGTTAGGGTCGTTACTTAATTGACAATTATGTTTGACCACATTAGAGTGGATACGAGTAGGTCGTCTCAAATGGCGCCTAACGAATCTTCTGAAAGCTCTACGTAGATCAGGCATACTAAAAAGCATGACGGTGGGGCTGATTGCGGAGTTGGAGTAGGCGAACACTGCGCTCAGTCTCCTCATGATAAACTCCGTCATGAAACTGAAGTTGAACTTTAAGATCATATTCACCGCGTAATACACCACGAATAATAGATATGGAATGATAAAACTGATTATGAGAATCACAAAAGTTCTTGTTCCATAAAACCTCCCCGAATTGTCTTTGGTTGTTTTTCTTCTCCGTCGTAAGAAACAAGCTAAACAAAGGCTAGTGATGGTTAAGATGATACTGGGGATGAGGAAGACAACAACTACAAATGATATAAACATGGCCTTGTATAGGAGTACATTTTGGTTATACCAGCATGTCTTGGTGTATGTGGTGGGGCCGATATCTCGAGTTTCTAGACTAAAAGTGGTGCTAGCAACGACCGATAAAATTCCCCCAGAAATCCACGCCCCTAAAACAAGTCCCTTCATTGAACGAATGGATGGAACGAGAAATGGATAAAACACTCCCAAATATCTTTCTATTCCAATCACAAAGAGATTGTTTATAGTTACCACTGGAAAGAGGATGGCGCAAAAACGGACGGTCTTGCAGACCATGTCATTGTTGATAACATCAGCAAAGTTGACTGTGACGGCGACTGGTAGAGTAATCAGACCACAAAAGAAATCAGAGAATGCTAGACTTTGAACAAAAATACTGACCACTGGGAATCGATCGAAAGGTCTTCGATTCTGAACGTTCCTTTTTCGCTTGGCTCGCTGTTTTGCCTTGATGTACAAGATGAAGGCATTGGCGACAACAGCGTAGATGCAGAGAACACCAACCAAGGAATAGATAACCAGTTTGGTAGTAAATACGTCGTAGGGCATAAAAACGTATTTCTTGGGCAAAGAAGGCTTACTGCTATTATTCATCTTAATCCAGCTCGATCATTGATGCCTAATGACACAAGATAACACTGCTATCACATATATAGAACTAGCTACGTGACAGAGCTTTCCTGTCACATAGAACTAGCTACAGATGATGTCCTAACATATGTTTTGCAAGTAATTAAAGAGTTTAATGAATAGGTAGTTCTTTAGGCGACCATTTGCAGGAAAAAAGTCGGACAGGCTCTCCTGCATGTTCGTACTTACCTATTCAACAAAAATACGATATTAATAATTCCTAACCTGATAGCATAGAAAATGGTCTTTGAGGTTGAAACAACGATTTAATAGACCTCTTCATAACTCTGCTTCATCAACTTTAATTTCACCGGCAACGAGGAAGTTCCATAAAGTAAAGCTTGTGAAACAATTATGTACTTGATAAACTGGTGTGCCTTCATTGATACACCAATATAAGCTTTTTAATTTATTTTAGCCGGGGGAGCAAATGCCACTAATTTAAATCCAGTGGGAATTTTTGTTCAGATGAACATGCAATAAAAAATTTAGGGTATTCTCAATAAGTAGATGGTATTTTCCCGGATGCAGTTGTTCGAGTTCTCTCGTTAGGCCATATACAATACTGAAGACATGACTTCATAACAATTTCTAGACTGACTTTCTAGATATTTCTTTCTTGTTTACCATAATTAGTCAGAATTCCTCATAATGAGCTAGCACTTGACTTAAGCTTTCTTTATTAAATGGGCACTTCAGTTCAGGTTGGACGAAAATAAGAAATTGAACAATGATTATTATTTATTCAAAATATTTCTCCGCTTCTGATTGGTCCACAACCCCCGGTTAATTTTTCGTTACAAGCATTGACTGACCAATTTTGGAAAGAAACGTCATTCGTCCAATAATTATTGGCCGATTGACGTCATTCGTCCAATGATTAAAAAAATTATTGGACGACTGAAGTCATCAAAGCCGCCAAACATAGATGGCTTCCCAACAGGGAAGGTTTGCTAACTTATCCGAAATGCTTAAATAACTGAATTAAGTTTATATTGAAAATATTTTGAATAAATAATAAAACAATTATTGAATTCGGCTATCGTATGATATATAGAGGATATTACATGGTCGCACGGAGATACGAATTTCATCTTCGAGTGTTGATATTATCTCTCACGAGTGTGTGCAGCGAACGAGTGAGAGATAATATCAGCACGAGAAGATAAAATTCGTATCTCCAAGCGGCCATGTAATGTTCTGTTTATTATATGAAATCTTCAATGAAAAATAATGGAGAATTTATTTGACACCACCATTGTTGATATAAATCGTATCCCCACTGGCCACTGGTGGGAGTTGGGATATCAATTTTATCATTTTGATGTCACTCAATATCACACTCTATTTCATTTAATAAGAAAAATTATGCATACCTCGAAGAGTGTTATCCACCTCAGCCTACGGCTTCGGCAGATAACACTTTCCTCGTTATACATAATTTTTACTAAGCCTCATCCAATAATTGCTAAATATAGATGATTTTCAAGAACTACTCTCACAAACATTTTTCATTTTAAGCACATTTATCACCAAGAAATTTTGTCTTAAAAGCTAAACGAACAATAGGGTTGCCAAGAGCAACTTGACTCACAATTTAGATGCTACAATACTGAATTGATAATTTTCATCTACCACTTTTGACTGTGAGGAAATTATGTTGCTTAGCGGCTATTGGGCCTTATAGTTTCAAGTAATTTCCAATTTTCATCCAAGTGCCCCTTTAATATACGTTTCAATAGCACATTTTAAGTCTATATTTTTCTTAAGATTTAAAACTGTGCACACTTATATACGTATTCATTGAAAGAATAATTAATTTCCCAATTCATTTGCATTGAATTGTTTGGCTGAAATATTTTTGTATTGCTAGTTTTCACCACGTACGTCATCATCAATTTCAAAAGCGTAATTTCGCATTCTAATGATATAAAAATTTTATAATCTTGTAAAGCGTTCAAAACTATATAAATTGGTCAATTTCCAAGGCTGTAGAACATTTCGTTGTGTGAATCGAATTTATAAACATGTTTAACACTAAAAATGTTTGAATTTGAGGGGGGATCATTTATATGACTTTTCAGACACGTAATCAGCGTAAGGTCAGAACTACGGGAACTAGAAAATCAAATTTGCACGACTTGGAAACAAAACGCTGAACTGATCCGAAATTTTCTACACTAAGTCCCGGTTTAGACGTCCAATTTCACATCTGCCGAATCTAATGTAAATGAGATCTGCAAGAATCAAGTTTATAGCATTCATAATTAATCTGAACGGTTTTTTTGTGTTTGTACATGACAAAACGGTGAAAACGAAGAATATTTTAGATTAGAAAAAACCTACTAATGGTCTATCACCAATCGAGCCCTGTGATTGGCTGAGCTACTAGGGGTCTATTAGTGATAGACCTCTAGTAGCGAAAAGCACTGGTTTTGAAAACCAAAAAAATATATATTTAAAGCAAAATCCAAAACTTTTTGCATCCTTTTATTGGACCGATTAGTAGGTTTTTACTAAAACAATTAGACCTCTCGCCCTCATGGCCTACGAGTCAATAGCCCATTCGGCCTTCGGCCTCATGGGCTATTGACTCGTAGACCATTCGGACTCGAGGACTAATTGTTAAATATTAAGGTGACTGACTACTTTTGAACCTTAAATTTGAGCCCACGATGTGCGCGCGCACACAAAAATCGCTCAAAACCGCAAAATTGTATTGAACTTCAATAGGGCGAAACTCTAAAATTTTGCACAGGACTCTATATTTTTCTTTGAATTTCATAAAACAACAGTCAAAAAGCAATATTTTGTCAAAGTTTGAAAAAAAACGTTTGAGAACGTCGTTTGAGGACGATTTTTGGTTCATTAGGCTAACAAAATACTCAATTTTGAGCTTACTTTTAAAACTTTCTTTAACTGTTTTTAGTCAGTCTTCTAAAATATAATAATGTTTAAAGTAGATGTCCTGAGAAAATTACATCACAGTTAGTCCAAGTGTCTTAGTCCCATTTCCCAGCCCAACATTTTGCAAAATCCCAATCCCCAGAATGGCTAACTACAAATCTGAGTCCCAGCGCATGAAATCCCATTTTCTTAACCCCAAAAAGGCGATTCCCAGCTCCTATTTTACCCCTTCAGGACCCTCGAAGTAGGGTCGTTTTCTATTTCAGCAACATTGCGTGCAAAAAACGGGTCTTGCGAAATGGCGCGCAACATCGTGTGTTTTAAGAGAGTGCTTTCTATTTTTAGCTATCCTACAGACGAAATCCTCTACCGTTCGTACAACGACCACTGTGCTTGGGAGAGCTACAAAAGAAAACAAGTTAATTCAACAATGAAAGAAGTACAAGAAGTCTGCACACGACACAATGAAGCTTTAGAACTAGATGGGAATTTTACTCATACACCACCCAAGAGTGTTAAGGGAATACTAAGAAAGGAGATAGAGGAACAAAGAAGACTAGAAGAACTGGATAACTACTTGAAGTTTGTTTACGATGCTAATAAAGGTAAAGATATGAATGAAGAGAATCAACAAACAGACAATATGGCTCCATTCGTTATTTCACATGCTTTGAAAGGCGATTGATCTTCTTGTTCGGGTGTGGAAGCGGGATCATGGAGAATCAGGAACCATGAATTACATCTTCCAAATGAAAAGGAATCATTTGAATATTTGTGTTGGAAATTTTATGAATCATGAATTTTTTGTTGTGATAATCCAGAATCATGAATCGTACAAAGTGTTGAAAAACTGAAAATTATGTATAGCATGCAGTCTTAAATCACCAAACTTAAAGTGCATATAAGAGCTACAGGATGGCTTCATTATTTCAAAGCCTTTATAAAATAAATAAGAATGGCGTTTAGTATTCTTTGTTAATATCTCTTTTTCGTTGCCGAGATATTCAATATAGAAATTACGAAGTGATGATCAAAAAGAGAATATCTCAGCAAGAATTAGCCCAAAGTGGCGGAAACTTATGTTGGTAATAGATCAGGGTAAGACAGTAGGTTTGATATGTTTGATAGTGTTGCCCTAGAAACACCCTCGGAAACACCCTCGTGCCGCATATGCCAGGCATTATGTTTTCTGCAATCAAACATTGACTGGCTCACACAGCATACCGGAATTCACAGATATAGGTAAAGAGATAAATTTGGCAGATGTTGCCAATATATTCAGTAAATGTATAGAATTTTTTTTTAAATTCATCGAGTCGTTTTGAAGTTAAGGGCATGTTATAGTTACCATAACAAAAAAGTCCAAAAATAGGGCTCATAGCGAACTTTAGTCAACCCAATATTTTGGAATATCAAATGGCAGGATTTCTTTCCAATTTTTTCTCATTACTCCAAAGTGATGTACTAACAGCTTTGGGTAAAGTTAGGAATTCAAAAACAGGTAAATTGACTCTTTTTTCACGACGTTACTAAACTATTTTGTTTTTGCAAAATTTCCATATGCTTCAAAACTTCAACTTCAAATTTCTCGAAGATACTCTCACAGATTTTCTTCAAATTTTCCGACCTTAAGCAAAATACTCATCCTCCAAGATATTAAGCGCGATTAAAAAACGTAGGTCGAAAAAAAGAAGAAAATAGGAAGTAAAGGAAACGCACTAACACTTCACAGGGATTTTATATTAATTCTGATTTCAGTAAAAGCGTATTCATTCGTTTAAAGTTGCACATTTGCTAATGTCTCAATTCTCATTTCCTTCTACTCATGAGAGCATTTCCAAATTCCTTATCTCAAAACCTTAGAGAATATTGATATCATTTAAAAAGGGGAAAAAAAGATTTACAATAAAAAGCAGGACGCGACAATTACTTGCTCGTGATTTTATTTTTATATTTCATGTTTTACACCCTGATTACAGTTACAGGAATATTGCTCCAAGTTAACATATTTACCCTCGTTATCTTATTATTGATTTGTTATCTTTATCATTTATCTTTACCCAGTGAATGCCGTCCGTTTGGGATCATGATTCAGAGCAGTCTCTACACGATTGCTCTAATTCTTTTTGGCTTTTCTGTTGCGAGACCGTCATCCGTGGGTGTTACGAGCTACTTTACAGGTTTCAAACTTCCAACGACGATCCCTGTGGGTAAAATAAAATAAATCCATAAAAACCCACGTCACCTCATCTTAATTCATTGATCCTACTACAATTATCATGTGGAATAGGAATTGCTACAAAAAATTCTGAAGACCCCCCTACTTTTTTTCCCAGTTTTTAGCCTAGCACTAGTAAACCCCTTTCACACGCTACGATTTCTCGTGCAAATTGTCTCGCGAAAAAAAGTATGCAAGTTGCATGCGTAATTTGAATCAATGGTGAATGAATGATTGGCTTGTGCGCGCGCTCTAATCACAAGTTGCACGACCATGTCACTCATAAATTTTTACAAAATTCGTTGCAGAAAGTAGGAGTCGATTCTACTTTTCGTGCAGCAAGAAAATGAAAAATTCAAGCTGCGGGAGGGAATGTCAAATATGAAAAACGTTCGTGCAACCTGCAATAATTTTTTTCGCGAGACAAGTTGCACGAGAAATCGTAGCGTGTGACACGGCCTTAAGAGAACATATTGTACTTATTTTCTTTTTCTGATCTCCTGCCCTTTCTTGAATATCTATAGACTTTACTTTTGAGAGTAAAACATTAATAACATACTCTTGGCCGTTGTCATGGTAACTGATTGCCCCAGCCAAGAAATAGTTCTGGGATGCCTTGAAGTCGAGAGGTTGTCTCCAGCCATTCACATAATCGGTGTTGGTGGTACAGTGGTAGCGATGGAAGCGGTGATGTTTACAACAACGGAACCTGAACCTCCTATAAGAAAAAACGGAATCCATTAATATCATATCAGATCATCACTAGACAAGTGCTCGGCTTTTTTTGTCATTCCCTATACGTTAAATGTTGTCCTTGAAGGGTCCCGAGTCAGTGGCGGATTCAGGATTTTTCCAGGGGGTTCCAAAATGGCCACCACGCAGAAAAAGCTGGTGCAATCGACTTCAACAAGGGGGTACCAATTTCATTTTACTGAGCGTAAAAAACATGATTGGCTTCACAAGATATCACAAGGAGACTTGCAGACTCCCCCCCCCCCCCCCCCCAAACTACCCCGGGATCCGCCACTGCAAGTCTGTCTAGTCATGTCCTATACTGGTGAGATCGTGAGAAATAAGATTAGAAATAGGTGCCTGGTCGAGAATGGCTCCCCTGACAAAATGTGAAATATCGAAGGTCTTTGATTTTAAGGACTTGTCAGAAATTAGCGGGGGGGAGGGGAGGGGTGCAAATTATAAATTGAGTGTTGAAAGTTTAAATTGAATGTTGAAAGTGATGTGGCCCTCCCGTGCAATGGAAATGAAATTTCCTGAACCTCCCCTTGGGCTTCGCCTTAAATGCTATGATCCCCGCCTTAACAGATAATACCTCCAAAACAAAATTGAAATAGTGGAATAAAACCTGCACGTCAGGGGCAGTTTACGGTAATTTCAAACTCGATAGACCTCATGGCAAGACGGTTTCAACAACGAAAGAAATTCTTTATGTTGTGGCTAGCTTCGAAGCTCTGTTTTGCTGCCGACCACCGATTGTTCAGGCAGAGAATACTGCCAATATAATTGAGTAGCTGAATCAAATCTGATGAGTATTCTGAACTCCAAGTAGACAGAACGGGTTCGTTTTCTACTCAGCTTTAATTTTTAACTACGGCGTGAGCCTAGAATCACATCAGCTAACGAGAAGGAGCATGCGTAGACATCAATTTTCGACACACGACACATAGCACCACCCCCAATCAATTACTTGGCAAGTTGGTAGCGTTGATTGACAACTGTCACATGGTAATAGATCAGACTATGCAAGGGATCCCTGTATCGTATGCCGGCAATGGCCTCTTGGGGAATGCCCCTAAGACCCCTGGGTACTTATTGCGCAACTTTTCCATTTTGTCGAGACGGAAAAAAAACGTATTTTTAGACTGGTTTTGCCACAGGCACCTCAGTAATAAGTTTTTTTTTAAATATTTGTAGTTTATCAGAAACCTGAAGAAATGATGACCACTACATTATAACAAATAATTCGGTCTCATCTCGATCGACATGCAGCAACGACTAGTTTTTATTTACCTAGTTGCCTGTCATTGCTTACCATATATTCAGCTCAATGAACAGTAGCGTACGAATGTCGCGGGTTTCCTGTGGTGTAAATTGATACCTCAGCGGCCGTAATTTTTCTATAACCGGATAGCGGATTAAGATTCAAAATAGTGTAACGCATTCATTTAGTAACAGTTGACTGATACTAACGGAGTGCGTTACACTATTTTGAATCTGCTATCCGGTTACAGAAGGATTACGGCCGTGGAGGTCTCATTTTACACCACAAGAAACCCTTGACATTTGTACGATCTTGCCATTGAGCTAAAGACATAGGGAACCCGTCAATAAATTAATGTCATACATATTTTAAAGCTTACGTACCGAAGCCGGGTTCCCTGCCGTATAACGTAGATTTTTAGAATTTCTTTTAATTAAGCATAATAAAAGTATAGAGTCCCGTGCCAAATTTGAGGGTTTTGCCCTGTTGAAGTTCAGAGTGTATGGTTCCTCAATAAAATTTCCTATATTTTTTTAAATTCCGAAGAATGTTTTCGAAGACCAACAACTAACAAAGAAAATTATCATTTTGCAGTAATAAATATGGCTCTTGTTCTTGTATGTGAAGTTCAACTGAATGCAAGCTGATGGCTATTATGAAAACTTTTTACGGAAGCCGTTCACTTTCCAACTCAAAAATAATTTGAACTTAACATTTGCTGAATAAAATCCTTTGTTCTATACATATATTCATATGTTCTATAATCTATGACTATTTTTCTTCGGTTTGAAAAAGTCTTCTAATGCTTTTGAAGGCTTAAAATTGTTTTTTCTTTCAGTTTTTCCTTCTTGTAAAATCGATCACGAGAAAAGGTGGTCACGCTGTTTCATAACCAACGACGCGTCACGCTTATCACTTATTTAGCACTATATACACTGTATAACTCTTGGGAGCTCCGCTTTTAGGCAGTGCCTAAATTTATATATTAATTAGGCTAAATACCTGTCCTCGCGATTGTTGTCATGGTAACTGCTGAATCCTGTAATGAAGCCACTGTATGGGCACTTGAAATGAACCGGTTGGTCAAAATTGTTCACATAGTGGGACCAGTGACACCTTCCATTGGCAACAGCTTTGTTCCGTCTGCAGGCAAATCTGAACACGCGATCCCAATGGCAACTGCTAAACATCGAGTGGATTTCAGTCATCGCTTGACCTAACCAAAGGCAATTAAAACAGAAAATACTTTGAAAAATGCTGAGCTCAAGATTTAGTTGTATAATTACTGAGCTAGTGACAAAAACAGTCAAAGTAAAACAGAGGAGGGTCCAGGGTTATCCCATGATGCATTGCGTTTCGTTGTATATTATCAATTATATTATACTGTATATTATGGGACGTCATCACTTTGTTTAAGAGTGAAGATCAAGCTTCTGGCTGAGTTTAGTCCAGTTGCTGGATACTCGGCATCTTTCCCAGAATTTTTCTTTATTTTACGTTCACTGTGTATCGAAAGACGATTTTTCTGTTTCTATACCCGGTCTGGCAGGAGTTGAATACTGAGCTGAGATGAAAGATTTCTTATTTTCTGAGATGAATAACTTGGGCTTTTCTGGTCGCTACATATATTCCAGTTCGAACTTCGCGGGTCAAAGGTCTGTGCTACATAATTCGAGCAGTGTTTTGCACAACATTTAATTACAAATATTGCTTGTTCTCTTATCGCTTTTTAGATGATTCGTAGGTGCATATTTACTATATCTTATCGTACGACGATGATTCCCATGATCCCAAGAGAAGAACATACATAACCGAATGAATGTTTTGAAGACGAATCGAAATTGCCCCGTGAATACTAACTACAATCACGAGAATTGCAAAAGCGAGGTAAAACTACAAAAGAGCGTTGACAGATACAACGAATGCAACTGTTTCTCTAGGCAAAGAGTAGTTATAGAATAGACAAGTTAATTAATTAAATTAATTAAGTTAATTGACAATCCAAAGCTCAGCTTCGGTATTATGCTCCTTTGCTTACAAAGTATTTCACGAATGTAGTTTTCAAAACTACAATCAGCTAGATTGGTCGTCAAGGGCTCCGGCTCCTCAGGCTGAGTCATGCGTGACATCTTTTTTAGTAAGGCCGCGCTGCGCTATGCATCATGTGCTCACCACATGATGGACTCGTATTTTCTGTTTCTCGGTACGCACTGAAAATCCTGCTATATGTGTGACAGATCGTGACCTTTTGGTCACACATGTACCTTTAATAGAGTCACGGTCCTACTTTTGACTGCCCTACATTACTACTAACTGATATTCAGATTTTTCGAAAACTTTTAGCTCGAAGAAAATGATACAGATTTTTCGAAAATAAGCTATAGACACACTACGATTGTTTAAGAAATCATCCAGCTTTTCAATGATCCCCCCTTTTATAGTTACGATTTTCGACTGATCCCCCCTTTCAGCTCTCCTATAAAACCAATTGAACCCCCCAAAAATCCTCCGGCTTCGGCTACGCCTCGTGGTTTTGAACCTGATAAAACACTCCTGCTCGTTTATCAAACAGTACTTAATATATTTCTTTTGTCAATTCTAGGGCACACACTAAAGGGGCAACCCCGTTTAAATAAAAGTTTTCATTTAAATAAAGGTCTATTCATTGAAATTCATGCAGGTTATTTTTTAAAAAGCTATATTACCTGAAGGGCATGTAAAAGTGAACGGCTGGTCCCAGTGGTTGGCCCAACTTGCCCCTGTTGTGCTGGGTTGATGGCAGCGCCGACGGCGGCGCCTCCCCCACCAAGCTTCCGACGAACAGAAGAGATCCAAGAGAAGGACACCAATGATGATGACAACAAGCAGCCTCATGATGATGGCTCGTATACACGTTCACCTGCGATCATAAGCGGTAATTAATTTACTGACGTCAGGAAATAGTGAATTTTAAGAGAACGTTCCAAATCAAGGGTGCCTCTCACGACTCGGGTTCGAGACCTGCATAGATCGAGATCATGCACATGTGAGTAGAGTTTCTTAGGCCTCTCTCTGGATTTTGTGGTTTCTCTGGGTTAATTCTCAGGTTTTCCCTCCCTCCGCGAAACCCAACACGCTAATTAAATTCCAATTTGATCTGTGAGCTAACCATGCCCTCACTTAGATCAGCCCAGTAGTTGTCTAAGGGTTCGATTTGTGAGTTAGCCGTGCCCTGACTTAGATCAGCCCAGTAGTTGTCTCAGGATTCGATCTGTGAGCTAACCATGCCCTCACTTAGATGAGGCCAGTGGTTGTCTCAGGGTTTGATCTGTGAGTTAGCCGTGCCCTCACTTAGATCAGCCCAGTAGTTGTCTAAGGATTCGATCTGTGAGCTAACCATGCCCTCACTTAGATCAGGCCAGTGGTTGTCTAAGGGTTCGATCTGTGAGTTAGCCGTGCACTGACTTAGATGAGCCCAGAGGTTGTTTCAGGGTTCGATCTGTGACTTAGAACAGCCCAGAGGTTGTTTTTGACTTTAGTCAAACTGCGTCAATACGTTTTTAGACTTTTTTAAGACTTTTTTCCTGCCTATATATAGTTCATGATTGAAACTGAAATGCGCGCAGAATACCTTGTAAAATTTTTCCTGTCTTGTACCTTACTATATTAAATGATTTTTCTCACTTTTTTCCCTCCTTTCTTGGGAGTTTTCTTCAACAATTTTTGGCCCGTTTTGTGTGAGGGTCTCAATGGGGTAGTAGCTTTTACGGCTAACGGTTAATTTTTTCCAGTTACGGTTAACAAAAAACTTCCAAATTAATTTGCATTGTTTAAAAAAAAAACACTAATTAACTTCCATCGCTTAAGTTAATGAGTTATTCATTACATTGTTGAAAAACACATTTAAGGTCTTAGGTCTATTCTGGGATGAATCAGTCTAGAGATCTTTACGAATACAAGCTAGTGTTACAAACCACGGTTATAAAAAAAATTACGGTTAACTTACTTTAGACTTTTTAGGCCTATTGCTTAATTTTTTCACCTAGTAATAATAACGACTAAATTTTGGGCCGTTTTTAAGGGTAACCCGACCCTCTTATACAGCCAAACACAGCCAAACATAGCTTTTTGAGAATAAATATTTATCATACACTTACGGTTGAGTCAAGTTAAGTTTGAAACTCCTCTGCTAGTAGTACACCGAGTGGTACTATGTAGTCGAAGTGATGTGATAGATTTCGTATGAAATGAGTACTTGATGAAGGGATGTTCAAAGAAATAACTTCTGTTTAACATAGTTACATGAAAAAACTTGTTCCAGTTTTATTTATTTATTTAGCAATATCATCTTGTCATTTACTGGGTTGAGATAAAATAATAACGAGGGTTTCTCATCAAAAATGCAATAGATTATAATTTCAATATAGTGCTGCCCAAAATAACCGTCTAGATGTGTCTTCCTGTTTACAATGTGACTTTAACACGGTTTAACAAGTTTGAAAATCGATTTTTTAAACAAGAAAATATATCTCTATTAGCTTTGTGGTTTGATACCTTTTATTTTTGATTGGGGAGCTTTTTAAATTTGTTCTTCATACATATTTAAAAAAATAAATCAGTAAAGGCCTGAAAAATCAAAGATGAACGCTTAGAGAAAACTGGGTACTGCATGGTAGTCAACAAACATTTAATCTATAACATTTAGTTTCCCTGATCAGTCATCTGTTAGTCTCATAAGAGAATATTTCATCACACGACAATGAATATCTATATGAAAAATACTTTATTAATTTATATAAACTGAGAGATCTCTACCCACTGGTATAGTATGATTTACGAACCTAATGCCCGGCTGAGTAGATAGATAGCTTTATTAGAAAACTAAATTGCAGCCTTAAGGCTGAATTACATAGTTAATAATGATAATAATAGATAATACTACAAGGTTTGAAATATATTAAGAAATATATAAATATATATGTATATAAAACTATAAATATAAATTGCAGCCTTAAGGTTGAATTACATAGTTAATAATGATAATAATAAATAATACTACAAGGTTTGAAATATAATAATAAATATATAAATATATATGTATATAAAACTATAAATAAGATATATTAAAAACATAGTGCATCGAGTCCTAATTCTATCAATTAAAGGGGCTTAAAATATGGCTGACTAAGACTTGATCTTGAATTGATATTTGATCGTTTAAAATTTTAGTCGCAAATGGAAAAAATGAATGATTTACGTACCCTGACAGTTCGGAAGTTTGAAATGTCAAAACTACGTTCATGACGTTTATTCCTTAAATTATATGATGACTCATGTTTAGAGGGTAGCAGGCTATGAAGCTTTGTAAAGAATTAAGAGAAAAATATCATATGCCGTTGGCAGGACTCGAACCCACGGTTTCGGTATACTAGTCCGACGTGTTAACCACTACACTACAAGGACCAACCGCGCTGGTTACGCAGCCAGGCAATGTTGTATATGTGGCAACTGTGGGGGTCCAGGGCGAACTATACCGAAACCGTGGGTTCGAGTCCTGCCAAGGGCATATGATATTTTTCTCTTAATTCTTTATTCTATTATTCACACCGAACGCATTTCATTTCACTATGAAGCTTTGTAGTTGCATCAGATCGAATGGTCTCAAGTAAATTACGACACAAGTCCCGGTGGTGATCCACCATTGTGATTGTAGTATTAACAAGGAATAAAATACATATTTAGAACCACGGAATTTGCACTGGTAGAGATTTCAGTTAGCAGAGTTATAGGATATTCTAAAGTAACTATCATTAATCATATACATACAATCGGCTGAGAGTACCTCGATTTAGTTTGAAATCTGCAGTGGGAGTGCAAATTTTGAAATTTTTGAATGAAAAACTTGAAATTGAACTAAAAATTGTTTAAAACTGCCCTATTTCATTATGACGTCACGGCTTGTTTATGAGGGGGACAGAATCGCCTAGAACAATAGAAATTTGAAAAAATATATATCTGCTAAGAAAAGTTTAATCTCAAATAGTCTGGTTTCCAATTATAAGGAGTATCGATGTTTAATTTATAGTATTTATTGCATTTGATGGCTATTAAGAGGCAGTCCGTGTAAGGATCGAGCAAAGTTGGAAATGGCTCTCAAATCGCCTATCCTCAAACTTTTCCTGAAGAAAGCCTATTATTTGCCCAGTACAATGGTGCAATTGGTTTTCCAAAAAAAAACATTTTCCGATTTTTTTAGAAGCGAATAACGAATTTCGCTATTTGAGGGGACGCGAGAGCGTGAAACTAGTGATATTCAAAAATTCGCTCCTAGAAAAAGCAAAAGATAATTTGTAACCAAAGTTTGTGCGAATACCTTTGTACCTTAGAACTGTTAGCTGAAGTTTAACTTTTTTTAATTTGACTAAATTCATCGGGAGATAATCGTCTTTGAACACGGCATACTTTTGCCTCTCTTTTAGGAATGTAAAATAGGCGAAGTATAAACTGGTCAAAACCAAGGTGGTAGCCTGAAAAAAATAGCTTTTTCCGATTAAAAGTCCGCGGGCACTTGCTTTGTGTTGCGAGGGAGCTTCTTTCTTAATAGCCAACTTTCACGTTTTGAGGGTCGATCGTTTAAGTAAACAAAACAGGCAGTTTGCATATATTCAGCTCGTAAGATGCTAGGCTCTGAAAAACTACTAAAACTATTAACTTTATTTAAATTAAATCTGTAAAAAGAAAAATGTACCAATTTATATTCACACAAGTTCCAACGATAATTTTAGGGACATTTCAATGGTCTCTTTGAATTATACAATATTTTATTATTTCTCACGTGGGTGTATTCAGAACACGATCGACCCGTTAAAACGTGAAAGTTGGCTAGTAAGAAAGAAGCTCCCTCGCAACACAAAGCAAGTGCCCGCGGACTTTTAATCGGAAAAAGCTAGTAGAATCAATGGTCTTTCTGGGGAAATTAGTGGTTTTATTTTTTCCAGGCTACTACCTTGGTTTTGACCAGTTTGAACTTCGCCTATTTTATACTCCCAAAAGAGAGGCGAAAGTATGCCGTATTCAAAGACGATTATCTCCCGATGAATTTAGTCAAATTAAAAAAATTCGTACAAACTTTGGTTACAAATGATCTTTTTTGCTTTTTCTAGGAGCGAATTTTTGAAAATCACTAGTTTCACGCTCTCGCTTCCCCTCAAATAGCGAAATTCGAACTCTTAGAGGAATCCAAAGCCTGTCAAAATAATTTAACATGGCTAATATTGAGATGCTACGGCTAAAACTTCGTTTTGGTTTTTCTATAAACTTCGTGTTCACGAGCTTCTTTGACAAAGTAAAACCCGCATCCAATTATCAAATCAAGGGAGGGGAGCCTGAACATTTTCTCGAAGCTCGTTCTAGCTCTCGAATTTGAAAGAAAAAATAATTTTATTAATAATAACTTTTCAGTATTTTAGAAACACTGGATCCTGCGTTTGTAATGAGAAAAATTTGAATTCTAGTTCCAATTTTGTTTATACCGAAAAACATTTGCCGTATCCTACCCTACTAAGGCAGTCATTGGTGCGCAATTTTTTCCCGTCGTGGGTTATGCTAACAACTTGAGCTTGTTAGCTTCGCGCTGATTGGCTAGTTACATTTTCTTGTATCACCTAGTTTGTATTGCTGCTGTTTTATCTCCCTCTGGCGACTATGATCCTTACAATACAATGCAATACAATATCTCTATTTTTTACCACAGATAAATAAATAAGAAGTTTACAAAATTTAAAAAAAAATTATTAATATTTTGGGTAAATCGTTTTCCAGAATAGCTAAAAAGCTAATCGAGCTGGAAGGACTATGATCCTTAGGTTTAAACCATTTGTTTTGATCTGACGTCATAATGAAATAGGGCAGCTATTGCCGTTTAGAACTAAAGATACTTGGATACTTGCTGTCATATATCGATGTATTGATATATTTAAGTATTGCAGAATCTTTGCAAATAGCTGTATATATATATATATATATATATATATATATATATATATATATATATATATATATATATACATGATATATATATATATATGTATATGACTTTACGTTGTACGCTCAAAGAGCATTCACTGACGAAGCCGTGACAGGCGAAACGTTTGGATTAAAGCCAATATACAACAACATATGCCTTCCGAAGTCTTTACTCCTACCTACATATATATATATATATATATATATTGTTTAATTCCACACGTGCTTAATGCTGATTTCCGTTTGGTTCGCATATGGTTCCTTCTTGAACGTTTGTTTGTGGTTCGCGGATCTCGTATTGAAATCCACGTCTGTTAGGCCTGCATATGTCTCCTGGCTTCCATCGTCTGTTGTTACGGTCGCTTGGTACACAATACCCCTCGTGAGACATTCATTGTCACGGCAAAGGGCAATCATCTTTTTACGGCAGTTGCACAATCTTTCTACAGGTGCGCTCTCTATTGTTTGTCGCAGAACCTTCTTGTTGTGCGAGTCAATTATACTCTTTATACTTGGCATGCAACTGTATGAAATCTTCAGTGTGTTACGGTTGAATATTGATCTTAGAGCACGTCCCTTGGGAAAGCATTCGTCAACGATGCGTAAGAACTATCTCCCTAAGTTGGTTTTCACTCGCATTTCAAAAGGAGGACTATTTAACCAGGTGATTTTTCTCTTCGGCTTGTTCTCTTACTTCGGTTGAGCCTCTGGTTGATGTTTTTTTTGGGATGCTTCTAACGATGCATCATTTGTCTGCTTTGACATCGGCGTAGACATCTACCCTTCCATCACAGAAAAACTGCTATCCGAAGCCATCGAATTTGCATCCGAATCAGGGACGGCGGAGCAGTTTTTAAAGTGGGGGGGGGGGGGGGGGGGGGGCTAAACTATTTCTTACCCACCCCTCCCCTATCATTCTGATTTTTTCACTTTTTATCGTTAAGAAATTAAAAAAAAAAAAATTCTCAAAAAAGTGGGGGGCCTCTAGCCCCCCCAGCCCCCCCCCCCCCCCCCCCGGCTCCGCCGTCCCTGCGAATACATCCAGATATCGCCGTTGGATAAACAGATTATCATGCATGCAAAGAGAACACGCGAAGGCGCGTCCCATTGGCCAAAGAAAAGTACATCAGACAATAGAAAATATCGCTTAAAACGGCTAAAAACCAGCTAGGAAGGATCTACATCATATCAAAAACAACTACAGAGAAAGGCTAGTCCAACTTTATAGCAAATGAATTTTACGATATTTTCGATAAGTTTACAAGACCACTGCTTGGGCTGCCTGTGGTCCACCACTCAAACGGTTACAATCAGTCAGCGGTCGTCCATTTGCATTGTTTGCTTGTACTTTTGGGTTTCGAAAGTTCATCTAAT
This sequence comes from Anthopleura xanthogrammica, assembly GCA_964019055.1. Classification (NCBI taxonomy): domain Eukaryota; kingdom Metazoa; phylum Cnidaria; class Anthozoa; order Actiniaria; family Actiniidae; genus Anthopleura; species Anthopleura xanthogrammica. Next base: position 21,387,539 of record OZ025206.1, on the reverse strand, counting down.
AATCCACAAAAATACTTAATTTAAACCTAAAAATACCTCAAAAAAGACCATCTTGAAGCTTGATTCGTATATAGAGATGTTTATATTCTACCCAGTGTAAACCGATTGCTTCAAACTTTACAACATTTACCGTAACGAATCAATTTTCTGGCTTCATGACTTTATTTTGACTTCTCGACTCGTCGTCACAGAAATTAAAATTTCAAAGTAAAGTTGTATTTATTACGATTCAAACTATGGCAGCCAGTGGTGGAAACAACAGATCTCCTAAAGATTTACCAACAATCATCAAAGCTCATCAGGTAAGATGATCAAAGCTGTTCCTATAAAATGTTTGTTTTTTTGTGGTTACTTGGCGTTACTTGGCTACCAAAATAAAATATGGTCTACACCGACGTTAAATCCTTAAATTAAAAAAAAAAAACACCAGAAAACCAAGGAGACACATTATAAGCTTAAGCTTTATACCTGTAATGTGGATTTTCATTTTCCTTAAGATAATCTCCATTGTTCTGCTGTTAAGATGGTGTATATATCAGCTTAATTATATGTAAACTATTTATTAAATTTTTTATGTAAATTTAAGCTTAATATTTATTTTGAAATGTAAGCTTGATTTTTATATTTTATTTTTTCCTGCTGTTCTTTAAACAGACATATAACACCTAAATTTTCTAGTCTTGTTTTGTAGTTTCTGTATTTACCCAGATTTTAAATTTAAATGTATTTTCCTAATAATATCTTGTTATAATAATATCAACAAACTCTTCGATATTAATATTGCACATAAAAGTAAATGAAAGCAGAAAGCTTTCTCATCAAGAAAGTTTCTCAAAGATAATTATAAAAGCAATTTACATGAGGTCCGATCTTTTTTTTTCGCTTCTAAATTCCAATTCAATATTGGGTTGTACGAGGACAACAAATAAATGCATATCAATTAAGCTGGGACTGCAGACGGGGGAATGGGGCTGGTAGTTACTCCTTTTTTCTTTTCCCTTAATATATATAGCCCCACCACTTTTTAGAATATTCTGCATTCCGCGGTCCCTGTTAAGTGGCCAGTCGTCAAATACCCAAAGTAGTTTTTTTTGTAGACTTTTTTTGCACTAAATTATACCTCTATTAATTTATAAGCAGCATGCAACCTCTGTATACATGTAGTGGCCACTTGTCAAAGTATCAAAGCAGGTTCTTGCATTGATTTTTCCTCAGCCTATTACTTAAGCAGTTGACTTCTATTTAGCAGCCAGTACATTCATAAAAGTCATAGAACAATTTTTACGACCTGATTGTTGTTTACCTTGAACTTGAATTTGTATTGTTTATCATAATGAATCTTCCTTCATGCAATCAAAGACACAAAATATACACGAAATACTGTTTCATGTACAGAGAGTTTTTGTGTAACCCATTTTCATAAGTAGAAACAAGTGTCTAAATGGTTCACAGCATTAACAGGTCTTGAACACAAAAGTCTAAATTTAAGTAATGTTTTAATTATTATAATAGATGTGGTGGTAATGATCATGAAGTCTTCAAAGGAGTTAATTAATGATAAACTAGAGTTAAGTACAATGTCATATATTGTGCCAAGTATTGGTAGTGTTAATGAGGTATTTGAGAGTGTAAACAAGCAGGGGCAGATCCAGGGGAGGGGTGCAGGTGGTGTATCTGGATCTGCTCTTGACAAGGTATAAATAATGCACAATTAAGGAGGCCCCAAGCAGTATTTTTTGCTCACAATTCCATAATCTTGCTTTAGTTTATTGCTATTTTTCATAAACATGCAAACTCTGTAGTTGCAAGTTTGCTCATTGCAATTTGGTTTCCACTGCCGCCAGTCAAAATTATAAAAGGTACCTACTGATTATTTTCTATTGACAGAAGCAAAAAACCATATTTCGGAGTGAAGCTTGCAGCTACCAAGTTCACATGTATATGAAAATAGCAGTAATGAATCTAAATTTTATACCCGTATGTTAGGCTTGAATGAAATTTTGGAACAATTTATTTTTATTGTAATCTGCATTTCCATAGCAACGTACAATAAACAAACTTTATGAAAAACAGTAACTGTTTTTTCTAAATATCTTTCAATTTTGGTGCTACCCACAAGAAGCGAATAAATGCAATGTAATTTACATAATTTAGCACACATGTTTGATTTTGAATAAATAGCTGAAACATTTTTAACATGTTTTTTTACATTTTTGAAAAATAGGCAGTTACAAACTTTTAAGTCCTTCTTATTCACTTGTTGGTCAATACATATAATAATATGAGAATTAAAAAGTTGTCCATTTTATAATTTTCTATTGTGCTTAAATTCCGTAATTAAAATAATTATTCAATTACAAAGCACTTAATGACATTTAATTTAAAAAATTATTATTAAGAAATTACGTTTTTGTTGTGGTGTTAATAACATTAAAATTGTCGTACACAACTGCATATTTCATTGTGTATAAACACAGAATACAACCTCATTATTGTACTAAAATTATAGCAAAAATCAGAATTTCCATTCAATTTCGTGTACTTAGCAAAGTCCTTAGTATAAGAAAACACTATTAACACCTCTACTAACATGTGATCCAATAAAAATCTATTTATATTTCTTTTGTTATTAATGGTTTTAAGGTATTATATAAGCCTTTGTTGCTTGCAATGGTTCTCTTACATCTAAGGAGAAGTTAGAGTCGGTTGTTCTAGAGAGTTTTTTTGATATATTTACTGAAGTTTTTCTGTGTTAAATATGGCTAAAACCTCAGAGTTTTTGATTGCTTTAACTTTTCAGAACAAAGAACTAGAGAATGCTGAAAGTATGAGAACGAATCTAGAGAAGTTAAAGGCACTAAGCAAGGATGATCTAACAGAGAATGCTATGTTAAGATCACGGATCGACCAACAAGCAGAACTCATTTGTATCTTGAAACAAAGAGCTGACGAGTCGCTCAAGAAATCTTTGAAACTGGAAAAAGATATTGAAGACTTTAGACAAACGAGAGAAGAAGCTCTCGCTGCATTACAGACAGAAACAAGAAAATATAACGTACTACAGAAACGATTCGACGTACTGAACTCAAACCATGAAGAAATTATTGTCATTAAGGATGATTATAAGGCTCAGAATGAAAAGTTACGAAGGGAAAACGAAAGACTTGGTCATGAAAATAAGCTGTTGTTTGCGGAGACAGTTAAAAAGAGGGATGAAGAAATAAGGACGCTACGAGAAGAGATCGATAGAATGCGAGAACAGTATTCTTCTGCAGATGATGGAAGAAGGTAAAGAACTGAATTTTTAGAGGATAAAATAATTGATAACTAAGTTGATTTCTTGGGAATCTTTTTGAGTAGTAATCTTTTGTAGCATTTGATGAAGAAATTAAATTTGTTTACTTAGTTGAAGATATTTGCTTTTTACGTTGCAGAAAAATGATGGAAGACATGGAAAAGTTGACAGAAAAGTCAAAAAAGGAGAAGGATGAGATGGAAGAAAAAATAGCAAAAATGGAGAAAACTTCAACTTGTAAGTGATGCCGGGTATTTTGATTAAATATTTTTATAAGTTGACGATGTCAGGAAGGAAGAAAAGAGAAGAGTAGAGAAGAGGAAAGGAGAAAAGGGAAGAGAAGAGAAGAGAAGAGAAGAGAAGAGAAGAGAAGAGAAGAGAAGAGAAGAGAAGAGAAGAGAAGAGAAGAGAAGAGAAGAGAAGAGAAGAGAAGAGAAGAGAAGAGAAGAGAAAAATGAAAAGAGAAGTGCAGAGCAGAGTTGAGGAGAAGAGTTCAGTGTAGATGAGAGAAGACTGAGGGGAAGAGAAGAAAGAAGCAAAAGAGAGGAGAGCAGAGTTGAGCGAGAGAAGAGTAGAGTTGAGAGGAGAGAAGACTAAGGGAGTAAAAGAAAGGAGCTGAGTATACAGCAGAGTTGAGGAGAAGAGTGGAGTGGTGAAGAGTGGCAAAGAAAGGGCTGACAAAAGAGAAGAGAAAAGAGTCGCCGAGCAGGACGCCGAGCACTGGAGCAGAGCAGAATTGATGTTCACAAGTCATGAATACTAAAAAAAAATTTGAAATTTCAGTGGAATCAAACACGTTGAAAGAAAAGATTACATCACTAAAGAAAGTCGTGCAGAGCGAACTGGATAAAATGAGTGAATTACAGAAAGATCGAGATGAATTTGCTCAACTGGCTCTTGGAAGAGGGAAAGCTATCAAGGTAAGACTTATCGTGATAAAAACATCGGAAGTGTATTGTACATGTATAACCCTTCGTTTCCCAACACGATCAAGCAATATGAAATACGCCCATGTATCCCTAAAAAAAATCCTTCAATTTTGCTCAACCTTTGCAAGGGCTGATCAAAGTCAGGGCACGGTTAACTCAGTCACAAATCAAATTGGAATTTAGCGTGTTAGGGTTTGCGGAGTGAGAAAACCCCTCAAATCAAGGGAAATATCTAAGTCCAGGAATCGAACCCGAGACTCCCGAGGTGAGACCGACGCGGAGGCGAGTGTACTACCCACCTACGTCACCCTTGATTCCCTCTGCTTCTGCTGAAGGGAAGGAAATCAAGCCTAGAAACACAAGCTATAGCAATACTCGATGCTGGAACTTTGCTTCAAGCTAACAAAGACTTTGATTTTAATTTTTATTTCGTGGGAGAGTGGTGAGCAACGTCGTATGGAAGAGCTGGAGTTTACGGCGTTCTGTCGCATAGCAACGGGCTTGCAGAAACTGACCCACCGAAAGGGCGAGAAAATAACTAACAGCATAGCCGCGTATATTTGGTAGACCACGTCAGCCCTTCAACTTATTTTGACGCCTAATTTATTTTGTTTGTTCAGGAAAAAACGCAGGAAAACGTTAATTTACGAAGTCGTCTTGATGAAGCTGAGAAAACGTTAAAAGAAATGAGCGATAAGTTTACGTAAGTACTAACCCTCACTTTTTGAGATCAGGTTGGACGATAATGATGATGATGAGAGGGTCCTGAAGGGGTAAAATGGGAGCTGGGATTCGCCTTTTTGGGCTGGGAAAATGGGATTTCATGCACTGGGACTGGGATTTAGCCATTACTGGTCATTACTGGGATTGGGATTTTACAAAATCTCTTACTCTAACTATTGACTATAACTCTGACTGAGATTTTGCATGACTCGAACTGGGATTTTGCAACATTTTGGGCTTGGAAATGGGATTAGGACCCCCCCCCCACTTCAGGACCCTCTGTTGAAGATGATGATGATGATGATAATGTCACAGACTGTTCGCAAGTCGGAGCTTTGCATTCGGCATTCTTTATTGCTTTGTATTAATGACATAAATGAATCTCACGAATCTCATTATCAGCTAGCTTACAGTTACAGGTAAACACTGCCCGTCATGTGCTATCAGCCATAGATTTGAACTCGCGGTGATTTTCATTTCTTCTGCAGATCGGAACTTGAGACGATGTCGACAAGTTCTCAAGTACGAAGACTAAAGAAACAACTAGAGGAAGCCGAGAAAAAGTCGCTCGATCAGCAAAAGGTGAGACGAACTTTCATGAAAATTTATGGGAACAGAAACTTAAAGAAAAAATGGGAAAGGAAAGAAAGGGAAAGGAAAAGAAGAGAAGAGGAAGTGAAGGAAAGGAAAGGAAAGGAAAGGAAAGGAGTGGAAAAAATGCTCTCTCTAAATAATATCTTTTGTTTTTTGTTTAGGAATTCGAAGCTTACAAGAAACACATGTCGACGTTACTCAACAGAGAAAAGAAACTCAACGATAAACTACGAGTTTTGATCGGATAGCTTGAAATATTCGTTACAGATTTGCTGTTATGATTTAACTGACCTTTTTAGTGTGTATAAATAAAATAAATAATATATTATAAAAAGTTTAAATAAAAAGCTGCTAAGTTTATTTTTGCATATATACTACTAAAGCAACTGATTTCAACCTTTCAACTTTAGGGTACTTGGATAACTGAATTGGGTGACCCGCGCGCTCTAAATTCGAGGAATTTTCTCCGGTTTTCCATTCAAATATTTAAGGGATTTCAGCCTTGTTTATTTCCCCAACTTTACTGGAATAAGATGCAAAATGAATAAATTTGGCCGATTTAATCTCTGTGTTAGCCCTTCCTTTTCTTCTCTTTCCTTTCCTAGCTCCCATTTTTCCCTTCCATTCTCATTCATTTAACATACAAAGTGGGGAGAAGAAAGAGAGAAACATGCCATCTTAAGTTGGCAAAACCGCAAATAAGTTTTCCTGTTTTTACCTAGTCTGCAATTTTCTGCCATCAAGAGAATATACTCTTTGAATGGCAAGAAAAGAAAGAAAGAACGTACGAACGAACAACAGGAAGCCCAACTCAGTTTCCGTGTCAGTTACTCCCAAGAGAGGCCCCACATCACGTGACAAGGAGGTCCTTCATCCGCCATCTTGAATCCCGAGGAGCAAAGCTTCCTGTTACGAGTCGAACAGAGTAAAGCTGAATTCCTTGTCTTTCCAACATGATTCTCTTAGAATTAGGCAACCGAGTAATAGAGGACTTACTCAGGGCTAAATTTGCGGGGTAAGTTTTGTCTTTATCGCGATTTCTCGAGAGATTTTTCGGAGATTCGAGAGTCATTTCCTGGGAACACACCTCTTTCGTCCATGACTGAAACTACATTTGGCCATAAAAACACTGACATATTTTCACTAGAATTCTTCCTAACCAGCTTTTTCTTTCCTAACAGTGGCAAGTTTGAGTCAGTCGATGTTACTGTTGCAGGTATGTGGTAATCTGTTCTAAAATTTTAAAATTTATCCGTCATTTGATGTCAAAGTTTGACAATTTTTTGTATAGAACTACAGTGTAAAAATATTTAAGCTTAATCAAGTGTTTAAAGTGTAAAACATAGTCTAAATACTTATACACAGACGTAATTCTTCCTTAGATTTTACGGTGGAATTTATTTTCTTATATCGTTAGTTTTTTATAAGCTAAAATCAACATTACTTCCGTAGTATTTTGACTTACATTTTGCTTGAAACTACGTTGTATCTGCCTGTGAATAACTGGTTTTCTATCTTATTGTTGATCGTCAGTAAGCTAATTGTTTTGTTTTGGGTTTAGATTTTGATGGAGTCCAGTTTCATGTGTCTAATCCTAATGGAGAGAAATCAAAGATTATGGTAAGTCATTTATTCTCAATACAGTATCTTTACATTAGTTGTAAATACTGTAAATAAAAAAAAGTCCTTGTGTGATTGTCTCTTGTTCTCAAGCTTACACTATAGCTATACTTCGGCAGTATTGTGTACAGAATTGTCAGGGGAATTCTATATGATATGCAAATTCAATTGGCTAGTATTCGTATCTCTACAATAGCATATTTAACAAATAGAAAACGTTTGCCGTGTTTACATAGCCTGATATAAACACGAGGGAAGTTTGGGAGAAGTCGAGAGCTGTTGTGTAAAACCGAGCCGCAGGCGAGGTTTACACAGAGCTCAAGACTTCTCCCAAACTTTCCCGAGTTAACACGGCAAAACGTTTTCTATTTGTTTTATAAAATAAATAGAATAATAAAGCAGGAAAACACGAAACTTATTTGAATATGAAACTCCAGATTCTCTCTACATGCAAGCAGACAATCTTGACCAATCACGTCCATTGATAGAAATCCTCAATGCCGCCTTTCCAATATTGAAAAAGCGACGAAAAAGTTTGACACGAAGCAACGAAAAAAGCAGTGATTTATTCGATTTTTATAAAGTATAACTGCTAACATGAACAAGATAATCAATCAGCAAAGTACTTATGAACTGGATGGTGCAGGAAATCGTTTAGAAAAAGGTATTTCGATGAGAAAGAGTCAAAATTTGGAAAACGAAAAAGTTGTGAGTCTTTTTTGACGATAAAGGAGGCGATGATTTTTAGATCTTTGCTTTTTTTACGGACACACTGAGGACTCTAAGAACACTAAGAAGTGATATGAAGACACAGATTTAATAAATATTGAACAGAAGACATCCGGCAACCAAGAATTTACTGGAAATTCTCCTTAGCTTTATCCAAGTAAGAGCATTTTTTGATCTGTGCTTTCATGTGTTGTTTTTTTGTCTCTGAAGGATTGTTGATAAGTTTTTGATATTTACTGTATACTTTGTGCCACTTTTAAGACTTCAATTTTTGTAATTTAATATTATTTATGTGTTAAGTAAAGTAAAAAGTCATAAATTAAGTCCTATTTTTATTTGCATTCCTGTCTGTAATCCACGCGGATGAAGCACAAACTGCAGTCTGAATTATTTTAATACTAGTAGTACTTGCAAGGATTTTTCTCCATTTTTCATTAATGCTTCAGAGATTTATAACTTTTAATGCATTATTTCATATATTACTATGGTTTTTTCATTTCAATGTTTAAGAACAAGAAAATAAGTAAAAAACAAACATTTTGACAAATTTCCAAACTCATCCAAACCTCTGACGTCACAACCGTGTTTACATAGCCTCATGTAAACACGGCTATCAGCCAATCAGAGTGCGCATTATATCTGAACTATTTTATAAATTATAATATAATAAATGTTTTTGTGGATATATACTAATAATACATCGTTTAAATATGACAAAAAAGGGAGACCAACCAAGCGAATTCACTTCGTGGCTGAGTGGTTAGGTTTAGGGTTAGGGTTGGGATAGACAGTGTATTAAGCATTTGGTGCCAAAGGGCCATGGTACGAATCCTCCTGGCTGCGATACTTCATGTGACATAAACCTTTGTCATTCGTGTGCCAACCAGAGATGGATTGGCTTGTAAAACAAGGCAACTTGTGAAAATTTTTGTGAAAATGGTTGACATATTACATGTAACATCACAATGCTCGCTATGGGGGTGGACATGAAACAACTAGTGTACTCAATCAATTACATTGGTGAACAGTGACAATGAATATCAATCTTTACCAATCTATGCCTGTATACGAATCAGTTGATTGTTATTGTAAAGGGTGACCAATTGATGGAACAGAAATGTACTTGCTAAAGTCGATAAAAAACAAATTAATCAATATCAATTCCATTTTGTATCAATTGATACCAGACCCTTTTGTGTACATCAGAGTATGGATTGAATGTTTTTATGTGCTTGACATTGTTTTCCATATCCATCTTTGGTCTGCACACACTCTGAAACACTTGAAGCCCTGAAATGTTTTTGGGCTTCCATAATTGCAATTACTTAAATTGCTTAATACGCCACGATGATCATAATCATACACACTATACAGTACAGTACACCATACATTCATGGCTCCCAGTTAAAACATTTTTCTTTTCACAGGTTAGCATCACCATGAAATTCTACAAAGCCCTCCAGCAACATGGAGCAGATGAGGTTAGAGACTAAGTTACATCGTACTGAAGTTCATCTTTATTTTTAAGACTTTGAAAAAAACTTCATTGGCAATGCAAAGTCTGAATATGTGCAGGAGGTCTTCTGCTCTGGTTTTTCGCCTTAGTTGAAGGCAACTTTCAACTACGGATCTCACCAAAGTGTGGCATGCATTAGAAATATCGTCCACCTTTCAGAAGCTAAATTATCGAAAGGATGCAGGCATGTGAAGAAAGGTCTGCAGACTGAATCTTTGATAATATAATATAATATAATGTCGGACAATATTTTTAATGCATCCCTCTCACACAAAATGCACGTCTTGGAAGTTCCAAAGTTGGAGACCAGCTTGAGAACCTGATGGTCAAAAGAAAATGAAACAAACTGTAAAAAGTATTAAGTTTCAAATCGACGTTACTGTGAACCTAGCCTTTTTTTTCCTTATTTGCAGCTATTGAAGAAAATTTATGGTGATTATATGACAACTGCTGAGCAAGGTATGTGTTAGGCACAGCTTATTGTTTTTTGTTTGTATTTACATTGGCAAATTTATTTCTGCACTAGAAATTGTTATTGCCAATCACCCTCAATAATACTGTACATCTACTGTACTACATTGGTACAGCTCAATAAGGTACTATACAGTCCAAGTTGGCCTCCAAGCACAGCTCTAATAAGTTTGAATGGACCTGTTCAGCTTGGGTGTAATGTTTTCCTATTCCAGATCATGTGTCATTCCCTAGAGTATCATTTCTTTGTTTGAGGGTTGCCCATGAGAAGACACATAAATATGGATACAACTCAAACAAAGAATCGAATCTTATTCTCAAGATAATTATATGACACAGTCTGAAATGGGAAAATATTATGCCCAAGCTACAGAGGTACATTAACCAGGGTTAGAAATTCAATTTTTTAATGACAAGATAAGAGTATCTTGTGCATTGAGCAGCTACAAGATAAATGGATTGAATGCAAATGCAAAGGCTTTATTTTTTCTTTGCATTATCATTATTTTCTTAAAAGAGAACTAGGTAGAAAATGCGAGTTCAATTTCTTTTCACTCTATGTTTGTAATTTTCAACTCGCATTTAGCCAATTATCTTGGAATTTTGAACCCTGATTAACTAGTGTTGGTTTGGGCACATGTACATATTACAAAGGCAACACTTTTTCCTCAATTATTTTAATACCCTGAGACTGTGTTGGTCTGACTAGGATTTCAACCCACAACCTCATGCACAACAGACAGTTGCTCAACCAACTGAACCGAGTGGGTTTCATTTACTGTCAAAATAAGAAATTTGTATCAGAGCTACTTTCTTTTGTTTTTCCTTTCTTCTTCTTTCTCACAAAGATAAAATACCAAAAGAATGCCTATTAATTATTCATTGTTTCTTCTAATCACACCATCAGGTTACGATGTGTCATTGCTCTTTGATCTGGAGAACTTGCCTAGTGACAATGAGAAAGGTAAGAAATTGTATTATTTTGTAAATAATTTTTAATTTTTAATTTTAATTTAATTTTTTATTGATTCCCTCAATAATTATGACATATATTAGTTTCCCTTTTCCCTATCTTAAAAACCTACATCCCTTGCTATTAACCTTTTATCTTTGTTTTTCCTTCTTTCTCTCTTTCATTCTTTCTTTCCCTTCTTTCCTTCCCCTTTCTTTAAGTTTCCATTCTTTCTTTTCTTTTCTATTCTCAGGGCTAAACATAATGGCTGCTCAATGGCCAGACATGATAGTGTGTCACATCAGACTGATCAACGTGTGACCAGTCTACGTGACTGATCTAGATGACTGGCCTAAGAGACAATAGCAGAACAAGTGCCAATTTTGGCCAGACAATGTTCATTGAGCAGCCATTATCTTTAGCCCTGCTTCCTTTCTTTTCTTTCTTCATTTCATTCATTTTTTCATTCATTCTCTTATGTTAACTTCCATTTGATTCTAAACATCTTTTACAGAGGAATTAATCAAGAAAGTAGCCTTGATGAAAAGGAACTGCTTTGCATCAGTGTTTGAGAAGTACTTTGACTATCAAGCAAAAGGAGGATCAGAGGGTGAAAAGCATGCTATAATACACTACAGAGAGGACGAGACCCTGTAAGTCTTTGATGTATTCATTCATTAAGAGTTCATACATTGCACAATGATTTTGAGTCGCATAACATGGAATAAGCCATCTGGCACTTGTATTGTTTTAACAATTATTTGCCGAAGGCGAAGTGAGTATTGGTGAATAGTTATATGTACCAAGATGTAGGCCCACGATTTGGAGGTTAATGTTGTGCAATATTCTGAGATAGCAAACCAATGAGAACACACCATCTTTGTAGGTTCCTGCATTGGTATATATATACTGTACTAATCTAGTAAACTGTAGACACTATCCTTCATGCAGCCGTGTTAACTAAGAAAATACAAGTTGATTCCCCAAGAAGGGTCACAAGCACAGAAGGAGTTCGTTCTTTCTTTTCTATCAGCCTCTGTTATTCCACTATTTTTATATTTACCATGTTTATTTCTGTCCTCAGGTACCTCCAGGCACAGGAAGACCGTGTCACTGTTGTCTTTAGTACTGTATTCAAGGACGATGATGATGTTATTATCGGCAAGGTTTTTATGCAGGTTTGTTCACTAGACTAATCTTTAGTAACAATAAAAACAAATTTGTTAAGCACTGCCATGAGAAGTACAGTAAATCTTGAGTGATGGAAAGATTTGTTTGCTTTGAACATATCAATTACAATTTTCAGCTTCAAATCATTGTGTGGCTGTGCAAGCTAGTGATTAGACTTTCCCAAAGTCCTTCACCCTCTCTATAGACCCATGGGACGTGGCATCTGAGCAGCTCAATTTTGGAGGGCAAAACAAAATAATTTTAATCTCCTGAGAGTTGGAACCTATTGTTTTGCCCTCCAAATTGAGCTGCATTCCGACGTGCTGCAAGGGGTCTATCCTGTGCTCAATAAATCTCACTTTGCTCAAATAAAAACCTCCCATGGGAGACAGGAGAGTTTGACTTGGGGCAAAAGTCTAGTGAGAAAAATCCTCAACCATCAGCCAATCAGAATTCAGTAACTAGGTCCTCTTTATTAGTTTTCATAGCTGCCATCTAAAAATATATTAAGCTTAAGCTGTCGTGGCCCCAACTAGGTGAAAGCCCAAGATCAAATTGGAATTTAGAATTTGATTTTTGTGGAGAGAGAAAAACCGGAGTACCCAGAGAAAAACCCTTGAAGCACAGGAGAGAACCAACAAACAACTATACACACATATGACACAGAGCCTGGCGCAAATCTGGGTTGGGTTGCATTGGTGAGAAGTGAGCGCTCTCACTGCTACTGTACTCCACCTGTGCTACTTAGATTCTTCTTGTTATATGAACCAACCTTTTTTTTTTTTTAAGATTTTTATTTGTTTTCCATTACGATACAATATGAACCAACATGGACCATCACCATGTCTGTTTTGGTTTCATATTCTTGGGCATGTTTGCAAACCACCTCTGTGATGTAATTTGTTGTAGGAATTCAAAGAGGGTCGTCGTGCAAGTCAAACAGCACCTCAAGTCTTATTTAGTCACAAAGATCCTCCCAGAGAGTTGGCTGGAACTGATGCCAAGACAGGCGATAACATTGCTTATATTACATTTGGTAAGTACTATTGCATTTCAGTATTTTGCTAATTTCAATGGACAACGTTCTTGCAATTAGGTGTACTGAGTGATGTATGTAGCATTGTCACTAACATTTCTACTTTTTGAATAGTTCTTGAACCAAGACATACCAACCCAAAAGCCAGAGAAAATACCATCAACTTGATCCATACATTCCGTAATTATCTGCACTACCACATCAAGTGCTCCAAGGTACAGTAATAATGATACAGAATGTACTATATAGTAGAAGGTATATAGAATATAACATATAGCACACAGCATGAATAGCACAGTGACACTGTATACAGTATGGAACCCTTGCACTAAATCCAAAGAGATTTGAATCCGGGAATTCTTTTCTCTCCCCCCCCCCCCCCCCCCCCCAACCCTTCCCCTCCTAGATTGAGAATTAGTGCAAGGGGCCTGTATATAGAATATACATGTCGTATATAGAATATACATGTCGTATATAGAATATACATGTCGTATATAGAATATACATGTCGTATATAGAATATACATGTCGTATATAGAATATACTTGTCGTATATAGAATATACATGTCGTATATAGAATATACATGTCGTATATACAATATACATGTCGTATATAGAATATACTTGTCGTATATAGAATATACATGTCGTATATAGAATATACTTGTCGTATATAGAATATACATGTCGTATATAGAATATACATGTCGTATATAGAATATACATGTCGTATATAGAATATACATGTCGTATATAGAATATACATGTCGTATATAGAATATACATGTCGTATATAGAATATACATGTCGTATATAGAATATACATGTCGTATATAGAATATACATGTCGTATATAGAATATACTTGTCGTATATAGAATATACATGTCGTATATAGAATATACATGTCGTATATAGAATATACATGTCGTATATAGAATATACATGTCGTATATACAGTAAGGGTCTATATTTACATGTAGCACTTACCACTGTGTGTGTACAACTTTTTTCCCAGGCTTACCTTCATTCTCGTATGCGAGCTCGTACTAGTGAATTTATCAAGGTGTTGAACAGAGCCAAGCCAGAAAAGGTTACGGAGAAGAAGACTATATCGTAAGTAGATGTTTCTTTGTCCATCCAGAATATGGCAGACGTATTATACACCAAACAACCTGTCAATGAAGAACCCCCCCCCCCCCCCCCAAGTTTCCATTTGGTGTATTATTAGTGACAAAAAAAAAATCAAAAAGCTTGAGAAATTTTATATCGTTAAATCTCGGGATAACAGAAGAACCTATCGCGGGAAATTGCGTGCCAAAACGCGCGTGCTCCCCTCTCCCTAAAACCACATCGAGCCGGCCTATTTTAAATAAAAGTGCTAGACGAAGATAAAATCCGAGTGAGTCTACCGTCTTTTGCATCTCGAACTCCCGATAAAAAATGACCAAAATGGTCTATTTTTTGACCGTCTGTTTTTTCCCCTTTATCTTCTTCTTCAAAGAGTAGAAAAATATTGTACTATGTTTTTTGCTGGATTTTCGAGCCCAATCCATGAACCTTGGGAAAACTAAAATGTATTCACTGATTTATAAAAAATAAAAAATAAATAAAAAAATCGAAAGCGGATTAAATAAAAAAAAACCAATTAATCATAAGAGTTCTCCTGATGATGTGAGCAGTTCCTAGGAGGGCAATCTTCTGCATTATTATTTTTTTATTATTATTATTATTATTATTATTATTATTATTATTATTATTATTATTATTATTATTATTATTATTATTATTATAAGCGATATACTGCAGTCTCCAGTTGTCCGAATTGTTGTAGAAACTCTATGCGCTTTAAAACCGTAAAAGTGTATTCATACCTCCATTCGTACCTCACCATGACCTGTTGTTTGTTTGTTTTAGGGGCAAGACCTTCGTTCGACAGTAAAAACTATTAACAGTCCTTCATGTCTTGTATCTTGGAGGAACAAACTCCCATCCCTGGATATTTTCAAAATTTTTATAATAGTTTATACATTGTAAAGAATTGCTTCGAATTAAAACCCAACTTGTAGCTAATTAACAATAGGATTTTTCTTTGCTATTACTGATTTAGTGAACGAAAACATTTTTGCCATGTACATGTATTTTTCTTGTGAAATATCTCTTGCTTCTAATTTTGTATTTCAAATGTTGTACCATGGACTTCTTTCGAATTTACTTGTATCTTGGATGCGAAGGGGAAGGGAAAGTACAAAAGAAATCAGCACAAATTCCATTGAAAATGTGACTTTTTATTGCCTTGGATCCAAGGAAATTTTGAAAGGAGTTTATGTTATAATGATATTTGGGTGTTACGTTGGCTATTCATTCTCGAGCGGGAAGAAAGCGAACGAGAATGGTTTGTACACTGGTTGAAAACTGCTCTACGATCACAACACAGTCGTTTGAATCTGCTCAACTCGATTTCAATGTGTTTGTGGGACGTCATTAAGAACAACTTTAAAACGCATTTTACCCAAGACAAATGATAATTCAAAATATTAATGAGACTTTGATTTTATAATCGATAACGCAGGGTTTTTTTTTTTTGTTTATTGGTACCATACTCCATAGCAGTGGAGCTCCCTCAGTAAAATTGCATTTATTAATTGATAAATAAAGTATTTTGTTTATATAGATATTCGTTGTTGTGTGATGAAATATTATCGTACATGTACGAGACTAACAAACATGATCGGGACTATAAAAGACTATGAAATCTCCCTCATCACTATTCATCCAGCAGGATGTCAAACCTTTTAAAAACATCCCTCTGGAAACAAGATAATCATGCTATTATTGTACAAATTGCACTCGACTCATTGCAGTTCTATTACCATTATTAATCAAGTTCAACCTTGACTTGGAAAACCATTGTTTTGTCGTCGGGAAACGTTCGGAGCGTCCGAAGCCCAGTTTTGCCCCTCCATCCCCTGGTGGTGATTGTCTTCTTAATTACTGCGACGTGATAATGAGTATGCAGTTACGTGAAGATAAATTACGAACCTCATGATCAGTTAATCATTGATTTAAAATAGATTTTCTTGGATGTGAGTTGAACTGATCTTGTTGTTTTTTCTTGTTGAGCTTTGTTGATTGAATATTTTAATATTAAAAATTAATCATTAATTTAAAAATTTTCATTGCTTTCAGCAAAAACATTTAAAACTTGTTTAACCGTGTTCAGAAGATGAGGTTGTAAACAGGAAGACCTCCAGAAGTTATTTCTGTGCTATTTTCGGCAGGACTATGTTAATGATCGATTGGTTTTTATGAGAGACCCTCTATCATTCTGTCGCAGTAAATGCTGGAGGCTGTCTGCATGACTCAAGAAATACAATAGAAATAATAGAACTGGAACAGGTTTTTTCATGTAGCCATGTTCAACAGAGATTAATTCCCATAAGCAAAGCTTCAAGGTCTCGCTACAGGGGCGGATCAGGGCCGGGGTGGTAAGCGGGGTGACTTAGTCAAATAAAATGAATATGTTTATGACTGAAAACATTTATTCGGATAAACTTTCACTCGGTTTCACTTGAAGCTCTCAAATTCAATTTCCGTCAATTCGAAACGCCTCTTTTCCCCACCATTTCCCGCCTTTTATGTTCAAAAAAAATAAAATTGTTGGGTGCGTATTTGGTCATGTAAGACAAAAATATTAAAACAACAGTCACCCCCCCCCCCCCCCCCCCCTTTCCTTAAAAAAATGTTGGATCCGCCCCTGCACCAATGATACAAAACTTTTTACTTGAGACGATCACTCTCCACTCGATCATATCGCACAACAGACGAAAGAGCTTGGAATAAAACTCAAATTGTAAGTATCCCTACTACCAACTAGTTCAGTTTTTCATCAATATCATTGCAACTTCAGTACCGATAGATAGTAATACTATGCTCAATCATGCTTGAGACAACCGTTAATATAATAGACAAAGTTTACTGAACAGCTGAAGACTTCAAGTGAACATTTGATTATTTTGTTGAAACGTTTCTAAAACAATTATCTTAGTAGAGAAAAATACCGATAACTTTAAGCAGTCGATGTAAGCTGAACCCGGCTAAAAACTTATTCAAGCAAATTGGGCTGATCAATTAAGTCAGGGCACGGCTAACCCATCGAACCCTGAAACAATTCCTCTGGGCTGAGTAAGCCGAGCAGACCGCGATGATTAAAAAACCGACATGGATAAATGGATACCCGATATCGATGATACCCCCGTTGAATTTTGAACGGTTTCGTAAGCCATACAGATCTAACCCTGAAACAACCTAATGACAAGCTGATCAAAGTCAGGGCACGGCTCGCAGGTCCGATTGGAATTTAGCGTGTTAGATTTTGTCGAGCTAGGGTGGAAAACCGAAAACCTTGGAGAAAACCCTATACGAATCAAGGGAGAGACATCCCATTTTTAGGATCCAACGCCGTCAGGTGTGAAAGACGAGTGTACTACCGCTATGCCAGGCACCCTTGATTTGCAACGCTTTTTAAAATTCACTATTTACTGACAGCGTAAATTAATTGCCTTTAATCACAGAGGCGAACATACACCAACCATCATCATGAGGCTGCTTGTTGTCATCATCATTGGTGTCCTTCTCTTGGATCTCTTCTCTTCATCGGAAGCTTGGTTGTGGGGGAGGCGCCGCCGCCGGCGCTGCCATCAACCCAGCACAAGAAATGGCAACTGGTTCAACCACTGGGACCAAGCGTTCACTTTTACATGCCCTTCAGGTAACTATAGCTTAAAAAAAGCTAATTAACCCTGAGAGCTCTCAATCAATAACCTTTGGAAGTTCATGATTGCATATTTATTGGGTTTTTTTTCACGAAACGCGAAAATTTAACGAGAAAACGAGAAAAATTATATTTTGTTCCATTACTGGACAACTGATATGAAAAGTAATTGAAAAGCCTAGTACGATATGCGATGGTTTTCTAAATTAAACCGTTGAAACAAGGCCATTGGCTATGGGGCGCCGAATCAGTCAAAGAACATAAACAATCCACATTCGTTTCTCTCTCTTCGTACCGTTCGGTTGATGTTCACATTAAAATGTCCACTGTACACGTACTAAAACTTTCATTTTGTTTGATAACCAACGAGACTGGTTACCAGTCCCTCGCTCGGTCAAATCGACGCTCGCAATGCATCATAATTAGCATATTAAAAATCAAAAGACCATAAATAAATCAGATTAGAATTAAAAAATTCCTGCATTAGAATATATAAATATAATCACCATAAAAGCAAATTCAAAGACCACAATAAAAAGACAATAAGCAATGAAATAAATGATAAGAATATTGACTGGATCACCACCCAATACTTTGTCTCCTTTAAAATAATGATAATGATAATGATGATAATGATAAATAATGATGATAGTATAATAAACTCTATTTACACTGAGAGGGTAACACATAAAAGTTGACACTAAAAAAACCTGTGGCCCTCTAAAACAAATAATTGAGTAAAGAAAAACTACGCGAGAAACCAGCGACAGAATTTTACCTCTGGGTTCCCGAGGATGACTAATTTAAAACTACTAAGCATAAAGAACTAATATATAGATTTAGGCACTGCCTAAAAGCGGAGCTCCCACAAATAGTATATTTAGTGCTAAAAACGTGATAATTGTGTGACGCGGCATAACGCTGGTTATAGCGTTACCACTTCGTTTGATTTTACCAGAATCCAGGAGGAAAAATTAAAAGAAAAACCATTATTTTAAGCCTTCAAAAGCATTAGAAAACTTTTCAATTCGAAGAAAAATAATTATAGATTGTACAACATATGAATACATGTATAGAACAAAGGATTTTATTCAGCAAATCTTAGTAATCAAAGTTATAAGTTTTTTAGGTGGAAAGTGAACTACACTGAAAATTGTCGAAAAATATTACTGATAAGTTTAAAAGCTTACATTCACTTGAACTTCACAAGTAAAAAGAGACATATTCATTAATGCAAGATAATAATTTTCATTGTTAGTAAGTTGGTCTTTGAAAAGTTTTTTTTCAGATTTATTCTTAACTTTATTATCGAGCGAAATATCTTACAAAAACATAAGCTTATCCATAAAAAAAAAACAAGCTCATCATTTTTGCGATTGTGTAATAGTAATAGCTGGAAAAGCCCGATAAATAGCAAATGTTTGGTGTGATATGTATTCCTTTTTCATATTTCATTCAACATTAAAATAAATTATCTATAAAAATGTCATAATATTCATATGATTATGAAACTGGAATCTTGTTTTGACTTCGCGTGAGGCTCGCTGGACGTCAAATATATTTTTTCAAAGAACTAAGTCTTTTTACTAAGTCTTAGCCTTTTTCTTGAAATGGGATCAAAAACAAAAAATCAAAGCTTTAAAATATCGCTTTTTTGGTTCACAAGTAATGAAGAAAAAGATGATAAAAATCTAGAATGCAGTAAAAACGACAAACTATCCAAGTTTTTCTGACAATGTTTGCCGAACCAACGTCCTTGGCTTGTCTGAGAGTTTCTCCAGCTAATTTACACATTTCTTGTCGATTTTTTACGAAATATTAGTTAAAAATAATGAATTTACCTTCTATGAAGTGTTTTCTACGGAACTGAAATATCATTCTTGCAGTATAATCAGGTTTTTCTGGTCTACAGGCCACTTTTTCTCTCACTGAAGTTTCAGTCACGAAACTTCATCGTAAGATTAAGAATCTTCCCTCGCTTTCCCTCGCTAAATCTTCTTTAGCAAGTCGCTAAAGTCGAAAAATTGTTTTTGTTCACTTTAAGACAGACATGACTTCGATTAAACGTATTTTTCGCATTGCTAAAATAAGAAAAAATACTTCTTGATCCATCTTTGACTACATTATTGCAATTTTTCTGTGCATTTGTGAGTAAGCAAAGCGCGCGGGAACCCTGTGCAAAGTGGTACACGGACGGACGTATGTATGTATGTACGTATGTATGTATGTACGTATGTATGTATGTACGTATGTATGTATGTATGTATGTATGTATGTATGTATGTATGGACAAGGTGATGACGTAATCAAGCCATGAAAAATCAACTCGATGGATTACCATTTTTTCTTAAGTATGGTGCTCCGCTCGCGCGGGCCTTCGGCCCGCGCGGGAGCTCCGCTATAAGAAAACAAAGGCGCGCGCGAAAAAAAATGTTCTGGTACATTTTTTACGGATTTTTTTGCTTTTGTTCTCGTTTAGAAAACGCATTAGTGCAAACGGCCTATTAGTGGCATGATCATTAATAGATTTTCTGTTCTCGTTAGGCCAAGCAATGACTGGAATCCGCTCGATCTATAGCAGCTGCGCTCGAGATCGCGTGTTCAAGTTTGCCTGCAAATGGAACAAAGCTGTAGGAACATGCCACTGGTCTCACTATGTGAACAATTTTGACCAGCTGGTTGCCTTTAAGTGTCCTTACAGTGGCTTCATTACAGGAATCAGCAGCTACCATCAAAACGCTTTCGAGGACAGGTAACCTTAATATACGTACAAGCTTTCAGTATAATTTCGGTATTTATCTAAACCGAGAAGCAATCTCTATGCTGATGTAAGTCAGGGGGTACGACGAACTCACAGATAGAAATTGAGAATAGAATTAGCGAAGGAAGGAAAACCGGATAACCCGAAAACCCCAGAAAACCCCTCAAAACAAGGAAGATCCATAGATATTCTTTTTCTAAAGATCATTTTGCCTGTGATTTTTCTTTTTCTTTCTTTCTTTTCTTGTTTTTTTTCTTTTCTGATAGATCATCACTTTTGTCTTTCTTCTTGTAGGAGGTTCAAGTTCCGTTGTTGTAATTTAGACCACCGCTTCCATCGTTACCAGTGTTCCTCTGGTAGCCATTTTGTGAATGGCTGGAGACACGCTTTCAACTTTCAGGCACCATGGAAGCATTTCTTGGTTGGAGTTATCAGTTACCATGACAATGGCCAAGAGTATGTTATCAATGCTTTACTCTCAAAAGTAAAGTCTGTATATCTTCAAGAAAGAGATATAAGAAAGAAAAATGACTGGCCTCAAAAAATAAAAATAAATAAATTATTTAGGGGATTTTGAAATATATTTTGCAGGTGCACGTGTTCTACCTGCTTAAAATTTTAGAGAGGATTTCCACTCCTATACCATGCAATTCCTATTCCTCATGATGATTGTAGTAGGATGAATGAAAGAAAAAGGATGAGTTTTTATTTCTTTCTTTTATTTCTCCCACACAGGGATCGTCGTTGGAAGTTTGAAACCTGTAAAGTGGCTCGTAACACCCACGGATGGCGGTCACGCAAAAGAAAAGCCAAAAAGAATTAGAGCAATCGTGTAGAGACTGCTCTGAATCATGATCCCAAACGGACGGCATTCACTGGGTAAAGATAAATGATAAAGATAACAAATCAATAATAAGGTAACGAGGGTAAATATGTTAATTTGGAGCAATATTCCTGTAACTGTAATCAGGGTGTAAAACATGAAATATAAAAATAAAATCACGAGCAAGTAATTGTTGCGTCTTGCAGTGGATCGATTTTTTTCCTAAATAATATTGAAGAAAAAAAGAACTCACGCACGTGCTGTGTGCAGTTATAAAGCACGCGGAGATTTACAGAACACGAGAGAAGTGTTAGGAGAAGCGACACGACACGACACGACACGACACGACACGACACGACACGACACGACACGACACGACACGACACGACACGACACGACACGACACGATACGATACGATAAGATACGATACAATATGTTCAGGGCCGTAGCAATGCAAATTCTTTGGGGCCCGGGCACTGTAGCTATGTGAATTGCAGTGCACCCATGAAGCTAATTGACACTGATGTTTTTGTAATGCATTAGATATGTGTATATGTACCGTTTGTCTGGCCAGATTATCTCTATCAAAATAAATAACACCATTTATTGACGTCATTGAAAATATTGGGGGGTCCGGCCCCTCCCCTTGCTACGGCCCTGATGTTTATTTAGCACCAATAAATTCTACAATATTTGATTATAAAATAGTATTCATTAAAGACAATAGAACATGATATACGGTACTAGCTACAATCGGCGAAAAAAATACCTTGAGACCTTTACAACACAGGAAGCCCAATTCCCATCGAAATGTCAAAAAAATATTTAACCAGTGTTTATTAGACCCTTATTCCAGGAAAGTTTCAGCCGAAATAATATGAAAAAATTAACTGAGCCATACGAGCAATATAATAATATCTACCTAGGCTAGCCCAGTGGTTATTGTAGCTACAATCGGCGAATAAATTAATGAGACCCCCATGCTAAATTTGTAATCTCGTGGAAATATTTGCAAATTTTAAATATAAAATCATTCCCAGATATTATAAACCCCCCTCCCCATAATCAATGTTGTTTTGCCTAACGATTGGTGGCTCTCGATAACAAGTCCACTCAACATTGTAAGGGGGAGGGGGGTTGAAAGACCGAAGTTGTTACTTTTTGCTGTAGTCACGAATTCAGTTTATCAGTTTAAGTTTATTGTTTCTATTTGTTTCAACTTTTTCGTGCATGCGTGCCTCGTTCGTTCATTGTTCAGTTCTTTATAGTTCAATACGTTTTCTTTGTTTTGCAAGTTTTAACAATACAATAAGCAATTATTGGACGAGGTTGAACAAAATATCGTGATTTGTTAGATGCCGAAGGCAGAGGCAAATAATTGCTTGCAAGACACTAACAAATCTCGATATTTTACGATAACCGAGTTCAATAATTGTTTTATCATTCAAATTATTTTTTCTAATCTTTGAGGGACAGTGCGCACGAGTCAAACAATAACAAAGAAGTCAGTTCATTTTTTCAGGGAAGCGAGCCAATGTCAAATGCAACGTTACTGCGCATGACCGTTATTTGCAGCAAAATGGCTTTGTACCGTAATGCGCATGAGCAGACCGTTATTTGTAGGCAGTTATTTGCAGTTCTCTAGGCCAATCAAAATGACGGAAAAATAATTTGAATGATAATACGTTTTATTAACCCCTCCCCATGGGGATTTTCAGAGTTAATTTACGATCACTGACACTATATAATAAATAGATTTAGGCACTGCCTAAAAGCGGAGCTCCGATAAATAGTATATATAGTGCTAAAAACGTGACAATTGTGTGACGCGACATAACTCCGATTTTACCAGAACCCAGAAGGAAAAACTAAAAGAAAAACCATTATTTTAAGCCTTCAAAATCATTAGAAAACTTTTCAATTTGAAGAAAAATAATCATAGATTGTAGAACATATGAATACATGTATAGAACAAAGGATTTTATTCAGCAAATCTTAAGTTATAAGTTTTTTAGGTGGAAAGTGTACTACACTGAAAATTGTCGAAAAATATTATAAGCTTAAGCTTACATTCACTTGAACTTCACATGTAACAAGAGACATATTCATTAATGCAAGATAATAATTTTCTTTGTTAGTAAGTTGGTCTTTGAAAAGTTTTTCCAGATTTATTCTTAACTCTATTATCGAGCGAAATGTCTTACAAAAACATAAGCTTATCCATAAAAAAAAACAAGCTCATCATTTTTGCGATTGTGTAATAATAATAGCTGGAAAAGCCCGATAAATAGCGAATATTTTGTGTAATATGTATTCCTTTTTCATATTTCATTCAACATTAAAATAAATTATCTATAAAAATGTCAAAATATCCATATGATCATGAAATATGGAATCTTGTTTTGAATTCAGAATTCCTCGCGTGAGGCTCGCTGGCCGTCAAATATATTTTTTCAAAGAACTAAGTCTTAGCCTTTTTTCTTGAAATGGGATCAAAAACAAAAAATCAAAGCTTCAGATATCGCTTTTTTGGTTCGCAAGTGTTGAAGAAAAAGATGATAAATATCTAAAATGCAGTAAAAACGACAAACTATCCAAGTTTTTCTGACAATGTTTGCCGAACCAACGTCCTTGGCTTGTCTGAGAGTTTCTCTAGCTAGTTTACACATTTTTTTGTCGATTTTTTACGAAATATTAGTTAACATTAATGAATTTACCTTCTATGAAGTGTTTTCTACGGAACTGAAATGTTATTCTTGCAGTATAATCAGGTTTTTCTGGTCTACAGGCCACTTTTTCTCTCACTGAAGTTTCAGTCACGAAACTTCATCGTAAGATTAAGAATCTTCCCTCGCTTTCCCTCGCTAAATCTTCTTTAGCAAGTCGCTAAAGTCGAAAAATTGTTTTTGTTCACTTTAAGACAGACATGACTTCGATTAAACGTATTCTTCGTGTTGTATGTATGTATGTATGTATGTATGTATGTATGTATGTATGTATGTATGTATGTATGTATGTATGTATGTATGTATGTATGTATGTATGTATGTATGTATGTATGTATGTATGTATGTATGTATGTATGTATGTATGTATGTATGTATGTATGTATGTATGTATGTGTGTGTGTGTGTGTGTATGGACAATAGAATGACGTAATCAAGCCATGAAAAATCAACTCCATGGATTACCATTTTTTCTTAAGTATGGTGCTCCGCTATAAAGAGAAGAATGAAAAAATTGAAACACTAAATTATATAAATCCGATAGTTAAATAGAATGTGAAAAATATAGATATAAATTGTGTTATGATATGCTTCATCTTCCCTTAGAGGCACGGAAGTTAGGCCCGGTTTAGGCGCCGAATCCCATATGCGCCGGATCCAACGCAAACGAACCAAACCTATTGCTTGAAATCATCTGCGCCAGACCCAGCACATACGAAACCCGACGCCCAAACCGGGTCTTATATTAATTATAGATTATTAATATGTATGATACCGTCAGGTAAATATACTAAATCTGTATATGATACAAGAAGGTAAATATTGTAATTGTACTAAAGGTTAACTTATTACTGTTCGTATCAGCGTCAGCATATATAGCCCGTAAATTAGTATTCATAGCCAGTTTGTCATCGTAGTGAAAACACAGATCTTGTAAGTTGTTCTTAACTTCTTTTTCTTTAACTTTTCGTATTTTCCCTTCTCGTTATTTAGTTTAATATTACTAACTTATATTTCTTTTTCATGTTGTAGCAACATTTTTCGTTTCGTTTGCCGTATCGTTCGTCGTAATACTGACGCATTTGAGATCGTGATTTTTACATTTGCGAATCTTTAAAGGAGTCAGTGACGTCATTTACTCAACACCAAACATCGCTCTATACATTTCCCTGTATTTTGTGATCAAAATATCCGCTAGTTTCATACTCAATACTGAAACAAAAAGAGACCTAAAAATCAATTCTAATCACAAGTAATGCTAGTCTAAGAACGGCT
Organism: Anthopleura xanthogrammica; assembly: GCA_964019055.1. Taxonomy (NCBI): domain Eukaryota; kingdom Metazoa; phylum Cnidaria; class Anthozoa; order Actiniaria; family Actiniidae; genus Anthopleura; species Anthopleura xanthogrammica. Next base: position 21,362,144 of record OZ025206.1, on the reverse strand, counting down.
GCAGAGGAGACTAAAGTAATGTAAGTAAAGTCCGTCAGCCGACCTTAGGGCTTCATAGAAATAAAATATATCACTGACAGGGGCGGATCAAGGGTAGGGGTGCAGGGGGTGCGCACCCCCCTTCCCCAGGAGCAACTTTGTCCCCCTATTTTTAAGATACCCAATACGGAATAATGTTTTATTTCTTTGATTCTGAGGGTTGCGTTGCACCCTCCTGGGCTAAGATATTCCTGAATAATCTCTTAGAAGATTTCAAATCCGAATATAACAATAAAATCGAATCCCTAGAGAATCAATTAAGCGATTTCAACAAAAGAATGACGAAGTACGCCAAAAAACTGAAAAGAAATTAGAAGAGGCTGATAGATCCTTATCAGAATTATCGCAGAAATTAAATTCGACTGAAGTTCAAGATGACGACGACGATGATGACACGACAGATAACTCACAAATCTTCAGTATCAAGTACACACTGAAAATCGATTCGAGAAACTACTTATTGAGGAAGAAGAAGAAAGTAACGATGTACCGACTGAGAGCAGATAACTAAACGATGATTAAGAACAAAACAATAGCAGTGAAGTACACAGTGAAAGCACACATATTGAATCAAGAACCAATGATGAAGTAAACAGGGTCCTCATCCAAGACAGCACACAGATGGTAAAAATAACAACACAAATAATAAGGAAAACAGCAAAGAAGATGAAAAAGAACCGATCCTTATTCTGAGTGATTCTATGCTTCGAGGAGTAAGACAGGACAAGTTTGCGCCAAATAGATACGTAAACAAACAATACATCGCAGGCGGAACAAAAGAGCTTTTGAGACACCTGAATACCATACCAGACACAATGAACACCACTAGCATACAGTGAATTTTTTTGGTCAACAAAAGATAAATGATAGGCTTTAGGCTTTTTTCAGCGACATCGTTAATTGAATAATTAGCTATATATAAAAATAAATCGATAAATCGAACGCGCAATACGCGCTTTCGGCAAAACGGTGCATCTTGGGTAATCAGGGCATTATAGCGTGACTGTGTGTCGAGTTCAAGGTCAATTTACAGTAACACAACTTCTACAATTGTATCCTGTTTTATTATAAAAGGTAAGCTAAAATGAAAAAATATTAACATTCTTCAATGAAACAACAGCTAATTTAGTCTTACAAGATCTCTGGGAGTCATTTCAATGTAAAAGAGAGAAGATATATGGCAAAATGCAGCGCCGTCTTACGAGCGTATGTAGCCATGCGAAACGTAAACAAACGAGCTGTCAAGCAAATTATGCCTTCAAAAATCGGCTTTTTCGAAGTTTCAGAAGCTGTAATGAACACAGATTATTCTCTTTGAGATTTACTGCTTATGTGCAAAATTTTAAGACCAACAAGCTTTATTTTCATTTTTTTTGCGAAGCCAAATGATCGCTAAATGATTTCGATTACGATCTTTGGACTTTAATGGCGACAACTGAGACTAAGTTTCAGTCAATATTTCCCATTTTTAAAGCAAATTCAATGATATTTCCGATATCTATCACCCAAAATACCTATATTTTAAAGAGCAAAATTGTTTTTTGTCGTTTTTTCGCTGTTTTATTTGAAATTATGTATTATATTTTGCCTTTTTTCGTCGTGAAACTAAAGAAACACACAACATCCCTATCGCTAAAAAGTCTCAAAACAAATCAAAAGTCTATATTTTCAGCGTTTTTAAAGCAAATTCAATGATATTTCCGCTATTTATCATCTAAAAAATCTTACTTAGTAATTTTCTTTAACAGTATATACTTTCTTATACTGTTGAACAGAAAAAAAGATTTTAAAAACGTAATTTTTCCAATTTTCATTATTAATATAGGATGCTTTTTGAAGATTTTTTGGAGTGGTCTGTAGGCCAGTTGCAGTTTTATGTCATGAAAAGAGGAAAATCAGTAAGTGGAACCAAGAAAGAGCTTGCAGCAAGAGCTCTCGTAGCGTTTGAATCAAATGACCCCATTGTTGACTGCTCAAAAGATTTAACTGAACGACTAGAGAGGGAATACCATGAGTTAGTAATGAAATTGAAAATACAGGATCCAAGACAGTTAGATGAAAAGGTCTGGTGTAACGACTTGACAACATGGCCAAGCATTGACTTAGGTCACATATTTCATTATGTCCTTTCCACAAAAGCATTCGACACAAATTACATTGGTCAGTACAAGGCACGCAAAGCATATTCTTACTTCAAGAGCTCCCATGTCCATCAGATTCTCACCTACTTGCCTCCAGGTTCAGATGATCTTGTTGTTGTAAAATCTTCTGTAACTCCTTCGATGAAAGTGTATGATAAACCCTGGGAACTTTGGATTCTCATCTCTAAATCTTCTGGAGTCATTTCTGCATACTGCCTTTGCACTGCTGGTTTCTCTAACTGTTGTAACCATGTGATTGCTGTATTGTATAAACTACAGTTTGCTGTTGAAAAAGGCTACACAAATCCTTCCTGTACCGAAGTTCCCTGTGCATTTAATAACAAAAGTAATTACCGAGTAAAACCAATGAAAGTGAAAGATATGGACATTGTAAAGCACAACATCTTCAAAAAGGAATCTACTCAACACAGCCACTCTCTTCTGTACACCAAAAAAACTAACTATGATCCCAGAGTACCATCCATGCAGATACAAACACCAGAAACTACAACATCCTTTTTCTCACAACTAGAAATCCTACAACCAACAGCTGTTGTGCTATTAACAGTACCATTATCTGAAAACAGTGACTTCCCTCCTCCAATACCTGACATTGCAGAGTCAGTTAGACAAGAATGTTGTGGAAAAAATGAAGCAGACATGCTTAATCTTTTTATGGAAAAACTAACATTCAGTGAGAAACAATTGTATGAGCTTGAAAAAGCAACAAAAGACCAAGCAAGCAGTGAGATATGGAAAAAACAAAGACTTGGCCGTATTACATCATCCAATTTCCATGATGTCCATACTAAGGTTAAGACAATTAGTGCTTCAAGAGGTAACATCAAGCCTCAGACTACACCTCTGCTGATTAAGCTCACTCAACTAGACCCTAGCCTGGACCATGTACCTTCTATAAAATGGGGAAGAGAAAATGAAAATAATGCACGAGAAGCTTTTTTTAAAGAAGTTGGACCAAACCATACAAAACCCAAACTGAACATGTGTGGACTGCGTGCAGTATCAAATGCACCATTTCTTGCAGCAACTGCTGACAACATATTCACTTGTTTGTGTTGTGGTAAATCATGTGTTGAACTCAAATGCCCTTTTAGTATAAGGGAAAAGTCAGTAGAAGATGGCTGGGAAGATCTTGATTTCCTACACAAAGTTGAAGGTGACATTAAATTGAAAAAGACCCATAAATATTATACACAGGTTCAGGGCCAAATGAAGGCTAATGATTGCTCAAAAGCATTCTTTGTGGTTTGGACACCTGTTGGGAGTCCCTTTATTCAAATAATTGAATTTGATGAGCTCTTCTGGGATGAAGTGTACAAAAACCTACTTTTATTTTTCAAACTATACATGGCTAAGGTTTTGCTTGGAATACATGAGCTCAAATTTTGCCCTCTTTGTGAGAAACGCATTCTGGAACAAAAAGAAATTCCTGTAAGACAAGAAATGAAAGAAAACAGCATATGCTGTGTTGAATGTGATCAATGGTACCACTGGTCATGTGTAGGTGTTACTAGGCACCTGTCATCAACACCTGATTGGATTTGTGACTTTTGCAATAGCAAAACAATTGATTCTGAATGAATTCTAATCCCAAAATAATTACACTTATTTATTGTTTCATTTTTTCTCCACTCAAATCCTTATAGTGGTTATATAATATTGGTTCAAAAGCAAGGTATAAGTGGAATTGTACATTTTTCTAATCAAATATTTTCATCCCTTCCAGCGATGAAGGAACATGCACTTATTGTTAGAATTCCAAGTCTGAAATTGTCAATAATTATAAAAAGCAATAAATAGATGTTATTATGGATGCATGCATATGAGACAAGCATTGTATCAACCTGATAGCCTCACTTGTATGATTATTAAAACAAAAGAATATTTCATTTGCATGTATGTGATCTGTAATAATATTTATTGTTAATTGCACATTTATTAAAGTGATATAATATATAATTTATATATAATTGAATGTTCAAAAAGTATATAGATCTACCATCTTAATTAATACCCTGCATGAGGATACAGATTTTCAATTGCATGTACATGCATGTATTGTAAGATATTATTGGGATAATTTATTATTATATATATGTACCATAAGATATTCATACTATAGAATAAAATATTTGATTTTCAATAGCCTCTGTCAGTGAGTAGTGTTTAGAATAACAGATAGTCTTGCATGCATGTAGGAACAGCAGAATTATAGACCCCAAACCACTATATTATTCTATCTGATTCACACAACTAGAGGGTTTTTCAAATTAGATAATGCAGCACAAACAGTGATAAGATTATCTGCAACAGGAAGTAGACTTATTGGCAGTTCATGCTTTAGAATCTGGTATTCTTTCAATCTTCTAATTGCCATTTCAACATAAATCCTTACATTAGCAATCTTGGATGTTTCCCGGACATTATCTCTTGACATCTGTAGGGTGGTGTGGGATGATGGGGGAATTGTTAAACGACATTGATGAAAAGCCAACAGTTCTTCAATTTTAAAACCACGATCAGCCATAACTAGATCACCCGGTTGTAAAAGCTTCAAGAACCCTGAATCTTCTACTATGAACTTATCGCTTGCTTTGCCACCATAGCTGTCAGACACAAAACTGAAGCAACCATTGGGAGTTATTCCAACAAGTACCTTAATTGTGGAATGATGCTTGTATTCTGACCAGCATGATGTTTGTACTTCAAGACTGGAGGGCGTTTCAATAAAGAATTCTGTGCAATCTATGATAACTCTGCATTTTTTATAGTACTTTCGAAAACTGTCTGGTAGATTTCTTGAAACTTGAATTCTACCTGGCCAAGGTATGAGAAATTTAAGTTCCAATGCCATTAAACGAAGCCAGGAAAAGATAACTGAGCTAACTACTGATGGACTAACCTTGAACACTACAGCTAAATATTCAGTAAGAAGTCCTAAACGAATTCTTTGCATAACCATAAAAAATTCCTCTTCCAGACGCAGTGTTCTGTTTCCATGGGTTTCCATTCTACTGAAATTCTTTTCATTCTTCATGGTTTCCATTTGTTTTTTTCCTTTCCAGTAGATCATGTTCAAAGCTTTATTTTGGAGAAATCCAAATACAAGAGCAAAACAATCAGCATTGTTAAAACCTGTAAATAGCCTGACATCTGCATCTCTGGTTAGTTGTGCAAATGTTACACAGGGTCCTGTAGCTAGTCTCTCTTGTTGAACAGTTTCTGCAGACACAGGGAATGAATGGGATGTGGAGGGAATAGCATTGTTTTCTTTAGTTTCTAAGGGTCGGCGTTCTAGTTTTCTTCGTTTAACAGGAGACTTTTTTTTTCCATCACTTTGAACCAAATACAGCGTGGGATGGGGAAATTCATAAGTGGGTTCACCATATTGGAAATGATTAGAGCATATGACGTGAAAATCACTGGCTTTAAATTCTCTTCTACCCTTAGCAATGTTTTGTTCCCATATTGGTCTTTTTTTAGCATCCTTCGTCATATAATGGAACTTTAGGTCTTTTACATGTCCCCTTATCTTTATTTTTTCTGGCCATCTGCTGTCATTTGTGCAACAACCAACACAGCATCTGTGATGCGGCATACAGTACTACGTAAATAAACACCAAAAAGAAACCAGACCTCTGCGACGAAAAAAGGCAAAATATAATACATAATTTCAAATAAAACAGCGAAAAACGACAAAAAAGTATATATGAATTACTAAGTAAGATTTTTTAGATGATAAATAGCGGAAATATCATTGAATTTGCTTTAAAAACGCTGAAAATATAGACTTTTGATTTGTTTTGAGACTTTTTAGCGATAGGGATGTTGTGTGTTTCTTTAGTTTCACGACGAAAAAAGGCAAAATATAATACATAATTTCAAATAAAACAGCGAAAAAACGACAAAAAACAATTTTGCTCTTTAAAATATAGGTATTTTGGGTGATATATATCGGAAATATCATTGAATTTGCTTTAAAAATGGGAAATATTGACTGAAACTTAGTCTCAGTTGTCGCCATTAAAGTCCAAAGATCGTAATCGAAATCATTTAGCGATCATTTGGCTTCGCAAAAAAAATGAAAATAAAGCTTGTTGGTCTTAAAATTTTGCACATAAGCAGTAAATCTCAAAGAGAATAATCTGTGTTCATTACAGCTTCTGAAACTTCGAAAAAGCCGATTTTTGAAGGCATAATTTGCTTGACAGCTCGTTTGTTTACGTTTCGCATGGCTACATACGCTCGTAAGACGGCGCTGCATTTTGCCATATATCTTCTCTCTTTTACATTGAAATGACTCCCAGAGATCTTGTAAGACTAAATTAGCTGTTGTTTCATTGAAGAATGTTAATATTTTTTCATTTTAGCTTACCTTTTATAATAAAACAGGATACAATTGTAGAAGTTGTGTTACTGTAAATTGACCTTGAACTCGACACACAGTCACGCTATAATGCCCTGATTACCCAAGATGCACCGTTTTGCCGAAAGCGCGTATTCAAAGAACAAGTGCAACAAAAAAAAAATTCATCATAAGCTTTAGTTTTCATACACGCTGATCTTGTCTGTTAGTCTCATACGATGATTACATAATTTATCAGCAAAAAGCTTCATGAACCATAATTAAAAGTTGAAATCAATAGAAAAGTATAAAATCCCAAAGATAAAAGATATTTTTTTGATTAACACATCAATTAACATAAAAACTTGTTAAACCGTGTTAAAGTAAACAGGAAGACACAACCATAGAAGTTATTTTGGGCAGCACTACTATTAAAAATTATAATTCATTGTTGTTTTTTTTTTTGGCTGACTGACTGACTTGAATGACTCAACCGTGTATCATAAATAATTATTCTAAAAAAGCTATTTTAAAATTTTTAAGCAAGTCTTTGAGATATCAGATCATAGATTTTCTTGTTTGGCTGTGTTCAATTAGTGCATATGGTGACAGGGTGATATAAGAGGGTCGGTTTAGCCGTAAAAACGGCCCAAAATTTAGTCGTTAGGTAAAAGAATTAGACATAGAAATTCTAAAAAAAGTTAACCATAATTTTCTTATAACTATGGTTTGTACACTTGTATTTGTCGAGATCTCTAGAATAATGTAATGTTATGCATTCATCCCAGAAATTAATGGTCCTAAACCGTGTACATGTTAAACAGAACCGGCCAGGGTTTTCGGGTAATATTGGTATCATAGTATTTTTATTTTTAACCCCGGCATTCGGTATCTCTGTATTCAGCGATATTTCCGATATTATAGAAAAATTCATTGGATGACGAGGGAATTCCACGATGAATTTCACGAGTAAAAACGATATCGCACGACGAGTGCGATATATCGTTTTTTCGAGTGAAATTCATCGTGGAATTCCCTCGTCATCCAATGAATTTTTCTTGAATCCCATATCACAAAATAATTGCTCTAACAGCGACTTGGATGAGGATAAAAAGCAAGAGAAAGAAAAACAAAACGCGGGCTTCCTGATTTTTCATTGAATTCATCTTTTCAGACTGCTATCAAACATTCTTCGTTTTTATAGCAAAATTCGCTTTTTAACAAAGTTAACTATTTCCATTTATATTCTTTGCAAATCTTTTTTTTTTTGATTGTTTTTTAATGCCATACGTTAAGAAAATCAAGTGATAATAAGACAAAAGCAAATTTTTTTTGTGTGGGATCCCTGATCTTTCATTGAATTCAGCTTTGAAAGCGTTGGATTCCGCGCTGAATCCTTCGCTATCTACGTCACATATTCGTCATCTCGGACCAATCAGCGCGCAAGTTTATTTTGTGATATGGGATTCTCTTGGGTATTCAGTATTACAGAGCTAGTGGTTCGGCGGTCAGTCAAGTGAGCATGAATAAGAGAGGAAAAATTATTAATACCGCGCGCGCCATTTGAATTTCCGGTTGGGCTATTTTTAGTATCCAAAGTCGTTTGGTTTTTAATTGTTTGTTAGAATATAGTCATACTCACTCGACCAATCAGCAATCAGTATTTCAATGCTCTATATCCCATAGAGAAACTAGGGTGTCAAGTGGTGGGGGCCTTGAAGCACAGGGAAAATATGGGGTTATTAATTAGTATTCTCTAAGTAAGACATTAGTATTCCCTATATAGAGAATACTAATAAGGCCTTTTGTTTTCTTTTTGTTTCAAGGTCTTATTAGTATTCACTATATAGGGAATACTAATGTCTAACTTAGAAAATACTAATTGAATAAACCTGTATTTTCCCTGAGCTTCAAGGCTCTTTTCATTTTGACACCTCAGTATAATTACCCTATTGGATATACAGAAAATTATTCAATGTCCCCCTTAACAAAAGATTTAAGTCTTAGAGTTTTAAATCATCTCTGAAATGTCGTAATATATAGCTCATGATAGCAAATTCAATTAACGTTGTCGTCAGTAAAAAATTAAGGAGTATATGTCCAAGTCGTAGAATTTGCAAGCATACAGTTTCTGATTGTTATAATGCCACGGTGAAACTAGTTTCATGAATCATGATTTCATTATAAGGTAGTAGCTTAATATATATTTCTTTGGCACTTGTACTAACTTTGCAAATCGAAATATCAAAATTTGGAAGCATTTCTGTGATTTCTTTGAATCGATTCTAGACCACGTCTTGCCAATATTCAGCTTTCAAACGGCAACTTATTTGCGTTCTTTGACGTAGTACTAATTTAGATAAGTTTTGGTTCCTTACCGGCGTATGTACATGGTATTGGAGTAGTATTTTTGACTGTTATGGACATACTATGGCCTTTTACATTCGCTCTGACATCCAGTCAAACTGTAATTCGACATAAATATAATATTAACATTTTGTAAGACATGTCTTATGAGGCAATTTTTAACATTTTTAACATTTTATGAGATAAAATTCAAAAAGCGTGTTTTTTTTCTTCAAAACTTGTACTTACAATTTTGTCTTGAAATTATATTCAAACTTGTCGACAGAAACCTTGGCCGTTCACGTTACAGTTACAACTGACTATGTAAATTCTCGATTAAGTCTCGGGGGACAGACCATCACATACATGTTCTTAATGAACAGAGCATTTCATTGTACTTCTGTTATTTCAAAGTTAAAAAAATATGTCGTATATTACTTTTATTCAAAGATTAATTTTCTCTTGGGAGGGGAACAAACAACGTAGCAAACAAATGCATACAAACAATGATCTCGTGAGTATGACTTTATATTCTAAATCGGTTAGAGAATAAACACTCGTGCTTTATGGGATTTAAAGCTCCTCGCAATGATAGAAAGCCACTCGGGCTTCGCCCTCGTGGCTTTCTATCAATGCTCGGAGCTCTAAATCCCATAAAGCACTCGCGTTTATTCTCTAACCCTTACATGGCGTGGACGTGTGCAAGCGCGCTCAAAAACAACATAATTTTCGTCGATTTTTCGCACTTTTTTCGACAAAATCTATCAGATAAAGCAAAAATATCAGGATCGGCTATGTTCCGTTCTCTGATAAAACACGACTGAGGCTGTTGAACACTCAAAAAGACGCGAAGTTTATGTTTTCCCCAAAAAATCTTTACATGCTTTCGCTACTTTCAGGTTTGGATGAAGCACACAATTTTTGACGCACAGGAGTAGGGTATGGCGAAAATTGTTTGTACGCGGATGCTAAGAATAGCCCAACCGGGAATTCACATGGCGCACGCGGCATCAAGAAGTTTCCCTCTCTTATTTATGCTCTCTTGGGTCAGTTTATAAATGTGTTTTTTTTTTATTGGTCAGGCGGTTTGGCAAATATTGGTATCATAAAGTGGACAAAATCGGGTATATTGGTATCTCGGGTCATTTGTACAGGGTCTTGAAGGGTATTCACGGGATCCGGGAAACGGTTACATTATAGCGCGGGATCCGGGAAACTAGAAAAAAATCTTAAGGGATTCGAGATATTGGCATCGGCCGTGACTCGGGACTTGCCGAATTCAATGTCCGGGATGCGGGATTTTTCTTTCTGATGGTCGTTAATATCCTATCGGGCCTTTCGTCATATTAATAATGGTAATAGAACTGAGTGGAGTGCAATCACGAGTGTGATATCAGCCCAAAATTGACCGACACGAAGTTCTATTACCTATTAATCAAATCCATTTTGAAATCTCAAAATCAAAGTTCCAAGATATATCTGAAAGAAGGTGGTCCTCCTCCTCCAAGAACAACATTCATGTTTTATGCTAATATTTTTGTTTTAAAGAGAGAGAAAATATAGCTGCCTTGTTGTTTATCGTTTTTCCCCCTGATTTCAAATAGCTTATTTTATAGTTAGTTTTCTTGAAATCTGCAATGTGATTGGTTGACAAAATGATGCTATTAAGGTATTAATAAATTTAAATCTAATCACTAATCACTCATTTAACTAAAATCAGGGGAAATATGCCTTAATAATAATATATTATAAAAGAAACTATATTAGAATATGTGAGAATATAGATATATAACCATAAAAATCTACTCGAAAAAAAAAATATATATATATATATATAATTTGTATTACGTTGTTCAACAGATGGCTCCAACTGCGGTTTTTACATCTAAACCTATGTTCTTAATATTGCAAAATGTTCTCTTTTAAAAGAGGGGATGTCAGTAAAAATCAAGCATTTTTCAAAATTTTGTGGCAGTTGTCGAAAAACCGATTTTCTCATATTTTAACCTTAGATAGGCCTTAACCTAAATAGCATCGTGGCGTAATTCGTTTTGAAAAATATTGCTTATTTTCCGAGAAAAACGAAAAAATTGATTTTTCGGAATTTCGCCCCCATTGACGGGCGAAAAAAATCGACAACTTCAGAGTCTTCGCGTTGCAAGGAAAAGAAATTCAGACGTATAAAACCACCAGAATCTTATTATTTGTCATCTTAACTTCCATTAGTAACATCTTTAGTCACCTCAGTTTGCTTTGTCAAGACGAAAAAAAAATTTCTTGGCCCCATTTTTTGGCGATGCTAAAAGCAGCGATAATTTGAAAAAATATTTTTGTATTTGCCATAATAAATAATTGGCTAATTTTTTTTTCTGGTTGAAGTTAAGATGTCATATTATCATATTCCAATGAAATTAGCTTGGAGTAATAAAATAAATAATAAGCTTGAAATTCTTAGAAAATTCAGCGATTTGGCTGTCGGGAAAGATCAAGAGTACGCTCGATGCGAAGGGCAAATAGTTCCAGAGTGGAACAATTTCTGACAATTTCTGACAATTTCTGACAATTTCTTTTCAACGCTAACTGAACGTCATTTATATCAAGTCAGTAATAAAAGGTTAAATTAAAGACGTTGCATGAGTAGCTGTGTGTGGCGTTGAAACGTCGTTTTTCTTAGTTTTAAGTTTTTAGTATATTTTAACTAGATATCTCCTACTTAAGATCGTATAATTTTAGCATCAAACTGCGAATAAGCAAAACAAAAAACAAACCTGGGAAACCACGTTGCTTTTACTATTACAGTACATATTGATAAAATCTATCACTGGCCCAGCTAGGGTTTAGCAGCATTTAGTACCGCTACCCTCGTAGTAATATGCTCAAACATGCTTGCGACAACCGTTAGAGTGATTCTCATAAACCCGTGAAATACCCTTTAGCCTATTACGCACTACTTCACTCTGATTCTTTTGTTTTCTATTGTGTTTTTTTGACTATTACACTTTAATAAATAGAATTTGTTTCACGGGTTAATGAAAATCACTCTAATACACATTACCATAGTTTATAGAGGGAACTAGTAGTCCCCTTTATTGACTATGACATTACATAGTCTTATTGTTAAAACATAGTTAATAGAGGGGACTATGGTTAAAACAACTAGGAAGACTTATTGGAATCAGCTGAAAATTTGATACAGGAATCAGGTTGGGAAAAAGCTCGCCTCTCACCTATGAGGTCCAGGGCGGTTCGATTGCCAGTTACCACATGTGAGCTGATTTGGTCACAGGTATCCCAAGCTGGGTTTCTGTGATATCCTATCGAACTTATAAGGCAATGTATGGCGATTTTTAGAAAAAATTAAAAATCAGATCACACAAATAAATGTTCCTACTTGTGTTTCGTGTTTTCCTTTGAGTCTCTGTGAAGTTTCAGGTCATTTGCAGCAATATTGAGCGAGTATCGTGGTGGAGTATCCCTCGTACTTAAAAATTTTTTGAAACACAAGTAGGAACATTTATTTGTGTGATTTACTGATTTTTAATTTTTTCTAAAAATCGCCATACATTGCCTTATAAGTTCGATAGGATATCACAGAAACTCAGCTTGGGATACCTGTGATTTGGTTGGTTCTCTTTCTGACCCCGAGGGTTTTTCCGGCTCTCCAGTTTTTCCTCCCTCCTCTTCCTACTGCTCCATGTAGAGCTGTACTCCGGGGTCATACATGGTGATGGACTGTATATAGTGGCCTCACCTATTGATTTGTTTGACGGATATGAATTTCAATCACGTCTTTTTGCATCAAAACCTTGTCTGATTTCTGAGAATTCATATTGCAGTCACGAGTCTTCAAGCCTTGAACTATGTACCAGTAATTATTTTTCTAAAATGTAAAATATTTCGAGAGTTGACAATCTTAAAAAATGACTTTTTGAGAAAAAATGCTTATAAATCCAAAATCGTGCAACAAAATATTTGTAATGCTATATAATACGGTGGCGTTTTCCGAGGCTGTCTGGATTTTGGCGGCATAAGGGCTAGAAGTGCTTTAAAACAGTATAACGGTTCAACCACCGCGGAGCTAGTTAGTGAATCCCCTCTCTCCTTCTCCATGCGGTCCTTTATAAATTTAAGGTGCATGGCTCGATGGGGTTTTCTCGGCGCGTTATCTCTCAACTTCATATTGCAAATCCTTGGACGTCACACACAACTTTCCAACGTTTTAAGGTTGCCGTCCATGTTTTGTTTAGCCACGAGCAATAATGTTATCTTCCTCTTTCTAAAACATTAAAAATATCACCTTATTTGTATTTTTTTAATGCTGTGGAAGCGTTGGCGCGAGAGTGTAAAATTTACCTATTTTTAAAGTCATCCAGTCGAATCCAGCTTGGAACATAAAGTTTTACCCAAAACCTCGGCTTATTCTTCTGACAAATCAACCTTTCAAATATCATGAGTAAATTATCATATTAAAAAAGACACTCAAAGCATCTTTGATCATGAACCGTAAACACGTACGAAGCATATTTCACTAAAACCTACGTGTCCTTCTTTATTTTTCTCTAAAAGAGAGTGCCATGCAAAATTCAAGTTAAGAATCCGGCGATAGTTGCGAAAAATCGTATTTCTTTTTATTTCCCCGGTAAAGAACCCTTTGGCCGGTGAGCTATTTTCAAAAATAGCATCCAAAAGTTGAACAGCTTTATTATTATTCTTTCCAAAATCACAGGAAGTAGATATTTTGCCAATACAGAAGTCCGTGACCTTCTGGCCAATTATAATAGCTATTCGGCCGACAATGGCAAGAAACAAAATAAGACATTTTTAATGGCTCGCATTAATCAATAAGTTATGCTTTAGGATAAAAAATCGAAACTTGTTTAACCGTGTTACAGATAAGGGTTGTAAACAAGGAAGATCCTAAAAGTTATTTTAAGTTCTTTCGGTAGGCCACTATATGAATGATCGACTGGTTTTTATGAGAAACCCTCTTTATCAATCAGCCGCCACTCAGTAAACGCTGGAGGCTGTCTGCATGACTCAATAAATACAATACGAAACAATAAAACTGGAACAGGATTTTTCATGTAGCGGTGTTCAATAGAAATTACTGATTCCTATGACAAATTAAATTCAAGATCTTACTAATGATGATGCAAAACATTCTACTTGAGTCGATCATTCTCCACTCGAATCGTACAACTGACGAAAGAGCTTCGAAACTGAAAATCAAATCGTAAGTATCATGACCACCAAGCAGTCTTTCCATCAATTATTGCAACTGTTGGGCCAATGCACGGCAGTTTTCAGTAGCAGCATTCAATACCGCTGTTTTCCACGACTGGTAATATGCTAATAATGTCAACGTTTATGCTTGGACCCTGAACCGTTAATACTGCGACATTGTTAAAATAACTAGACAATAGTGTAGCAAGACTTGAATCAGTTAAGGTGGCTCCAAGGAGTTATTTTTGAGTCACACTTCCCTTTTTGAATCCGCTTATACATTCTCTTACTTTAGCTCAAAGAATGAACTTGGATGAAAGTTTTGAACGATGGTCTTTTTATGCTAATCAGCGTTTCCATAGCAACGATAAACAAACTTTTTTTAAAACAGTTTTTCCTAAATATCTTTCGAAATCGGGTTACCCTCGAAATGCAAATAATTGCATTATAATTTACACAGTGTAGCACACTAAATGGAGAAGTTTCAAAAAAAGTCGGGCCCACACTCAGGGTCTTATATAAAATATCTGAATATAGAAGGTGCTGCTTTTGCTCTAAATATATCTGCAAATGGTTAGACCTTCGCAGCGACTCGGATGACCACGTAAAATGGCGGTCAGAGACGCCATTTCACCATACGTTCACCAAACGTTTAATCGAAGTCATGACTTTAACGACTTGCTAAAGAAGATTTAGCGAGAAAAGATTCTTAATCTTACGATGAAGTTTCGTGACTGCAACCTCAGTGAGAGAAAAAGGGGTCTGTAGACCAGAAAAACCTGATTACACTGCAAGAATAATATTTCAGTTCCGTAGAAAACACTTCATAGAAGGTAAATTCATTCATGTTAACTAATATTTCGTAAAGTGATTGAATGATTGATTGGTAAAAAAATCGACAAAAAATGTGTAAACTAGCTGCAGAAACTCTCGGCAAGCCAAGGACGTTGCTTCGGCAAACATTGTCAGAAAAACTTGGTTAGTTGTTTGTCGTTTTTACTGCATTTTACATTTTTATCATCTTTTTCTTCATTACTCGTGAACCAGAAAAGCGATATTTGAAGCTTTGAATTTTTGTTTTTGATCCCATTTCAAGAAAAAAGGCTAAGACTTAGTAAAACGACTTAGTTCTTTTAAAAAAATATATTTGACGGCCAGCGAGCCTCATGCGAGAAATTCTGATGTCAAAACAAGATTCCATATTTCATGATCATATGGATATTTTGACATTTTTATAGATAAGTTATTTTAATGTTGAATGAAATATGAAAAAGGAATACATATTATACCAAATATTCGCTATTTATCGGGCTTTTGCAGCTATTATTATTACACAATCGCAAAAATGATGAGCTTGTTTGTTTTTTATGGATAAGATATTTCGCTCGATAATAAAGTTAAGAATAAATCTGAAAAAAAAACTTTTCAAAGACCACTGGTGAATTACTAACAAAGAAAATTATTATCTTTCATTAATGAATATGTCTGTTGTTGCATGTGAAGTTCAAGAAAATGTAAGCTTAAGCTTATCAGTAATATTTTTCGACAAATTTCAGTGTAGTTCACTTTCCACCCAAAAAAGTCTTATAACTTTGTTCTATACATATGTGTGTTCATATATTCTATAACCTAGAATTATTTTTACAATGAATACAAATAATGGTCTCGTGAGTATGACTTTATATTCTAAATCGGTTAGAGAATAAACACTCGTGGCTTTCTACCAATGCTCGGGACTCTAAATCGCGTTTATTCTCTAACTCTTACTTAGTTTTTGGCATACAATTTCAAATTATCCATGTATAGTAGATGTATGTATGTGTGTATGCGTATATGTATATGTATGTATGTATGTATGTATGTACAGTCTTTTGCAAAAATTATGGCCGTTTCAAGTATATGTACAAGTATATCAAAAGTGCATCAGAAATTATGGGATATCAATCCTGATATTTTTTTCAGAAAGCCCTAGTGATAGGCGCTATAGAAATTATTAAATTATTATTATATTATTATATATGGTTGACTAGATGATTATTGTGTATCTTGTATCCCAATCTTGTCCGTCTTAACAGCATTGATAATGACATTAGGGACACGATGAGTCGCCTTGAAAGATGCTCCACTCAATTAAATATCCTGGGAAGCACGGGTGGCGTAGCGCTTCCCTCTCACCAAGGCGACCCGAGTTCGAGCCCCGCTGGGCTCGATGTCGTATGTGAGTAGAGATGTTTGTTGGTTCTCTCCTGTCGGCTTCGAGGGTTTTTCTCCGGGTTCTGCGGTTTTTCCTCCCTCTTCAAAAATCAACTTCTAAATTCCAATTGGAATGCAGTGGAGGAAGAGGCACTCTGTGGATTCCACTGTTAATCGCATTTATTATTTTATTTTATTCTTATTTATTTATTTTTTATTATTTTTTTCATTTTTTATTTTTATTTTATTTATTTCATTTATATCCTGCTACTTCTTTTTATCAAGCTATGGCTAAAGGAATTGCATTCATTTGTCAACACTGGCCGGCTGAAAAATAAAAATAAAAACAAATGTTTACGTGGTTTACGTGAACCGATTGTAGATTTCGATGTTAATGGCGAACCAACTAGCTAGAAGTAATTAATCCCGGCGAGCAAACAAACTTTGTAAGTTAGGTTAGCATTTATACAGTGTAAAGACAATACCTAATAATAATCATTTTTTCAAGTACAAGAGTGAAGTTTCACGGGTTTGTCGACTAGTTATTATTATTATTATTATTATTATTATTATTATTATTATTATTATTATTATTATTATTATTATTAATATTATTATTATTATCATAAGGCAGTATCAAACGTCTGGATGCTAATCATTAACCATATAGTGCGCATAGCGTAACCTATATAGCTTTCGAGGAACTAATTAGAACTATTTCACTAACACTATATTATACAATTATAAACTATTATATATAAAACAGGTTTACTAAACTGTGCAAATATAAAAAGTAATGTTAAGTTAAATAAAGAGAGAGAGAGAGAGGGAAAAAAAACCTAATAACTAAAATGTACTACACTACTGAGTTTCAAAGTTCATGCAACAGTTGCTTTGAAAGTACGTCATATGTTAAGCGAGCAAGAGATCTTGGCTTTCTGCATTGTTCCCAAAACATCTTTTGCCCTAGCACCAACAAGCTTGTTCATAGTTAGATCAAGTTCCTTTGATCAGCCTCCTAACACATCAATGACGATGTTACACTGCTCGATGTTGTAGCTTGGATATTGCATTACCAGAAATATTGGACATTGTCAGCGGTGCTAGGCATAAATGAAAACCCAGTGGTTTTGTAGGGGAAAATAACACTAACATGGTTCCCAAGTACATATTTATATTTAACTGAGATGTTAGAAAAATTTCATGTCAAAAATAGCCACTTCACGATTAAAAGAACAGTAAACATAATTTCGTTGTGAAAATCTCACCACAGGGAGCCCATGTACATCAATAACCATAGCTAAACGTAAATCATGACTTATTTGGGCTTCCTGATTGTATCCCAGCAATCAATGGGAGCTTCTAAAATCAAAATGGCGTGTAAATATAAGAGCTCTTTTCTTTGTAAACGAAACCGTGCCTTCTTGTCCATGGTTTTATTCTCTTCGAATTGTTAATGAAGAACAACTCCATGTTTGTAAAACACCAGACAAATAAAACGATAAGTACAGTAAATTTTATCAAGCTTTTAAATAAACCTTCCATACAAATCCCTCTATCAGCTCGCCATTTTTAAAGGGCCAGAAAATGTATGAATAATTAGATTATCCACCATTTATTCCCTGATTTCTGTTAATGGTTGCTTCAGCTCCCAACGCAGAGCGCCGTACTTCGTTTTCTTGTCTTCACACTTCTTTCTGCGATTATCAACCCATGGACAGCTCATCTCCACTGCCCAGACTTGCTTTGCCTTGTGGTCCACAAACCGCACATCCACTCTGTCGGCCTTGACATAGGTATATATGTTCGGCGTAAACTGGCACATCCCAAAAGGCTTGCGCATCTGGTGACTCGTACACTGGTTTAGGTTTCAATGGCAAGTACCATGGTGGAACAGAGTCCACTAGCTTCAGGTCTTTACACTTCTCGAAAAACAAAGCCCTCAAAGCAGCATTGTGACGGCCCAGGTACTTTGATTGAGCTAAGGTATTCATTGTGACGGCCCAGGTACTTTGATTGAGCTAAGGTAGAACACCCCGATAAAACATGTGGAAGAGTCTCGGCTTCCTTTCCGCACATTCTACAAGTCACATCACTCTTGGTAGTTCCGGTCTTGTGTGTTGTATAAACTCTGGTTGGTGTGAGTTGCTCATAGAGCTCATTCATACATGCAACCGTGTTGGTGGGTGCGTTCGTCCACTCTTTCAACCAAGCAAAGCATCCAGGTGCAAAGCATCCGTCTTGATTAAGCACTTCGTCCTTCCACCGTGAAGAGAGAACGCGTCCATGCCACTTTTCTGCCTTGATGTCCTTCTGCAGAGGAGGGTTAAGGGTTATCCCATGATGCATTGCGTTTCATAGTATATTATCAATTCTTTCGTGACGTCATCACTTTGTTTGAGCAGGCTCTGAGTGAAGATCAATATGGCGGAGTTTAATTTAGTTGCTGAATACCCCGGGGGGGGGGGGGGGGGGGGACTCCCTTATAAAAGGGGGTGGGGGTCCTCGTCGGAAATTCTGAAAATGACCCCTAAAAATGACCTGTATTTTGAGATGATGGGCGTGGCAGTGATGAAATTTCACCCCTAAGAGGGACCAATCAATAACGTATCATTTTGGTTCGGTTTCTCGATTTTATTTGTATTTTGATACTAGCATCAAACGCCGTCTGCTCGTATGAGTTTATGACGACGTCGTCATATACAGGAAGCATTGTTGTTGATCTCATACCCTAAGCGGTACCACAAAACTCAGCTGGTGGGCATTCTCGTCATTATCACCCTGAGCGTGACCAAAACACTGATTTCAAACCCTAAAAGGGAAGACGAGGACCCCCTGCCCCCTTTTATAAGGGAGTTTCCCCCCCCCCCCCCCCCCGAGCTGAATACTCGGCATCTTTCCCATAACTTTTCCTTATTTCACGTTCACTGTGTATCAAAAGACGATTTTTATGTTTCTATACCCGCCTTGGAAGGAGTTGAAGTTGTTTTAAGACTGATTCATGTCAGTTATCTGGATAAATTTGAGAGAAAGAAACGAGTGACAACTGTTCGATGGACTCGTTCAACAAAGTGCGTATCCCAGCGCTTATTTTCCTTATTTCAGTACCTATCATATGGATAAGTTGTAGATTTATCACTTTTCTTGTAGTTTGTGTAAAATATACTGTGAATCGACTCAACCACCAATTATTATTTATACATTTTATACATACAGGTCCTAAACTCATCTAAAACCTGGAGTACTTTGGAGTACTTTCATATACGAGTATGAATTAACCCTTAAGCTAAGATATGATGGTATTGAAATGAAAAATACTCGTATATTTCCTGAGAATTAAGCGTTTTGCCTACAACATCTGACACTTGAATATTTGAAGCGTAGCAAGCCGCCTTTCTAAAAGATCAAATTTTTCATGAACCATTACAAATATATCATTACCTTTTGGTGTAAACATAAGTAGGATTGTTATAAAACAACACACGTTAACCCTACTTTCATTGTTCATGATTTTGTTGGTTAATCATGGCTTTAAAAACGGCTTTGTATTCGCTTCTTCAACGCCGAGATGGTTCAATGTTTACAATTGGTAAGCGCAATGTATCATAGGATAACCCTGGACCCTCCTCTGGTCCTTCTGCAGCTTCTCCATAAGAGCATTGCTCAGGTATTTCTTTGCTTTTGTTCCCTTTTACTGTGTCTGGATTTTTAATTTATGAGAACTCAGCGATGGTTCAGGATACTTTAGCGATAAACTTATACCCAGCTTCTCTGCATATCTGTATGCCTCGGTGACTAGTGATGAATGGCCTTTTTCAGCTGCTCTCTCAAACATCTGAACGTTTCTCATAGTGGGGTCTGAGTTCTAATACAGTCTTATGGCAGCCTTGATCTTTGTGAGCTGATACTAATTATTATTATTATTATTACTATTATTATTATTATTATTATTACTATTATTATTATTATTATTATTATTATTATTATCATTATACTTGCAGTTAATTTTAGAAAGAGTACAAAATAATCAGCATAGCTCATTCACAAACGACAATCGGCACTTGTGTCTTAAAAGCTTTTGATCGCTAGATGCTTACTCGGCTCACACTCGTAAAAGCTGTCAAACGCGTACTTTAAAATGAAAAGAATCAGTCCTCAGACTGTCAAAATGGCTAAAAAATCTTCTACGAAAAAAACACTTGGTAATTCTTGAAAGCTGTGCCTGGTGGTTGATGCCAAATAGCTGAAATTAAAATGATCGTAAATATATATAGTGATAAATTAGTATTATGAAATGAGGAGCAAGTCTTAGTAAGTCTTCTACATAGTTTGAAAGTCCGATCGATAACAAGTCGAGCGCCAGACGAAAGATCCCGAACTGAATAGCCGAAATGTGTCACGAAAAACTACCGGAAGGTTTACATAGGATTTGATTGGTTCCAAGTATTAATTGTCCGAAAATTGAACTACACTTACTTACGGACATACTTACACACTCGATGACATAGTGGCTACCGCTTCTCTAGAAGCAGTAGCCACAAAAATCATCATAGTGGTCTAAAATTGCTTTTAATTACAGGTGGACATACACCAGCCATCATCATGAGGCTGCTTGCTGTCATCATCATTGGAGTCCTTCTCTTGGATCTCTTCTGTTCGTCGGAAGCTGGTTGGTTAAGGAGGAGAAGGAGAAGGAGAAGGAGAACTCCCCCCTGCCATACACCCAGCACAACAAAGGACAGGTGGTACAACGAATGGGACCAGGGGTTCCTTTTCGCATGCCCTTCAGGTAATATAGCTTAAAAATAGGCAGTCCTATAGCCTCCTGTGCAGCCGCTGTGAGGCGTTTCCAGTTCCCGTCATTCCCCCACTAGCGTCTGCTCCAACTCGAACAACATTCCTTTCTACATTGTTTTCTATTAGCCAATCCAATCGCTAGGTAGTATGCAACTTTTCTATTTTGAGTAGCCGTTCTGTTTATAGTGCAAGTGAAGTCGCAAAACCCGTGAAATAAAAATTGCTAGATAGTCAAATACAATGAAATTAGGGTCAACTAAAGTGTATTATTGTAAAGAAAGGTCTGAACCCAGGTGAATGGATATTTATCGAAGTAACAAAGTGTGTCGAGGAAACAATATATGTATTATGATCATCTGGGTGGATGTTGTCCTGAGAAGGACTCTTTGATGTGACTGACGTTTCGACAACCTGAGCGGTAGTCATCTTCAGAGTCAAGTGAAGGATAAAGCCAGATAAAGATCATATTTATACTGCCACGTTACACAATAGCACAATTACCTGGTGTTGCGTAATTGGCGGTGTAGGTCTAATCAGTGAGCGTCTAATTAGCGTCGGTCTAATTGGTGAGCGTCACTGCTCCGGGTCATTTTTGCTTTTGTTTATAAGCCTATTGTACGGTGTCGGTAATTTGATTGAGCGATTGAGTGGATTCTGCTCAAACTTAGTAATAATTACATCACATCACATCACATCACATCACATCACATCACATCACATCACATCACATCACATCACATCACATCACATCACATCACATCACATCACATCACATCACATCACATCACATCACATCACATCACATCACATCACATCACATCACATCACATCACATCACATCACATCACATCACATCACATCACATCACATCACATCACATCACATCACATCACATCACATCACATCACATCACATCACATCACATCACATCACATCACATCACATCACATCACATCACATCACATCACATCACATCACATCACATCACATCACATCACATCACATCACATCACATCACATCACATCACATCACATCACATCACATCACATCACATCACATCACATCACATCACATCACATCACATCACATCACATCACATCACATCACATCACATCACATCACATCACATCACATCACATCACATCACATCACATCACATCACATCACATCACATCACATCACATCACATCACATCACATCACATCACATCACATCACATCACATCACATCACATCACATCACATCACATCACATCACATCACATCACATCACATCACATCACATCACATCACATCACATCACATCACATCACATCACATCACATCACATCACATCACATCACATCACATCACATCACATCACATCACATCACATCACATCACATCACATCACATCACATCACATCACATCACATCACATCACATCACATCACATCACATCACATCACATCACATCACATCACATCACATCACATCACATCACATCACATCACATCACATCACATCACATCACATCACATCACATCACATCACATCACATCACATCACATCACATCACATCACATCATATCATATTATTATATTATATTATATTATATTATATTATATTATATTATATTATATTATATTATATTATTATATGATAATTTTATATTAAAAAAATATTTGGAACCAGGCCATCGGTTAATTCTTTAAAAAAATCGAAGCGAAAATGTACCTCCTTCCCTCCTTCGGACAGTGGCTCTGGGACTCCTGCACTGCGCCGCATATATTGCTGTCAAGAATTTAGAATAATATCCGTACGTTTCTTGAACATATATTCTTCAATATTTTCTGTTCTGATTAGGTCAAGCGATGACTGAAATCCACTCCCTCTACAGCAGCTGCCATCGAGATCGCGTGTTCAGGTTTGCCTGCAGAAAGAACAAAGCGGTTACCAAAGGCCGAAGGTGCCACTGGTCTCACTATGTGAACAATTTTGACCAGCTGTTTGCCTTTAAGTGCCCTTACAGTGGTTTCATTACAGGAATCATCAGCTACCATCACAACTATTACGAGGACAGGTATTTAGCCTTATATGCTTTATGAGCGACTGTCTGAATTAAGTCGGAAGTCTGAAGTCCCTCCTTGGCCATCGTATCATATCAAACAATTTCCCCTACAATTTCCCCTAAAAAATTGAAATAATTTACCTGTTATCCATGTTGTTAAGCTTAAGCCTACTCCCCATGGTGTAAAGCCCTTTCAATAGCTGCCACGGTATTTTGATCTCTTGTGTAGCTGCACTAATTTTATGGAACGATCTTCCAATTGATTTTCACTTTTTTGTCTTATATAGGGTATTAAAAAGTTTGATTTTTGCGAAAGGAAAAAGCACCTTAGCGGAATTACCACTAAGTGAGGGTCTCAATGGGGTGGCAGCTTTTACGGTTAATGGTTTTAACCGTTAACAAATTTCAAAAAAATTATATTAAAAAAAAATTGATTTTTAAATTTTAAATTTTGGCCATTTTACGACTAACGGCTAAGTATTTTTTCCCATTACGGTTAACAAAAATCTTAATAATTGATTTTCAGTTTTTTAAAAGTTAAACATTAATTTCCACCGCTTTAAAAAGATTAATGATTTATTTCCACTGTTGAAAAACACATTCTGAGCATTCTGGGATGAATGCATAACATTACATCAGTCTTGGTAAGAGATCTCGACAAATACAAGTCTTACGAACCGTGACTACAAAGAATTACGGTTAACGTTTTTTAGACTTTTTACTCCTAACGGCTAAATTTTCTTTAATTTTCTTTTCTTCTTTTTTTTCTTCCTCTCCTTCTTCTTTTGTTTTTCTTTTTTTGTTTTTCCTGATAGATCACCCCTTTTAATTTCCCTCGTACAAAATATCAAAAACATTTCTTGAAAATCTAGAAAATCTAGAAAATCTAGAAAATCTAGAAATCTAGATCTAGTCAATTTTCGCTTCATGACACCTCATTTTTGCAGTGAAGTCATTTCTACGTCACTATTTTAGATCAGCTGGAGTAAAGGAACTAAATGGGATAACCTGGAGAAAAACCCTCGAAACAAGGGAGACCTATCTTCATTTTTAAAATTAAAATAATGTGTCTATATTTTTTTCCATTTTTGTTTTTCTTGTTTTTTCCCCCTGATATATCATCACTTTTCCCTTTATACTTTTAGGAGGTTCAAGTTCCGTTGTTGTAATTTAGACCATCGCTTCCATCGCTACCACTGTTCCTCTGGCAGCCATTTTCTGAGTCGTTGGAGAAAACCTCTCGACTTTAAGGCACCCCAGGACCATTTCTTGGTTGGAGCGACCAGTTACCATGACAATGGCCAAGAGTATGTTATTAATGTTTTACTCTCATACTTCAAGATAGGGGCATTACAAAGAGAATTGACTGGCCTCAAAAAAAAAATTTAGGGGGATTAATAGAAATATTGTTCGCAGCTATCAGTCTAAAACTATACCAGCTTAAAAAGAGAGGATTTTCTACACGTAAACCAATAAATCCTATATTCATTATGATTGTATTAGGATTAATGAATTAAAAAGGGTGGGTTTTTATGCATTTCTTTTATCTTCCTTACAGAGATCGTCTTTGGAATTTTGAAACCTGTAAAGTGGCTCGTAACACCCACGGATGACGGTCTCGCAACAGAAAAGCCAAAAAGAATTAGAGCAATCGTGTAGAGACTGCTCTGAATCATGATCCCAAACGGACGGCATTCACTGGGTAAAGATAAATGATAAAGATAACAAATCAATAATAAGGTAACGAGGGTAAATATGTTAATTTGGAGCAATATTCCTGTAACTGTAATCATGGTGTAAAACATGAAATATAAAAATAAAATCACGAGCAAGTAATTGTTGCGTCTTGCAGTGGATCGATTTTTTTCCTAAATAATATTGAAGAAAAAAAGAACTCACGCACGTGCTGTGTGCAGTTATAAAGCACGCGGAGATTTACAGAACACGAGAGAAGTGTTAGGAGAAACGATACGATACATTACGATACGATACGATACGATACGGTAAGATACGATACGATACGGTAAGATACGATACGATACGATACGATACGATACGATACGATACGATACGATACGATACGATACCATACCATACGATACGATACGATACGATACGATACGATACGATACGATACGATACGATACGATACGATACGATACGATACGATACGATACGATACGATACGATACGATACGATACGATACGATACGATACGATACGATACGATACGATACGATACGATACGATACGATACGATACGATACGATACGATACGATACGATACGATACGATACGATACGATACGATACGATACGATACGATACGATACGATACGATACGATACGATACGATACGATACGATACGATACGATACGATACGATACGATACGATACGATACGATACGATACGATACGATACGATACGATACGATACGATACGATACGATACGATACGATACGATACGATACGATACGATACGATACGATACGATACGATACGATACGATACGATACGATACGATACGATACGATACGATACGATACGATACGATACGATACGATACGATACGATACGATACGATACGATACGATACGATACGATACGATACGATACGATACGATACGATACGATACGATACGATACGATACGATACGATACGATACGATACGATACGATACGATACGATACGATACGATACGATACGATACGATACGATACGATACGATACGATACGATACGATACGATACGATACGATACGATACGATACGATACGATACGATACGATACGATACGATACGATACGATACGATACGATACGATACGATACGATACGATACGATACGACACTGTACAGTGCAGTACAGTACATCGTTTTTCATTAAAAAAAACGTTTTAGTTTATAAAACTATGAACAAGCTACAACTACAAACGTGTGTTTTCAAACAAACTACAGACAAAAAGAGACATATTATTTGAATTTTATATTTCCTTTACCTTTAAAAACCCCAACACTCCATGTGGTTTGCCTCTTTGTGTTAGTTGGTATTAAGTCGTCTATTATTTTAGAAATTTCATTGTCATCAATACTGGCAAACCGACCATAATAGGCCATTTTGATGAAGCAGCCGTTGTGTGATATCGTGATGTAATCTCGTTAGAGCACTGTCACTGGCGGATAACGTGAGGTATAGCAAAATCACATGATTGATGTTAGCCAATCGTGCGCGAGGATTTGGTACAGTAAATGAAGATTGAATATTAAGATAAGATACAACATGTTCAGGGCCGTAGCAATGCAAATTCTTTGGGGGGGGGGGGGGGGTACTGTAGCTATGGTAATTTCAGTGCACCCATGAAGCTAATTGACACTGATGTTTTTGTAATGCATTAGATATGCATTACCGTTTGTCTGGTCAGATTGTCTCTATTAAAATAAATAACATCATTTATTGACGTCATTGAAAATATTGGGGGTCCGGCCCCTCCCCTTACTACGGCCCTGATGTTTATTTAGCACCAATAAATTCTACAATATTTGATTATAAAATAGTATTCATTAGGGAGCATTCATTTTTTAGGAAGGGGGGGGGGGGTCATTAAAAAATTACTAGATAAAAAGGGGGGGTCACATTTTTTTTAACGTTGGACCAGGGGGGTCATGAATAAAAATACAGTGTTTTTTGTTTTTTTTGTTAGTCGTTTTCTGGGGGGGGGGGGGGGCTAGAAAATTTTTATATTTGGAAGTGGGGGGGTTATCGAAATATTCAATTCCTTACCATGGGGGCTAGCATTTTTTTTCTATTTGATTCCTCTCATTCCTCCGGGCCCCCCCCTCCTAAAAAATGAATGCTCCCTTAAAGCAAATAGAACATGATATACGGTACTAGCTACAATCGGTGAAAAAATACCTTGAGACCTTTACAACACAGGAAGCCCAATTCCCATAGTAACAATTTCGTTCTTTCAACCCCCCTCCCCCTTACAATGTTGAGTGGGCTTGTTATCGAGAGCCACCAATCGTTAGGCACTAAAACAACGTACATTGATTATGGGGCGGGGGGTTTATAATATCTGGGAATGATTTTATATTTAAAATTTGCAAATATTTTCACGAGATTACAAATTTAGTATAATAATAATAATAATAATAATAATAATAATAATAATAATAATAATAATAACTTTATTTATATAGCGCGCAAATCTAAAATTCTAAGGCGCTTTATAAAAGGTGAATAAATATATTATATAAAACAAAATGTTGGTCATAGCATATCTAAAAATTTGAGTATATCTAAAAAGAAAAAAGAAAAAATATATATATATGAATCTAAAAATATCTACAAGAGTAAAACTAGTATTATTTAACCATATGCTTGTTTAAAAAGGAAAGTTTTAAGATTGCTTTAAAAAAAATTCAGGCTACTACTATTCTTTAGTTCATATGGTAGCTGATTCCATAGCTTTGGTGCACAAATTGAAAGTGCCCTATCGCCGTACGTCTTAAGGTTAGATGATGGTATCTTAAGCAAAAGGATATCAGAAGATCTTAATTGACGAGCAGGAACATATCTACTTAATAAGTTAGTAATATAAACTGGCGCTAAACCATTTAAAACTTTGAAAGTTATGAGTAGAATCTTAAAAACTATGCGTTCTTTAAATGGAATCCAGTGCAGCTCTTTTAGAACTGGAGTAATATGATTGTATTTTCTCTTGCCTATTACGAGGCGGGCTGCACAAGGGTCTCATTAATTTAATTATTCGCCGATTGTAGCTACAATAACCACTGGGCTAGCCGGTAGATATTATTATATTGCTCGTATGGCTCAGTTATTTTTTTCATATTATTTCGGCTGAAACTTTCCTGGAATAAGGGTCTAATAAACACTGGTTAAAGATTTTTTTGACATTCCGATGGGAAGTATAATACTTTTTGCTGTAGTCACGAATTCAGTTTATCAGTTTAAGTTTATTGTTTCTAATCGTTTCAACTTTTTCGTGCATGCGTGCCTCGTTCGTTCATTGTTCAGTTCTTTATAGTTCAATATGTTTTCTTTGTTTTGCAAGTTTTAACAATACAATAAGCAATTATTGGACGAGGTTGAGCAAAATATCGTGATTTGTTAGATTCACTAACAAATCTCG
Source organism: Anthopleura xanthogrammica (assembly GCA_964019055.1). Classification (NCBI taxonomy): domain Eukaryota; kingdom Metazoa; phylum Cnidaria; class Anthozoa; order Actiniaria; family Actiniidae; genus Anthopleura; species Anthopleura xanthogrammica. The sequence continues at coordinate 21,333,835 of OZ025206.1, read as the reverse complement.
ATATTTTACGATAACCGAGTTCAATAATTGTTTTATCATTCAATTATTTTTTCTAATCTTTGAGGGGCAGTGCGCACGAGTCAAACAATAACAAAGAAGTCAGTTCATTTTTTCAGGGAAGCGAGCCAATGTCAAATGCAACGTTACCGCGCATGAGCAGACCGTTATTTGCAGCAAAATGGCTTTGTACCGTAATGCGCATGAGCAGACCGTTATTTGTAGGCAGTTATTTGCGGTTCTCTAGGCCAATCAAAATGACGGAAAAAAATAATTTGAATGATAATACGTTTTATTAACCCCTCCCCATGGGGATTTTCAGAGTTAATTTACGATCACTGACACTATATATAAAGAGAAGAATGAAAACATTGAAAACACTAAATTATATAAATCCAATAGCTAAATAGAATGTGATAAATATAAATATAAATATATGATATGATATATTTCACCTCCCTTAGAGGCACGGAAGTTAGGCCCGGTTTAGGCGCCGAATCCCATATGCGCCGGATCCAACGCAAACGAACCAAACCTATTGCTTGAAATCATCTGCGCCAGACCCGGCACATACGAAACCCGACGCCCAAACCGGGTCTTATTAATTATATTAATTATAGATTATTAATATGTATGATACCGTCAGGTAAATATACTAAATCTGTATATGATACAAGAAGGTAAATATTGTAATTGTACTAAAGGTTAACTTATTACTGTTCGTGTCAGCGTCAGCATATATAGCCCGTAAATTAGTATTCATAGCCAGTTTGTCACCGTAGTGAAAACACAGATCTTGTAAGTTGTTCTTAACTTCTTTTTCTTTAACTTTTCGTATTTTCCCTTCTCGTCATTTAGTTTAATATTACTAACTTATATTTCTTTTTCATGTTGTAGCAACATTTTTCGTTTCGTTTGCCGTATCGTTCGTCGTAATACTGACGCATTTGAGATCGTGATTTTTACATTTGCGAATCTTTAAAGGAGTCAGTGACGTCATTTACTCAACACCAAACATCGCTCTATACATTTATCTGTATTTTGTGATCAAAATATCCGCTAGTTTCATACTCAATACTGAAAAAAAAGACCTAAAAATCAATTCTAATCACAAGTAATACTAGTCTAAGAACGACTGCAGAGGAGACTAAAGTAATGTAAGTAAAGTCCGTCAGCCAACTTTAGGGCTTCATAGAAATAAAATATATCGGCACTGATAGGGACGGATCCAGGGGAGGGGTGCAGGGGGTGCGCACCCCCCTTCCCCAGGAGCAACTTTGTCCCCCTATTTTTAAAATACCCAATACGAAATAATGTTTTATTTCTTTGATTCTGAGGGTTGCGTTGCACCTTTCTGGGCTAAGATATTCCTGAATAATCTAGAGAATCAATTAAGCGATTTCAAAAAAAAAAATGACGAAGTACGCCAAAAAACTGAATAAGAAATTAGAAGAGGCTGATAGATCCTTATCGGAACTATCGCAGAAATTAAATTCGACTTATGATCAAGATGACGACAGATAACTCACAGATCTTTCAGTATCAAGTACTCACTGAAAACCGATTCGAGAAACTACCTATTGAGGAAGAAGAAGAAAGTAACGATGTACCGACTGAACGCAGATCACTAAACAATGATGAAGAACAAAACAATAGCAGTGAAGTACACAGTGAAAACACACATATATTGAATCAAGAACCAATAATTAATAAGTATTTCATGTGTCGAAAAAGATCTTATTAAGCAAATGGTATTGGTTTTCGGTTTAAAATAATATCGGTCTTAGGTGAAAAAACGGCAAATGTTTTCGAAAAACAAACTTGCTTACATTCAGTCTAGCTAGTTCAGTTGAACTTCACAAGAACAAGAAACAGTATTATTGATCCAAAATGATAATTTTAATTTATTAAATAAATAAAATAAATAAATGAGAATTAACAGTGGAATCCACCGAGTGGCTCTTCCTCCACTGCATTCCAATTGGAATTTAGAAGTTGATTTTTGGTCTTATACCCTTACGGGAACATGTTGTTCACATATCAAACAATTTCCCCTAAATGTCAGATTTGCTCAAACTTGATGAGCAAGATTTTAAAAATTGAAACAAATTACCAGTTATACATGTTGTTAAGCTTAAGCCTACTCCCATGACTGAAAAGCAGCTAGATTAGAGTATTTTTAAATCTTAAAATTGTGTGGAGAGCATTGATTGTTTTGTTACATAAGATATGTTTATATCACTGTCCTGTTCCTTAAGTAGTTGTTATGCGGCGTCAAGGGCCCGGGTCAAGGGATTACAAATCAGCAAGTTTTAAATCAAAAAAATCAGGAAATAGATAATAGAACTTATCAGAATTATAGGAAATTTATCGAGGAAACAAGATCTGGCAGAAAAAAAATCGTGGAATCGTGCTGGAGCGATATATTTGGTTTCAAGCTGTAGTGAGTAGACTAAGTAATTTGAGAAGTCCCGACAGACGGGGTGAAATTCAAAAGACCATAACTCGCTCAAATTCTACTATAGAAATATTTCAAACCTTCTCCAACGATGAAGTTAAACACAATAACGTTAGGTATAATTCAAATATGATTTATTACATTGTTTTACAATATTTTCTTAATATTTCGTATATATCTCATCTTCTAAGCATATACTCATACAAGCTTGGCCTACCTGTGTTTACAATCCAGGTGTCCCGATATGGCACTCTACTCACCAACTTCTGTGCAAAAGTGACGTGGACGTTTCTCAAGCAATCCCACTAAAATACATACCAAAATGCTCAGAAAGAACTGAAGTTTATCATGCCGGGTGGACAACTTTCCGTTGTGGCATGTAGAAAGAGATAATTCGATGAATCGACGAAAGAGGTATGTGTTTACATACATTGTCCTTATACGATCAACTTACTTCGTAGCGATTTTGACGTGGACTTTTTTCGACTTATCGTATCATAACTTATAGGAGATAAAAGCTAAAAGACTATATTTTTACATCCCGAGTGGACACTTTTTAAATAACAAAGCACTTCTAAGTTATTCAAGAAAATACACGACATTTCAAGTTTTTTCGGCCATTTTTAAGGCTCTTTGAAGTTGTGAGTGTGGCTCTTCAAAACCGGTGACTATTTCTTAATACATTGTTTGTAAATGCAACATAAAATAGACCTATCGCTCATTCATGTGCAATTACTAGCTGGAAAAGTTAAATAAATGGCAAATATGTGGTGGAATACGCATTCCTTCTTGTATTTCATTCAACATGAAATTAAATTATGTACAGAAATATTAAAACTATTGAGAGAAAGCCTTCTTTGATTTGCCGATCGGAGGCGAACAAAATAAGTAAAAATATACGATTGTTCGCTAAAAAAAACCCTGAATTCTTGAAGACTACTTTTTGATCCATAGAAATGTTCATCATGTGTCCAAAAGCAATGTTTTCTATGTATTTTCGAGGCAAAGTTCGCTGTGATTCTTTCTACAAGCCTTCGTATCCTAGATGAATGTGTTGCTCATTAAAGCATGCAGAAGACAAATCTAGACGACAATAACAGTTAAAACCGTTCAATAACAATTATTTAAAGCTGATAACAATTATATATAAATTGCTATAAATTATAGATTGTTATCTTGGTTAAGTTTGCGGTGATTCTTTGTACAAGCCTTCGTGTCCTAGAAGTAGAAGAATTTGTTTTTGTTCATGTAAGCAAAATTTCTATAAAAATATATATATAATTTTTTGTCTATTTTTCTATATTTTCCATCATTTATTTTTTCTATTTTATGTTTTAGTGTCCCCATTATTGTTATATAAATAGTTATAGCATAATACTATATATTTATAGCAAAGATTCATCATTTTCAAAATAACATCCAGGTCCGAGTATTTAACTTTATTGTGACCCTTGTAAGGAGAGATTTTTCCTAAGGGACGGGACGTGAATAAGAAAATACGGTAACAGAAAAATAGTTATATCTAATTAAGGAAAACAGATGTTGTTGTTCGCCGCAGTGCCATAAAGCCTGAAAAGAGACACTGATAGTTCGATCCCAAGATAGAGAGCAGAAGAAAACATGACAGGTAAAAAGACTGTTCAGAAACTGCTCATGTTTGCGGAATCGAGATGTCAGTACTAGAGTGCAAATAATATAACCGTGAAATAGATAGCAAGAAATAGGAGATAGTTAGTGCTTAGTTAGGCAAGACATAGGAAATAAGCGAGGCATGACAGGAGCACGGGCTTTTTCTAGATCAACGACTCAGTGCACAAAAGAATGTGTTTCTGACGTTTAATGAGTTAAAAATGAAGACACAGGTCAATAAATCAAGACGCAGATACAACTATTTGAATTGTAATACTGATAGATTAATGTGGAATAAAAGTTTGTTCAAATTATCACGGTTGTTTTTTTTATTCCGCATTACAAAACCGCAGCGTAGCAGTGATTATTTGACTAATTAAACATGCTTGCACGTGCAAGACCCGTCACGGCTCGCTTATTTCTCCACTAATCAAATTTAGTCAGAACTTAGGACATAATTAGTCATTAGTTAGCTAGCTAACTATTTCACGGTTATATTATTTGCACTCTAATGAAACTAATTGCGGCAAAGGAATAATTGACAGATTGGCAGATGCAAAACAACAAGTCTTAATTGGAAATGTTGCTGAGATGACATTTTGTAGATTATATTATCTTGTAATCATAAATGACAATTTAGGGTTTTGCTAGCTCGAATTCTGCTGAAATATTCATAGCAGGGCGCTGTCAGCTAATGCCTGATATCCCAACTTTAGGGCTAGCCAATTTCGTTAAATTTCGTTTAAAGACTAAATTCTAGTTAAGCACCTGTTAGATCGCTTAATGATCTAGCGATGGTATAACTTTGGTTTAACCCCAAGTACGATGAATAATAGAATTTTAACATAGTTCAAATTCCTCCTCGGGAATTGGGAACTAGTCGATTATTATTCATCGTTCTTAGCAACCAATCACAACGCTTGCAAATGACGTCAACTGATATTAGGCTTGACGTCACCTTGTCAACCTCGCAACCATTATTTAAGGGATTGTAGCACGTAGTTTAGATTCAGAGAAACAACAGAGGAAAAGAAGAGAAAGATACAGAAGAGAGTTAGTTACAGAGTTGGATACAGAGTCAGAGAAAGACCCAGAGTCTACAATAAAGGCATCAAGTACAACCAAGAAAGTATCCATATTTTGTGCCACGAAGGGACGAGCTAGTTCCCCGCCGCAAAGGCGAAAAACCCCTCGTGACACCCTCCTAGCAAGCCTTTGTATTGTAGGAGGGAATTCGAAAAAGTTATTGTTTTTGTTAAAAATACGGAAAATAATTGAATAACATTTTTCTGATGCTCGCTCGGAGTACGAAAACAACAACCAATGTTTTGCAGTTCAGCACTGCTTTCTTATAGTGGTTTTTCAGTTTATTGACTAGCTAATTCTTTCTACAAGCCTTCGTGTTCTAGAAGTAGAAGAATTTGTTTTTGTTCATGTAAGCAGAATTTCTATAAAAATATATATATAATTTTTTGTCTTTTTTTCTATATTTTCCATCATGTATTTTTTCTATTTTATGTTTTAGTGTCCCCATTATTGTTATATAAATAGTTATAGCATAATACTATATATTTATAGCAAAGATTCATCATTTTCAAAATAACATCCAGGTCCGAGTATTTAATTTTATTGTGACCCTCCTAGCAGGCCTTTGTATTGTAGGAGGGAAAAAGTTATTGTTTTTGTTAAAAATACGGAAAATAATCGAATAACAATTTTCTGATGCTCGCTCGGAGTACAAAAACAACCATTGTTTCGCAGTTCAGCACTGCTTTCTAATAGTGGTTTTTCAGTTTATTGACTAGCTACTATTCTTTCTACAAGCCTTCGTGTCCTAGAAGAATATGTTTTTGTTCATGTAAGCAGAATACGAATCTAGACGATAATTAAAACCGTTCAATAACAATCAAAACCGCGGTTATTTACAACATGAATCACGCATTTGCCTTCGAGCAAAATATGTAGACGATAACAATTTTTAATCGTAAACAGTTTTTAATCATTATGAAAAAAAATTAATTAGTTTTTTAAAACCAATTTAGACAATAACGAATTAAACCGTTCAATAAGATATAAAACCGCATGTTTACAAAATGCATGAACCAATGTTTCGTAGTCGAGGAAACAGGGACCGCGGAGCGTAATTTTGATCTGGGGGGCTAACGAAAACTAAAGACTGGAGCACCTAGGCATGCTCCCCCGAAAAAAATTGAGGGGCATTTGCAACATATTTATTGCATTAAAGTTATGACAATTTTGCACGTTCTGGCTATGAAAAAGAAGAGAAAAATTTTTGTTAATTCTTTTGCGGTTGTTGTTTGCAAGCTCGTTTGACTCGGAGTTTAACCGTTCTTTGTGGAGAATCGTCGTTGAATCGTTGTTCTTGCATGTCCTCTCACCAGTGGCATCGTGACGTTTCCGCTGGGCTCGTTTTCGAGTAGCCGAAATAAATCGTGGGTTTAGAAAAGCTTAATGGACTGCTGAATTCTTTGGAGAACTGGCTTTTTAAATTGACATTTGATTATTTCATATTTTACAAAGTTAATTAATTGAGAAGAGCCGGAGAACTTGGTATTTTAAATAGCAAATAAGTAATTCTAAATGGCGGCAAAATTATGGGGGGGGGCTATAGCCCTCCAGCCCCCCCTGCTCCGCGGTCCCTGGCAAAATAAAATAGATTAACTGTCTAAACGAGTGGGATGACCAATAATAAACGGCTAATAAATTATTATTAAGAAATGACATAAATAACGGTAGTTTGAACGTTTCACATTATTGCACTTCGCGACTCAAGCAAGAACTTACAAGCTACTGAAGAACAAGATACTACTTGGTTCTGATAAAGGTACGTTCTGGGAATTTTGGGAAAATGTTTTTTTCTGAAACCTGATTCCATAAGTGTGTGGTCCTCTATTTCTGAGCTTTACACTATTTTTTGCTTCAGTTTTTACATGAAACAGGTTATCGCGTTTTGGGGTAAAAAGGTAATCCAAAAGAGCTACAATGTTTTTAAAACGATATTTTGGTCACTCAAAAACTGCGGAGAAAGCCAATAACTTTTTATGTGTCGCGAAACAGAAAATTCCAAATTGATTTTTAAAAACTACGTTTATTTAGCTTTCAGAAAATGCATACTTTTATATAATAATATTGAAAAGGCAGCGCGAAATTATGGTCGCGCGTAAAGTAATCTCGAAGGCCTCAAACGTATCCTGATAACTTAAGGTGGAAAGAGTGAACTACACTGAAAATTGTCGAAAAATATTATAAGCTTAAGCTTACATTCACTTGAACTTCACACGCAACAAGAGACATATTCATTAATGTAAGATAATAATTATTGGTCTTTGGAAAGTTTTTTCAGATTTATCTTTAACTTTATTATCGAGCGAAATATCTTGCAAAAACATAAGCTTATCCATAAAAAACAAACAAGCTCATCATTTTTGCGATTGTGTAATAATAATAGCTGGAAAAGCCCGATAAATAGCGAATATTTTGTGTAATATGTATTCCTTTTTCATATTTCATTCAACATTAAAATAAATTATCTATAAAAATGTCAAAATATCCATATGATTATGAAATATGGAATCTTGTTTTGACATCAGAATTCCTCGCGTGAGGCTCGCTGGCCGTCAAATATATTTGTTCAAAGAACTAAGTCTTTTTACTAAGTCTTAGCCTTTTTTCTTGAAATGGGATCAAAAACAAAAATTCTGGTTTACAAGTAATGAAGAAAAAGATGATAAAAATGTAAAATGCAGTAAAAACAACAAACAACTAACCAAAATTTTCTGACAAGGTTTGCCGAAGCAACGTCCTTGGCTTGTCTGAGAGTTTCTCCAGCTAGTTTACACATTTTTTGTCGATTTTTTTACGAAATATTAGCGGAGCTCCCCATCGAGTTGATTTTTCATGGCTTGATTACGTTATTTTATTGTCCGTACGGGCGTGTACCACAACAGGGTTCCCGCGCGCTTTGCTTACTCGCAAATGCACAGAAAAAATCGCAATAATGTTGTCAAAGATGGATCAAGTAGTTTTTTTTCTTATTTTTGCAAAGCGAAAAATACGTTTAATCGAAGTCATGTCTGTCTTAAAGTAAACGAAAACAATTTTTCGACTTTAACGACTTGCTAATGAAGATTTAGCGAGAAAAGATTCTTAATCTTACGATGAAGTTTCGTGACTGAAACCTCTCTGAGAGAAAAAGGTGTCTGTAGACCAGAAAAACCTGATTATACTGCCAGAATAATATTTCAGTTCCGATCCGTATAAAACACTTTATAGAAGGTAAATTCATTAGAGATAATTGATGGGGGTTGCAAGAATTTTAGTTGCATGATATATATTTTTTGTCCCACCCCCAGCACGTTATTTTTTTTTTTACATATCAAAACCTTGCACGTTAGATAACTACTACTATTTCAGAATTGAAAACTCAACATTATAGTCCGAATTCTGTCCGAATAATTTATTATATTCTGATTTTCAATGCAATTAGTATAGGAAATCGCACGACCTCGAGTACAATTTGGATTTTAATAGGTACGAGTAATGTTTATTCGCCTAAAGGCTCGTGCAATTACGAGAACTTTCGAAACATTACGAGTGCCTATTAATTCCAAATTGTACGAGAAGGTCGTGTGGTTTTTTATTTATAGTTCACTCAACAAAATTTTATGAAAAATGCGAAGCGAAGGCATTCATCCATCTTCATTGCCTATGCTATAACCGACCCTTCTCCAAGAACGCTAAGTCAAGAACAGCATAGAAAGTGTTAACGTTGCTATAAAATCTTTTTAAATTAGTATTTTATGTATGATTTGAACTTCAAAATACTAGAAAATAATTTTACATCTCAAGTAAAAAGCCATTTTAATGCATGTTTACAACTATTGAATGACAGTACTGACAGCTAAACAGCGAATCAAGAAGCGACTTTTCTTTGAAAACGTACTGTGTGAAAACTAAGCGAAAGTTGAGAGTCCGTTCGCTAAGATATGTTTTTTTCCTCTTAGCATTTCCTAATAACTGCAAAAACACAATTTCAAAAATACTTTCTTTTAAAACAAGTTAGCTGGACAACATCAAAAGGGATAAAAGCGATAAATATGTCGTTCAAGTTAAAAGTTTTGAAGTACAACTTGCCGTGAACGAGTCGCCAGTGATCAGACCATGTGCTTTGGATAGTATTCCCTCCTGTAGCTTGAAGAATTTCGCTGCTATTTTCTTCGAATTGTGAATTATCTGAAGATTTTATTATTTCAAGACTGGATTGACAACTTAGGATCAATTAACTTGTGAATAGCTGAATTCGTCTCTCAACAACTACTCGACAGTTTGCCGGTAAGATTTGATCTTACTATTTTTAAACAAAAAACGAGCCTCTACTCACTGTGTTTTTTCGCTAAACGGAAACATATTGTAGATGTGGTTTTGAATTTATTTTTCGAGAAAACCACAGAAGACAACAGGTAATAAAGAGAGAACATTCAAAGCTCCAACTCAAATTGTTTGGCGAAAACTAGAAAGAAAAAACGACTTTCTACTACAAAACATGATTTATTACGTCTTGAATTTTTCTAGTAATCATAATTAGAGTCCTTCATATGTCACAAGTCTTAGCCATTTTTAGCTACTTTAATTGATAGGATTAGGACTCGATGCACTATGTTTTTAATATATCTTATTTATAGTTTTATATACATATATATTTATATGTTTCTTAATATATTTCAAACCTTGTAGTATTATTTATTATTATCATTATTAACTATGTAATTCAGCCTTAGAGTGATTCTCATAAACCCGTGAAATACACTTTAGTGTATTACGCATTACTTCACTCTAATTATTTTGTTTTCTATTGTGTTTATCTGACTATTACACTTTAATAAGCACACTTTGTTTCACAGGTTAATGAAAACCACTCTAAGGCTGCAATTTAGTTTTCTAATAAAGCCATCTATCTATCTACTCAGCCGGGCATTAGATTCGTAAATCATACTATACCAGTGGGTAGAGATCTCTCAGTTTATACAGTGTGTTGCCCTAATTCGGGACGGTTTTAGGAATAACCGTTATATCAAAGCGCAGAATCATTGTAGCGATGCAATATTTACCAGAAGATAGAGTCAAACATCTGGAAGTCGGTCACTAAAGCTCATTTGTTTAAGTCACGATTAACTTACTACAGTTCTACAAATTTATCGCCCAAGTTGGTGGTCCTAATTTCGGACAGTTGGTCCTAATTCTGGACACAAACATTACACAATTTGCTCTTCGATTTCCTCGCTTCCACCTCGCTGGTTCATTGGGAAATTAGAGGAATATTGCTTTTCATTCTCATGGAGGTTTAAAATATACAAATGAGCCTAATAAAGAAGTTGTGAAGGCAATGCCCGACCGTTCTTGGACAGCATTCTGAATATCCAGCGCCAGTTTTTAAAATTAAAATACCTAACTGTTTAAAAATAAACTTAGGAAATCTAACTTAATCAAGCATAATATGGATCCCATAATATCAACATATCTGAACTTGGACAACACAATATATTAAATATAGACTCACTTTATATGATAACATTCGTAGTTATTCGTAACCAATCTTTGGTATATTTTGGCTGTCCCGATTTAGGCACACATGCTTGAAATATACCAATGTCTTTGAATGTAGTCTCAGGTACAATGATTTTAATTATTTAATAATTATTTTACTTACAGAATAGAACAATTATTTAGGTGTGAACTCAGCTTAAAAACAATATTTCACGAGTCGTACTTAGTCAAAAAACGATTTTACAGCTATGTTTGGTAATGTTAAGTCAAGCGAAAATTCGTATTCTGAGAAATAACGTGCTGACTTACCTTTACAAAATGCTCTTTTTCTCCGCTCTAAATTAAGGCATGAATGACTGATCAGGGTAACTAAATCTTATGGAATAATTTTTTGTTGACTACCATGCAGTACTCATTTTTCTCTCAGCGTTCATCTTTGATTTTTCAGTCCTTTATTTAATCTTTTTAATATGTATGAAGAGAAAATTTAAAGAGCTCCCCAATCAATAATAACAGGGACCGCGGAGCAGGGGGGGCTATAGTCCCCCCTCCCCCTTAATAATTTTGCCGCCATTTTGATTTATTTATTTGCTATTTAAAATACCAAGTTCTCCGGCTCTTTTCGATAAATTTAGTGTGTAAAATATGAAAAAATCAAATGTCAATTTAAAAAGCCAGTTCTGCAACGAATCCAGCAGTCCATTAGACTTCTCTAAAGCCATGATTTATTACGGCGACACGAAAACGAGCCCAGCGGAGACGTCACGATGCCATAGGTGAAAATACTTTTTCGATGGTAAGGAGAGTAGAGACATAGCTGAGTCTGTGCTAACATTCAAGAACAACGATTCAACAACGATTCTCTTAAACTGTCACAAAGAGCGGGCAGTTGGACTCCGAGTCAAGCTTGTGTCGAGAAACAACATGTACAAGCGCAAAAGATTTTTTTTTTTGAACTTTCACAATTAACGACATATATAGTAAAGGTTTATAGTCAGTGAAAATTTCCTACTGTCATTTATCAGATATGCCTTTTCTATTCTTTTTCATAGCCAGAATGTGCAAAATTGTCATAACTTTAATGCAATAAATACGTTGCAAATGCCCCTCAAAATCGCACTTCCGAGGGTCTCAAATTCAAATTTTTTTCCTGGGGGAGCATCCCCCCAAACCTCCCTAGGTGGTCCAGTCTTTCCTGGTCGTTTGTTTGGCTGTGTTTGGCTGTATAAGAGGGTCGGGTTACCCTTAAAAACGGCCCAAAATTTAGTCGTTATTATTACTAGGTGAAAAAATGAAGCAATAGGCCTAAAAAGTCTAAAGTAAGTTAACCGTAATTTTTTTTTTACAACCGTGGTTTGTAACACTAGCTTGTATTCATAGAGATCTCTGATGTAATGTTAAGCATTCATCCCAGAATAGTCCTAAGACCTTAAATGTGTTTTTCAACAATGTAAAATAACTCATTAACTTTTTAAAGCGATGGAAGTTAATTAGTGTTGTTTTTTTTAAACAATGCAAATTAATTTGGAAGTTTTTTGTTAACCGTAACTGGAAAAAATTAACCGTTAGCCGTAAAAGCTACAACCCCATTGAGACCCTCACACAAAACGGGCCAAAAATTGTTGAAGAAAACTCCCAAGAAAGGAGGGAAAAAAGTGAGAAAAATCATTTAATATAGTAAGGTACAAGTCAGGAAAATTTTTACAAAGTATTCTGCGCGCATTTCAGTTTTTATCAACTATATATAGGCAGAAAAAAAATTCTAAAAAAAGTCTAAAAATGTATTGACGCAGCTTGACTAAAGTCAAAAACAACCTCTGGGCTGTTCTAAGTCACAGATCGAACCCTGAAACAACCTCTGGGATGATCTAAGTCACAGATCGAACCCTGAAACAACCTCTGGGATGATCTAAGTCAGGGCACGGCTAACTCACAGATTGAACCCTGAAACAACCTCTGGGCTGATCTAAGTGAGGGCACGGCTAACTCACAGATCAAACCCTGAGACAACCACTGGGCTGATCTAAGTGAGGGCATGGTTAGCTCACAGATAGAACCCTGAAACAACCTCTGGACTGATCTAAGTGAGGGCATGGTTAGCTCACAGATAGAACCCTGAAACAACCTCTAGGCTGATCTAAGTGAGGGCATGGTTAGCTAACAGATAGAACCCTGAAACAACCTCTGGACTGATCTAAGTGAGGGCACGGCTAACTCACAGATCAAACCCTGAGACAACCACTGGGCTGATCTAAGTGAGGGCATGGTTAGCTAACAGATAGAACCCTGAAACAACCTCTGGACTGATCTAAGTGAGGGCACGGCTAACTCACAGATCAAACCCTGAGACAACCACTGGGCTGATCTAAGTGAGGGCATGGTTAGCTAACAGATAGAACCCTGAAACAACCTCTGGACTGATCTAAGTGAGGGCATGGTTAGCTAACAGATAGAACCCTGAAACAACCTCTAGGCTGATCTAAGTGAGGGCATGGTTAGCTAACAGATAGAACCCTGAAACAACCTCTGGGCTGATCTAAGTGAGGGCATGGTTAGCTAACAGATAGAACCCTGAAACAACCTCTGGGCTGATCTAAGTGAGGGCATGGTTAGCTCACAGATCAAATTGGAATTTAATTAGCGCGTTGGGTTTCGCGGAGGGAGGGAAAACCTGAGAATTAACCCAGAGAAACCACAAAATCAAGGAAGAGACCTAACAAACTCTACTCACATGTGCAGGATCCCGATCTCTGCAGGTCACTCTCGAACCCGAGTCGTGAGAGGCACCCTTGATTTGGAACGTTCTCTTAAAATTCACTATTTCCTGACGTCAGTAAATTAATTACCGCTTATGATCGCAGGTGAACGTGTATACGAGCCATCATCATGAGGCTGCTTGCTGTCATCATCATTGGTGTCCTTCTCTTGGATCTCTTCTGTTCATCGGAAGCTTGGTTTTGGGGGGGGCACTGCCGTCCACCCAGCACAACAGGGGCAAGTTGGGCCAACCACTGGGACAAGCCGTTCACTTTTGCATGCCCTTCAGGTAATATAGCTTTTTAAAAAAGAACCTGCATGAATTTCAATTTTCAATGAATAGACCTTTATTTAAATGAAAACTTTTATTTAAACGGGGTTGCCCCTTTAGTGTGTGCCCTAGAATTGACAAAAGAAATATATTAAGTACTGTTTGATAAACGAGCAGGAGTGTTTTATCAGGTATAAAACCACGAGGCGTAGCCGAAGCCGGAGGATTTTTTGGGGGTTCGCTTGGTTTTAGGAGAGCTGAAAGGGAGGATCAGTCGAAAAACGTAACTATAAAAGGGGGGATCACTGAAAAGCTGGATGATTTCTTAAACAATCGTAGTGTGTCTATAGCTTATTTTCGAAAAAATCTGTTTCTTCGAGCTAAAAATTTTCGAAAAATCTGAATATCAGTTAGTAGTAATGTAGGGCAGTCAAAAGTAGGACCGTGACTCTATTAAAGGTACATGTGTGACCAAAAGGTCACGATCTGTCACACATATAGCAGAATTTTCAGTGCGTACCGAGAAACAGGAAATACGAGTCCATCATGTGGTGAACACATGATGAATTGCTGGCTTTCACCTACGTCATCATCTATTTCAAAAGCATAAATTCGCATTATCATAAAATAAGAGTTTTATAGTCTTGTAAAGCAGTCAAAACTACATATACTGGTCAAGTTTCAAGGCTGTAGGTCATTTGGTTGCGGAATTATGGGCGAGCAAACATGACGCGATTTTTGATTAAAATGTATGGAGCGGCCATATTGGTGTTCAACTCTGGTGCACCAACTTGGCGGACGAAACTACGACGGCTGAAAATGATAAAATATTGGATATTTTCGATTAAATTCCACTGAAATATACTTAAAATAGAGATTTTAAACATACCCAAGGCAAAATCTTTCACCTAGGGTAAATTATTTTTCATTTTCATCGTTCTTTAGATACACGCACGACGGTATTGCGTGACACAAATTCAACCTTCATAACTCGGGAACCAAACATTAAAATGACTCGAAACTTTTTCCTGTGACTTATATCACTGATTTCTAAGACATATTTTAGAAACGTTATGATGCGATCTATAGTTTCGATTTTGATGACGTCATATGAAAGCCAGCAATAGCGCAGCTCGGTCTTACTAAAAAAGATGTCACGCCATTGGACCCCCCGCTTGACTCAGCCTGAGGAGCCGGAGCCCTTGACGACCAATCTGATTGTAGTTTTGAAAATATTTTGTATGCAAATGAGCATAATACCGATGCTGAGCTTTGGTTTAAGGTGACTCGACCCAATAATTTTGCATGCGCACCTTCCAACTTTGAACCTCATGTGCCTAAAGAAATTGATTCCAATTTCCTATCCACTAGAACTCATATGTTACATATAGACTAAACTTCAAAATGATATTTTTTTCGAGGAGATCGGATTGCATATCACGTGGTAATGACGTCACACCTGTTTTAACTCGAAATCGAATTTTATCCCTCGACCGCATTTTCTAGGGAAATGCTTTATTCTGCCTTTACCTTGAGTGTTTGTCTTCCTCGGGGCGCCGTTTTATCAAAATCTATTAGACGAATTTGGAGATATTTGAGGATTTCGAAATGAAGAGTATAATTTATGTGAAAATTAAACAATGGACTTCCCGTACCCAAAATTGCTACTTCTGAGGTATATATTTACAAAAAACACCGCTCATTTTATTATGATATGTCCCTAATACTTCATTGAAAAATTAGAAGGTAATCCAGTGACGCGATCTCGCCAAAACGGAAAATATATGATTCAAGATAATGCAATGTTTTACAGACAAATTCACGAAAACTACGATCATGCCAAAACTCGTCGATTTTTTTTCTTGGATTCTTTTCAGGACTAACTAACTTCGGAAAGGTTTCGGAGGTCAGCCAAGCGCGGTCAAATCACGCATGGTGCAAAAGAATTCGATGTTGTGCCAAACTAGAGACAATAGAAATTCCAGAGCACCAAATCATGTACCTTAGTGTCACGGTCCTACTTTTGACTGCCCTACATTACTACTTCGGTTTTTTCCGTAAACGGCTCGTAATCAGAAATGAGTAAAGTATTCTCAACTTGATCGTCAACAATTTTTTTTTGTTGGATTATTCTCAAATTAACACTAGTTTGCATCGCAGGGCCGTAGTTACCATGAGGCAAGCGAGGCTGTTGCTTCGGTAAAATTTCAGATATTATTCAGATATTATATCTATAATTACTTTATTTATAGCGCATTTTCTATAAGTTTAATACGCTATACTCCATAAAATTGTTTCGTAGTCAAACCATGCGAAGCCAGGGTGACTAGACAGATAGACTACTTGATGCCGTCACAAACGAGTTTGTGTCGAGAAACCACCACCACAAAAGAAATTCAGAACTTTGACAACGAAGAACTTTTAGTAAGGATTAGACATTTAAGGTATTTTCTATACTAAATCATATCAGATATGAGAATGTGCTGCAAAATTGCCATAACTGTAATGCAATTATAAATTTAGCGCAAATGTCTCTCAAAACGCTGGAAATCGCATTTCCGAGCTAGGGGCTGAATTTCAATTTTTTTTCCCCACACCCCCTAGTTATTGCGTCGGCAGCCGATTGCCTCTACATATATGATTTCGGTCTGGCTACGGCCCTGCATCGGTCTCAGTTTTTCAATCATTTTTGATTCCAATGCTTTTTGTTAAATTAGTATTTAACTATACAAATCTTTTCATGCCTAATACGAAATTACGATTTTTTTCATGCCTAAAAACGCTTTTAAAGCGTTAAAAGTGTGTGACCGCTCGGGGGCTTCACCCCCTAGGCCTGATCCCCCGCCAGGACTCTGGACTTGCCATTTCACCACCTCTACCATTGGTGTTAGGTGTATGCTAATTGAAAAAAGAAGGGAAGTGTCGGCATGAATATACTGGTATAATGCTCTAGAACGATTTTTCATGGCCCGTGAAACAAATTAAGCGAGAATAGTCGAAGAAAAATTAACAAACTGAGAAAATATTGGAATTAATTCCTACTACTCTGTATCATGCTTGTTCTTAAAAGAGGGTCTCAATTTTAACAAATTTTAGTTAGGCCGGCGTAAAAATGGAAAAAATTAAGCGTTAGGTGTGAAAAGTCTAAAAAAAGTTAACTGTATTATTTATAACCATGGTTTGTAAGACTTGCACTTATTAATCATGCTGTATGCCTTGAAAAAAAAATGCCCTCATTGCGCGACTAAATGACCACGAGACTCGGCCTTGTGGCGTCATTTTGTTTGATCCTAATAAAATTCATTAAAATGATATTCTATCTATTTTTAAAAAGCGCCAGGAACCCCATCGTTTTATTGATGCTACCCATGCTTTGAGAACAAAATTATGTTTCTGTAAATATTTTCTGGAGAAGGTTCAAGGTACAAGATAGACAGATCGATAGATAACTTATTTACCTTCGATATGTAGAATGAGCCGAAACGTGAAACTTGCAATCATTGAATTTTTTTGCGACATTAATGGCATCTATTTATTTTAATTCCAAGAGAAATCCGTTTGTTTATCACTAATAAACGTCTTAAGGGGGGACTTACCTATTTACCAGCCACAGTTGCTATGGAAAGTATTTAAAAATGTCTAAGAGGTTTTTCTTATATTATAATTTCATAAGTAAGATCAATTTGTGAAATGGACCATTTTTGATATGTGTGATGACGTCATCACTCTTGCGTCATTCATGACGTCATATTTCATAAAACGTTAAAGAACAAGCGTGCAATTGGTCAGTCTGAACCCAAAATAAACGAAATTATTGCTGACATGAATTGAAACAAAGTTAAGCATAGATTTTACTCTACGTTAAGAGAGTGGGAAAATATTTAGATTTAAAAATTTCAACATGGCTTGGTAACCTGGCCTTTTCACCGTTTTCAAAAATAATGCTTAACTTTGTTTAAAATTTTGTTAGCTATGATTTCGCTTATTTGTGAGTCAATCCGATCAAATGCACGCTTGTTTTGTAATTTTTAATGAACTATGACGTCATAAATTGCGTAAGAGGGATGACGTCATCGCACATATCGGAAAATGATCCATTTCACAAATTGATTTTATATATGAAGTTATAATATAAGAAAAACCTTTTAGAGATTTAAATACTTTCCATAGCAACCGTGGCTGGTAAATAGGTAAGTCCCCCCTTAAAGCGATAAACATAAAAATAAAGAGAACGTCGATGCCTTAAGATTTTCTGCCTTGAACGAGAACAACCACGTTATAGCACATTTTTTTATGAATTTGTGTTGGTATTCCCATCGAATTATCTCTCTTAGATGCCTGGTGACCCCTAACTTTTTTAACAGATTTTGTAAGCCCTTTGATAGCTTTGATGGCTTGGGCTACCTGTGGTCGGTCGAGTGAATGTGGGTTGAGTGTCGGTCGAGTGAATGTTCGGCGACGAAAACAAATTCCGAAAGTTCGCACTCTTTTGAAATCTGGTGCCGGTTCACCAGATGACGTAACGTGAAAACGAAGAATTGCAAATAAACTTATACTATTAGTCTAATCTTTTCGAGTGATTTTACTTACTAGTACTGTTAGAAATTTTAAGGATAATTTCATTGTCATTTCAATGATAATTCCATTGCTTTCTTTTGATTTACTTTGACTGTTTTTGTCACTAGCTCAGTAATTATACAACTAAATCTTGAACTCAGCATTTTTCAAAGTATTTTCTGTTTTGCCTTTGGTTAGGTCAAGCGATGACTGAAATCCACTCGATATTCAGCAGTTGCCATAAGGATCGCGTGTTCAGATTTGCCTGCAGACGGAACAAAGCTGTTGCCAATGGAAGGTGTCACTGGTCCCACTATGTGAACAATTTTGACAAACCGCTTCATTTCAAGTGCCCATACAGTGGCCTCATTACAGGATTCAGCAGTTCCCATGACAACAATCACGAGGACAGGTATTTAGCCTAATTAATATATAAATTTAGGCACTGCCTAAAAGCGGAGCTCCCAAGAGTTATACAGTGTATATAGTGCTAAATAAGTGATAAGCGTGACGCGTCGTTGGTTATGAAACAGCGTGACCACCTTTTCTCGTGATCGATTTTACAAGAAGGAAAAACTGTAAGAAAAAACAATATTTTAAGCCTTCAAAAGCATTAGAAGACTTTTTCAAACCGAAGAAAAATAGTCATAGATTATAGAACATATGAATATATGTATAGAACAAAGGATTTTATTCAGCTTGCATTCAGTTGAACTTCACATACAAGAACAAGAGCCATATTTATTATTGCAAAAGATAATTTTCTTTGTTAGTAGTTGGTCTTCGAAAACATTCTTCGGAATTTAGAAAAATATAGGAACTTTTATTGAGGAACCATACACTCTGAACTTCAACAGGGCAAAACCCTCAAATTTTGCACGGGACTCTATACTTTTAAAAGAACTTCTAAAAATCTACGTTATACGGCAGGGAACCCGGCTTCGGTACGTAAGCTTTAAAATATGTATGACATTAATTTATATTTACGGGTTCCCTATGTCTTTAGCTCAATGGCAAGATCGTACAAATGTCAAGGGTTTCTTGTGGTGTAAAATGAGACCTCCACGGCCGTAATCCTTCTGTAACCGGATAGCAGATTCAAAATAGTGTAACGCACTCCGTTAGTATCAGTCAACTGTTACTAAATGAATGCGTTACACTATTTTGAATCTTAATCCGCTATCCGGTTATAGAAAAATTACGGCCGTTGAGGTATCAATTTACACCACAGGAAACCCGCGACATTCGTACGCTACTGTTCATTGAGCTGAATATATGGTAAGCAATGACAGGCAACTAGGTAAATAAAAACTAGTCGTTGCTGCATGTCGATCGAGATGAGACCGAATTATTTGTTATAATGTAGTGGTCATCATTTCTTCAGGTTTCTGATAAACTACAAATATTTAAAAAAAAACTTATTACTGAGGTGCCTGTGGCAAACCAGTCTAAAAATACGTTTTTTTTTCGTCTCGACAAAATGGAAAAGTTGCGCAATAAGTACCCAGGGGTCTTAGGGGCATTCCCCAAGAGGCCATTGCCGGCATACGATACAGGGATCCCTTGCATAGTCTGATCTATTACCATGTGACAGTTGTCAATCAACGCTACCAACTTGCCAAGTAATTGATTGGGGGTGGTGCTATGTGTCGTGTGTCGAAAATTGATGTCTACGCATGCTCCTTCTCGTTAGCTGATGTGATTCTAGGCTCACGCCGTAGTTAAAAATTAAAGCTGAGTAGAAAACGAACCCGTTCTGTCTACTTGGAGTTCAGAATACTCATCAGATTTGATTCAGCTACTCAATTGTATTGGCAGTATTCTCTGCCTGAACAATCGGTGGTTGGTAGCAAAACAGAGCTTCGAAGCTAGCCATAACATAAAGAATTTCTTTCGTTGTTGAAACCGTCTTGCCATGAGGTCTATCGAGTTTGAAATTACCGTAAACTATTTATCTTAGCGAGTCTTGCATTGCTCTGGTTCAATTCATTGCTACTGGAAGGTTGTCTATCACCGCACAAGCCTGTCTACACGACAGGCAACCCAGTTCATGCTGCAAGAGTGTCTTGTCTAAAAGACAATATGGATTTACTTGTTTGCGGCAAGAGCAAGCGGAAGCTATTAACAAATAAATGTAAAGCTGTCTCTACCAAAAATACAACAGCAGCATCTCAAGTTATGACTGAATTTATGTATTAATCAAAAGTTCTCAGAAGAATTTGTTGTTAATGCTCAGTCGCACTACTGTCACTATGCAGTATATTTAACTCTTATTGACAGGGACCGAGGGAAACAGTGTGTTTTATGGTACCAAGACGACGATCGCCGTCTTAGGACCACAAAACACGGTGCTTTCTCGAGGTTCCAGTCATTAAGTGTTTTGTTATATACCAACTGTCAGAGAACACAAAAATATTCTAATTTTTTGCGTAACCCTGCTCGCCGTTCCTTAGGACATGCCCCCCCTCCCCCCCCCCCCCCCCCCCCAGATCCTACGTCCTCGCTACGCCCCTGACGTGCAGGTTTTATTTCACTATTTCAATTTTGTTTTGGAGGTATTATCTGCGTAATAAGGGATCATAGCATTTAAGGCGAAGCTCAAGGCGGGGGGGGGGGGGGGGGGTCAGGAAATTTCATTTCCATTGCAAGGGAGGGCCACATTACTTTCAACACTCAATTTAAAATTTGCACTCCTCTCCCCCCTCCCCCCCTCCCCCTCCCCCTCCCCCCCTCCCCCCGCTAATTTCTGACAAGCCCTTAAAATCAAAGACCTTCGATATTTCACATTTTGTCAGGGGAACCATTCTCGACCAGGCACTAATTTTTTATCTTATTTCTCACCATCTCACCAGTATAGGACATGACTAGACAGACTTGCAGTGGCGGATCCCGGGGTAGTTTGGGGGGGGGGAGTCTCCTTAGAACCCCCTTTGTGATATCTTGTGTTGAAGTCGATTGCACCAGCTTTTCTGCGTGGTGGCCATTTTGGAACCCCCCTGGAAAAATCCTGAATCCGCCACTGACTCGGGACCCTTCGAGGACAACATTTAATGTGTAGGGAATGACAAAAAAAGCCGAGCACTTGTCTAGTGATGATCTTATATGATATTAATGGATTCCGTTTTTTCTTATAGGAGGTTCAGGTTCCGTTGTTGTAAGCATCCCCGCTTCCATCGCTACCACTGTACCACCAACACCAATTATGTGAATGGCTGGAGACAACCTCTCAACTTCAAGGCATCCCGGAACTATTTCTTGGCTGGGGCGATCAGTTACCATGACAACGGCCAAGAGTATGTTATCAATGTTTTACTCTCAAAAGTAAAGTTTATATAGATATTCAAGAAGAGGGATTAGAAAAAGAAAATAAATATAATGTTCTCTTACTATAGTGCTAGGCCAAAAACTGGGAAAAAAACTAAGGGGATCTTCAGAATTGTTTGTAGCAATTCCTATTCCGCATGATGATTGTAGTAGGATGGATGAATTAAAATGAGGTGGGTTTTTATGGATTTATTTTATTTTACCCACAGGGATCGTCGTTGGAAGTTTGAAACCTGTGAAGTGCATAGGCGCTACACCCGAAGATGGCGGTCACGCAACAGAAAAGCCAAAAAGAATTAGAGCAATCGTGTAGAGACTGCTCTGAATCATGATCCCAAACGGACGGCATTCACTGGGTAAAGATAACTGATAAAGATAACAAATCAATAATAAGATAACGAGGGTAAATATGTTAACTTGGAGTAATATTCCTGTAACTGCAATCATGCTGTAAAACATGAAATATAAAAATAAAATCACGAGCAAGTAATTGTCGCGTCCTGCTTTTTATTGTAAATCTTTTTTTTTTTCCTTTCTAAATGATATTAATATTCTCTAAGGTTTTGAGATAAGGAATTTGGAAATGCTCTCATGAGTAGAAGGAAATGAGAACTGAGACATTAGCAAAGCCAGTGCAACTTTAAACCCAAGCTAGCACAGAATTAAATGTACCCTCTTTATCTACAGGGCTGTAACAAGGGGAGGGGCTGGGGGGGGGGGGGGGGGGGGGAGGGGGCTTGACCCAGTCTTTCCCAAAAAGTAAAGCAAGTATGGAATTAAATTTTCGCTTTTTTGAATAAAAAAATAAAGAAAAAGAAAAGGAATTAAATTTTTATTTGTCGTGGTCGCGTGTTGCTTTGTGCCCTCCCCCTTTACTGAAATCAGAATTATTAAAAAATCCCTGTGAAGTAGTAGTGCGTATTTTGAGTAAAGTGAGTATTTTGCTGAAGGTCGGAAAATTTGAATAAAATCTGAAATAGAAATAGAAATAGCATAGAAATTTTGCAAAAACAAAATAATTTAGTAACGTCGTGGAAAAGGAGTCAATTTACCTGTTTTTGAGTTACAAATTCTATCCAAAGCTGTTAGTACATCACTTTGGAGTAATGAGAAAAAATTGGAAAGAAATCCTGCCATTTGATATTCCAAAATATTGGGTCGACTAAAGCTCACTATGAGCCCTATTTTTGGACTTTTTTGTTATAGTAACTATAACATGCCCTTAACTTCAAAACGACTAGATGAACTTTTTTTAAATTTTCTATACATTTACTGAATATATTGGCAACATCTGCCAAAATTACCTCTTTACCTATATCAGTGAATTCCGGTATGCTGTGTGAGCCAGTCAATGCTTGATTGCAGAAAACATGATGCCTGGCATTTGTGCCGGAATGCACGAGTATATAGGTCAGGAGTATATATACTGTCTTACCCTGATCTTATTACCAACATAAGCTTCAGCCACTTTGGGCTAATTCTTGCAAAAGATATTCTCTTTTCGATTATTTGACTTTTGACTAGTTCTTCAAATGATGTCATCACTTCGTAATTTCTATATTGAATATCTCGGCAACGAAAAAGAGATATCAAAGAATAGTAAACGACATTCTTATTTTATAAAGGCTTTCAAATAATGAAGCCATCCTGCAGGGCTTATATGGTGATTTAAGACTGCTATACATAATTTTCAGTTTTTCAACACTGTACGATTCATGATTCTGGATTATCACAACAAAAAATTCATGATTCATAAAATTTCCAACACAAATATTCAAATGATTCCTTTTCATTTGGAAGATGTAATTCATGGTTCCTGATTCTCCATGATCCCGATTCCACACCCGAACAAGAAGTTCAATCGCCTTTCAAAGCATGCGAAATGACGAATGGAGCCATATTGTCTGTTTGTTGATTCTCTTCATTCATATTTTTACCTTTATTAGCATCGTAAACAAACTTCAAGTAGTTATCCAGTTCTTCTAGTCTTCTTTGTTCCTCTATCTCCTTTCTTAGTATTCCCTTAACACTCTTGGGTGGTGTATGAGTAAAATTCCCATCTAGTTCTAAAGCTTCATTGTGTCGTGTGCAGACTTCTTGTACTTCTTTCATTGTTGAATTAACTTGTTTTCTTTTGTAGCTCTCCCAAGCACAGTGGTCGTTGTACGAACGGTAGAGGATTTCGTCTGTAGGATAGCTAAAAATAGAAAGCACTCTCTTAAAACACACGATGTTGCGCGCCATTTCGCAAGACCCGTTTTTTGCACGCAATGTTGCTGAAATAGAAAACGACCCTACTTCGAGGGTCGTGAAGGGGTAAAATGGGAGCTGGGAATCGCCTTTTTTGGGTTAAGAAAATGGGATTTCATGCGCTGGGACTCAGATTTGTAGTTAGCCATTCTGGGGATTGGGATTTTGCAAAATGTTGGGTTGGGAAATGGGACTAAGACACTTGGACTAACTGTGATGTAATTTTCTCAGGACATCTACATAAACATTATTTGAGAAGACTCTGACTAAAAACAGTTAAAGAACGTTTTAAAAGTAAGCTCAAAATTGAGTATTTTGTTAGCCTAATGAACTAGCGTTTTTCTCAACTATATTGAAACATTGAAAATATAGTTCTATAGATTGGGTGATTGATAACAGTGTTCATATTCTAATTACCATTGTTTCTGTATTGGAAAAAGTTCAATAATCTAGAACTACTATTCGAAGAAAAAACGACAAAATATCGTCAAAACATGAAATGTGTATTCACGATAAAATATCGTGTGAAAAATAAAAGTTTAAATCAAACTATGAGATACAAGCTCTTCAGCGGATAAAGCTCACCATTTTGTATCGCGACTTCTTGATCATGAATGAACATCACCAGCCAGAAATCGAGTGACTGTGTTTTAAGATTTTGTATAACTGAAAGATATCTTCAACCTGCCATGGAATAATCTCTTTTGAAGGATCTTGCATGATCTTGTTTGACTCTAAATCTCATTCAATCCTCAAAAATGTTATGGGTCCACTTGGAAGAATATTTGGTACTCGAAGGTACCGAATCTACTAAAGCTTTCTCTTTCAGAGGTTTGTACTTTCCGAAAGCGCTGCATTGTTATTATGACACACGAAAAAACAGAACATGAAAAAACAAGGGAAATCTAAATAACAAAGCATTGATGTTTAACAAAGAAAGGTTTTTCAAAAGCGTTATGCCCTAATAAGTAACACAAATGTTAACTGAGCCTCCTGAGATTTCTGAAGAGCGTGCGCGATATTTTTTTGAGGTTTAAGGGCTTGCTCGATATTTTTTTGGGGATTTACGCAATCCCCCAGCAACTATCTGATGGTCCATCCCTTAGGTTTTTTTCAGCGACAACTGAACGTTAATTGAATAATTAGCTATATATAAAAATTAATCGATAAAGCACTAAAAATCGTAGATGATTAACGAACGCGCAATTCAAAGTGCAGAACTACTGCAACAAAAAATTAATTCATCATAAGCTTTAGTTTTCATACACGCTGATCTTGTCTGTTAGTCTCATACGAGGATTACATAATTTATCAGCAAAAAGCTTCATGAACCATAAACGTTGAAGTCGATAGAAAAGTATCAAATCACAAAGGTAAAAGAGACATATTTTCTTGATTAAGAGGCAGTGTCTATAAAAATGAAACAAAATCGAAAATCGGTGGCCACACTGAAAAAGTCGATTTTGTTCATATTTGGTCCAAACATGTGAAATACCACATAAATAAACGTACTGATTTCCGATAAACGAAGATTTCGTCTACAGCGCTCGCTCAATAACCCAAGCTGAATTATAGTATGTTTTAGCTTAAGGTTCGAATGTATTATAGCTGGAATTTCAGTTAAATCTGAGTACCCGGTGCACATAACATTGTACTTTGCAAACTACAAGTGAAATTTGAATGACAGGAAACCAAAAAAATGAAGTTCCTCAATAGTCGATTATCACTCACTATACCGTGTTTCTTCATTAATATTTTAGCTCAAAGGTATCTCTAATCTTTCCTTTATCAATATCTTGAAACAGAGTTTCTCTAGCTTGCTTCATTTTTTTATGCGAGCGCCTTTTTCAGACCTACCATTTTCATTTTCGTTTTGAACTCATTTGAGGCCGCCGGCGACCAAAATCGATTTTCTCGATTTTCTCGATTTTCTCAAAATAATAGTGGAATTACTCAAAATGAAAATCAGTACGTTTATTTATGTGGTATTTCACATGTTTGGACCAAATATGAACAAAATCGACTTTTTCAGTGTGGCCACCGATTTTCGATTTTGTTTCATTTTTATAGACACTGCCTCTTAATCAAGAAAATATATCTCTTTTACCTTTGGGATTTTATACTTTTCTATTGATTTCAACTTTTAATTATGGTTCATGAAGCTTTTTGCTGATAAATTATGTAATCATCGTATGAGACTAACAGACAAGATCAGCGTGATCAGTCGGGCCACCCGATGTTTGATTTTTACAGACATCGCCTCTTAACACATCAATTAATATAAAAAAAACTTGTTGAACCGTGTTAAAGTAAACAGATCGGAAGACACAATCATAGAAGTTATTTTGGGCAGCACTACTATTAAAAATTATAATTCATTGTTTTTTTTTTTGGCTGACTGACTGGCTTGAATGACTCAACCGTGTATGATAAATAATTATTCTAAACAAGCTATTTTAAAAATTTTAAGCTAGTCTTTAAGATATCAGATCATAGATTTTCTTGTTTGGCTGTGTTCATTTAGTGCATAAGAGGGTCGAGTAGCCGTAAAAAACGGCCCAAAATTTAGTCGTTAGGTGAAAGAATTAGACGTAAAAATTCTAAAAAAAGTTAACCGTAACTTTCTTATAACCATAAATTTGGAGGGGCTAAACATCCTTGCTTGCAGCTTAAGAGCTGAGTTACGAAGGACGCAGCTCAACGTGGTCGAGTGGAAGGCATACAAAGGCGCCTCGGGCAGCCGCCATATGACTCATGTCTGACCACGGAGCACAGCTCAGATCGAATTAGGGTTGGTTTTTACGGAGGGAGGAAAACCGGAAAACCCGGAGAAAAACCCTCGAAATATCCAAAGTCGTTTGGTTTTCAATTTTTTGATGGCGTGGACGTGTGCAAGCGCGCTCAAAAACAACATACTTTTCGTCGATTTTTCTCACTTTTTTCGACAAAATCTATCAGATAAAGCAAAAATATCATAATCGGCCATGTTCTGTTCTCTGATAAAAAATACGACTGAGGCTGCTGAACACTCAAAAAAGTTTATGTTTTCCCCAAAAAAATCTTTACATGCTTTCGCTACTTTCAGGTTTGGATGAAGCACACAATTTTTGACGCACAGGAGTAGGGTATGGCGAAAATTGTTTGTACGCGGATGCTAAAAATAGCCCAACTGGGAATTCACATGGCGCACGCGGTATTAAGAAGTTTCCCTCTATTATTTATGCTCTCTTGGGTCAGTTTATAAATGTGTTTTTTTGGTCCGGCGGTTTGGCAAATATTGGTATCATAAAGTGGAGAAAATCGGGTACATTGGTATCTCGGTACCCTCCCCCCCGAGACTGGTTAAAGATAAGGTTGTAAACAGGAAACCTTAGAAGCTATTTTAGGTTATTTTCGGTAAGACTGTATATGATCGATTGTTTTTTGTGAGAAACCGCTCTTTATCATTCTGCCGCAACCCTTGCAGAGAGAGTGTAAATAGTAAAACTAGAACAGGTATTTTCATGTAGCCGTATTCAATAGAGAATACTGATTCCCATAACAAAGCTTCAAGGTCACACTGAAGATACATACAAAACGCTTTACTTCAGTCGATCATTCTCCACTCTATCGTACAACCCGAGGTACAACTGATCACAACTGACAAAAGAGCTTCGAACTAAACTAATATCGTAAGTATCGATAACTACCAACTAGTTTTTTGTATCAATCATTCCAGCCGGTATCTAACAGCATTCACTACCACTTCCCTCGTTCTAATATGCTCAATTATACGCTTGCGACAACCGTTAATAGACCGCTTTTAAAACTTTATTGTTAAAACAGCTAAAGACGCGAAGTGAATATTTGGTTATATTGTTGGAACGTTTTTTAAAAAAATCGTAGTAGAGAACAATACATGACTGGGACGCCTTAAGCAGTACGAGTTAAGACGTATTGACGCAGTTTGCTCAAAGTATGCATGCCAAATTATCAAAAAATGACCCGGAAGATTCGAAATCGTTTTTAAAAATCATTGGAGTGACGTAAATTAATTGCTTCTAATCACAGGTGAACGTACACCAGCCATCATCATGAGGCTGCTTGCTGTCATCATCATTGGGGTCCTTCTCTTGGATCTCTTCTCTTCATCGGAAGCTTGGTTTTGGGGGAGTAGAAGGAGAAGGAGAAGTCCGTCACCCATACCCCCAGCTCCTACGTCACCCCCCTGCCATACACCCAGCACAACAAATGGCAAGTGGTACAGCCGCTGGGACCAAACGTTCACTTTTACGTGCCCTGCAGGTAATATTTTTAAAAAAACTGACGCTGAGCACTCGTAATCAATTGCAATGGTACCTGGAAATTGATGATCCTAAATTCTTTAATTGTTCAGATGTTTTTTCATTTGTCACGAAAAGTCGAAAACGTCATACATTTCTTGAACGTAGTCTTCATTACTATCCGCAAAAAGGGATTTAATTTACTAATTATTTTCTGTTCTGGTTAGGTCAAGCAATCACTGAAATCCACTCGCTGTATAGCAGTTGTTATAAAGATCGCGTGTTCAGGTTTGCCTGCGAAAGTAACAATGCTACTACAGGATTCTGCCACTGGTCTTCGCACTATGCGAATGATTATGACCAGCTGGTTGCCTTTAAGTGTCCTTACAGTGGCTTCATTACAGGAATCAGCAGCACACATGAAAAACATCACGACGACAGGTATTTAGGCTTATGTTTTTACAACCTTCTAATTTTATCGATGCCCTGAAACAACCTCTAGGCTGATCTAAGTCAGGGCACGGCTAACTCGTAGAATGAACCATGAAACAACCTCTGGGCTGATCAAAGTCAGGGCACGGCTAACACACAGAATGAACCATGAAACAACCTCTGGGCTGATCTATTAGCCAGGACACGGCTAACTCACAGATCGAACTGGAGAGGCCTACCTTCTTTGTCTAACTTGCCAATATTTTTTACACTAATAGATCATCATCATTTTTTCGTTTTCTTCTTGTAGGAAGTTCAAGTTCCGCTGTTGTACTCACTTCCTCTTCCATTGCTACCACTGTACCACCAGCAGAGATTATGTGAATGACTGGGGAAAACCTTTTAACTTCACGACACCCCAGAATTATTTCTTGGTTGGAGCAACGAGTCATCATGACAATGGCCAAAAGTATGTTGTAGTTTATCTTCGAATATGAATCATAATGGTCGTAGGTCAAAAATATTGGTGGGGCCGGGGGGGGGGGGGGGCGCTATGCCTTTCGTTTTTCAAATAATGATTTGGGTAGTCAGTGTCCATGATATATAATTTAGATTTAAATTTTCCGTTAAAATATGTTTTACAGGTCAATTTTCAACTTTTATATTTCCTTTCAAACAATTTTTTTTTTACGCAGGGATCGTCGCTGGAAGTTTGAGACCTGTAAAGTGGCGCGTAGCACCCAAGGATGGTCTCACCACAGGAAACCCAAAAAAGGGTAAAATAAATTCAGATCAAGATAACAAATCAATACGAAAACGAGGATAAAAATTAAAAGTTAAATATGGTTTAACCTGATTGTTAAAGCAATACCTGTAACTGTAATCATGGTGTTCAACATAAACTAAAAATAAAATCACTGCACTCAGAAGCACTTGTCTTTGTCTTAGCTGTTTGCGGTTGCAAATCCTGAGTGTTTTTTTCTGACTGTCATGATAGGTGACAAGCATTTTATTCTTCTAAGTACTATCAGTCATCCATATTACTTTACTTTAAATATTTTCTCTACTCGTGACTAATCAGATCTTTATCCGACCCTGACACGCAGTTCTACTTATTTCGTACACGATTTTTATTATTCAGTTTTAATCAAATGGATTATTTTTTAAAACAGTTTTAAAATTAAAGGTTTCGAACGAGATAAGGATATCAGAACACTATCATGAATAGCGGCATTTAATACAGGACCCGCGCGGCGGAGCACATTTTAAAGTGTGTGTGTGGGGGGGGGGGGGGGGGGGGGGGTGCTAGTAGGCGAATCAGTAAAGGAAAAAAGTGTAGGGGAGCTAAGGTTAGAAAATATATAAGACGAGCATGCAAAAGGAAAAAAGTGGGGGGCTAAAAAACAATTCAATAAAAAAACTATTTGGCCGCGGCTTAGCTTTACTGACAAGGAAAAAATATAGGTAGGGAAACCCTAATGCCAGGGGAAGCTGTGCGATAGGGCTAGTTAGCAATGCATGTCAACAAACAAAACGGCAAATAGTTGTTTCGGGAAGGCTAGCTACGTAAGCCGGGCAGTTGGGTTACCCTATCCGGCAAACAGACTGGGTAACCCTAGCACTAGGGCAACCCGGGTACGTGCGACTGAGACTGTATTTGTCCCAATTTCGATTAGGTCAAATTCAGCTTCTCGACCATGCTTGTGAATAGCCAACTGATTTGCCTCCTTGCCAGTTGGGTTTCTTAAAAACACTTTACGACCGTTGTCATTATTATTAGCTTATCTGTATTAGTTAGTATAAGAGGACCGAGTTGGAAAAAAGCTCTGCTTTATTACTCGTTATATCCTCTTTAAATAAGGATTCTTTTTTTTTTTAGCGAAATTAATTATAACTAGACGCTCTTGGAGCGTTCACTGGGTTGCCTGTGCGAGAGCTCGCCCACTCACCAATCCTATATACTCTATTATTTCTTACCAAAGTGTTCCTTTTGGGTTCAAAGTCCCCCTTAATTAAAAACATTTCAAATTCTAGTATAAGACATTAGTGTTGCGTTACTGACATGTCAACGCATATTATATTTCTACTTGACCTACTAGAGTACCTTTCAAGACTAGCTGATGAAATAAACATATCTATTTCAGTATCG
Organism: Anthopleura xanthogrammica; assembly: GCA_964019055.1. Taxonomy (NCBI): domain Eukaryota; kingdom Metazoa; phylum Cnidaria; class Anthozoa; order Actiniaria; family Actiniidae; genus Anthopleura; species Anthopleura xanthogrammica. The sequence goes on along the minus strand of OZ025206.1, from coordinate 21,303,185 downwards.
AAACTGTTCGCTGCAAAACAAACGTTTTATCAATGTAAATACTCTTAGCCAAAATGTGTTTAACTGGTCATTTGTTTTCCCCTCAGTTTTTGTTTTCTGTATTTTTATAAATGGAAATATTCAACAAGGAGTCTTGGCAGTTCGCTTTCTTGTAGATCACTATCAGCTCGTCTGACTTCTACAAGTTCTTGGAGTCAGCTTTCATCAAAGCTTTGTTTGTCCCTCGTTTTGTAGTTTGTCTCTCGTTCTGTAGTTTGTCTCTCGTTCTGTAGTTTGTCTCTCGTTCTGTAGTTTGTCTCAGTATATTTTTTTGTATCTGAGATCTGGTAAGATCTAGTTTGATCATAGCTAGGTAGTTTATATATTCTCTTAGTCTATTTTGACTAGTTTGTCTAGTTCTACGATTCTCATACCGTAGTTTGCTCATAGCCTTCTCAAAGATAGCTCATAGATTCTCAGACTTCAGTTCTCTCTTTGAGTATGTGGACCAACCCGTTCCAAAATCGCTCAATAACATCTTTTAGTGTGTGTCTACCACGTACGGCGTGTGTATTTGTAAGTAGTTTAAGCGTAGCGTTAAAAAACCGAAAGACAATAGTACGCAACATGCCTACAGAGGCCTACAGACAAACTAGTACTTCACGAACCCTGAACGAATGAATTAATGGCGACACAACACTAAAAACTATAAATACATCGTCCTCGATGTCATGTGGCAACTTCATTGGACATTGGACATTGTTTACAAGTTCTCGACCAATCATGACGTGTGAAATTATGGTCTACCTGACGCCCGAAAAACGGATCTCATTTTAAGACTGGTTTGCTACCATAGCAACCCAGTAATTATTTGTTGCATGCCTAATTATAAACGAGTATAGAGCCGGTAACGAGTTCTGTAGTCGACCTATTTTCCTGCCGCGTACATCTGTACGCTGGAGGGGGGGTCTTTAGCACCGCCACTTTTTACGGGAATGAAATCTTATTTAGTTTTAGTTTGACTTCCGTATAAAAAAAAAAGTCCAGCTCCCCCCGACCCGCACCACTTTAAAATGTGCTCGGTCGTCCCTGTCCCCTTATTGATTTTTTGTATGTATGAAGAGCAAAGAGCTTACTAAATCAATAATAAAAATTACAATCAATAGTATATTAAATCACAAAGCTAATAGAGATATATTTTCTTGAGTAAAACATCGATTAAAAACTTGTTAAACCGTGTTACGTCTGTTACAGTCATATCGGTAAACAGGAAGACACAATCATTGGGTAGTACTTTAATCAAAAATCATAATTCATTGTTTTTATGAGACTCCCTCTTCTATCATTCTATCTCAACGCAGTAAATGCCAAATTGATATTACTAAATAAATAAATAAAACGTGGGCGTAGCCACGATTTTGCCATTGGGGGGGGGGGGGGGGGGGGCAAAACCCGTTTGCAGAACATGAACTAAAAATACGGCCAACCAAAAAAAACGGCCAACCAAAAAATCGGCCAACCAAAAAAAAACGGCAAACCAAAAAGTCGGCCAACCAAAAAAAACGGCCAATCCAAAAAAAAACGGCCAACAAAAAAGAAACGGCCTACTAAAAAAAACGGCCAACACGATGGAGGAGGGGGCACGGGCCCCCTGGGCCCCCTGGCTACGCCCCTGTAAAACTAGAACAAGTTTTTTCATGTAGCTATGTTAAACAGAAGTTATTTCTTAGAACATCCCTTCTACAAGTACTCATTTCATACGAAACCTTGATCAGATCACTTCATACCACTCGACTAACTGAGGAGCGTCAAACTAAACTCGACTTAATCGTAAGTGTATACCTATATATGTATGTATCGCGATTCTCCTATAAGTTTGATCGGGAGAGAGCCGCAAATATACACCCGTATTGTCGGCTCAGAAGCTAGAATTACCGCGCGATAGAAAAATCGCGATACAAAACTTATTGCGACTTTGAGCCGCCAATACGGGTTATATTGACGGCGTTGGAAGAAAATATTTAAAAAAAATCATTAATGAATAGGACAATACGACTTCACAAAGTGTAGAGACAAAACAAATTATTAAAGAAAAACGAAAAGAAATAGAAAGGAAGGAAGGAAGGAAGGAAAAATGTTAAACTCTAAAGAGAAAAACGGAGCATGAATCTTCCGCATCCAGCCTTTTTCAGTATTGACATTTTTTTGTTGATAAGTTTAAAAAAATTATCTTGGCAAAGTAAAAATACTTTAATGTATAAGCAGAACCTAAAAACTTATTGACGCATCTTGCTCAAAGTCAATGCCCTCATAATACAAGTTATCAAACCTCTTGGCTGATCAAAGTCAGGGTATGCACGGCTCACAAGTCTAGATCGAATTGGAATTTAGGTTAGGTTATATAATTAGTTAGGTTTTGCGGAAGACCGGAGGAAAACCGGGGAACTAGGAATAAAAACTCTTCACGGCAACGGAGAGACTTGTATCGATCCCGAGACCCCAGATGTGAGAGTCGAGTGCACTAAGAGTGCACTAATTAAGAGTGCACTACTGCTATATGACGGCATACTACCTTAAGCTTGTGTCAAATTAGTTATTTTAGACCATTGATTAAATTGCTTTTTTAGCTATTTTAGCTATTTTAGGTTATTTTCGGTAAGACTGTATATGATCGATTGTTTTTCGTGAGAAACCGCTCTTTATCATTCTGCCGCAACCCAGAGAGAGTGTAAATAGTAAAACTAGAACAGGTATTTTCATGTAGCCGTATTCAATAGAGAATACTGATTCCCATAACAAAGATTCAAGGTCTCACTGAAGATACATACAAAACGCTTTACTTCAGTCGATCATTCTCCACTCTATCGTACAACCCGAGGTACAACTGATCACAACTGACAAAAGAGCTTCGAACTAAACTCATATCGTAAGTATCAATAACTACCAACTAGTTTTTTTTATCAATCATTCCAACCGGTATCTAACAGCATTCACTGCCACTTCCCTCGTTCTAATATGCTCAATTATACGCTTGCGACAACCGTTAATAGACCGCTTTTAAAATTTTATCGTTAAAACAGCTAAAGACTCGAAGTGAACATTTGGTTATATTGTTGGAACGTTTTTTTAAAAAATCGTAGTAGAGAACAATACATGACTGGGACGCCTTAAGCAGTACGAGTTAAGACGTATTGACGCAGTTTGCTCAAAGTATGCATGCCAAATTATCAAAAAATGACTCGGAAGATTCGAAATCGTTTTTAAAAATCATTGGAGTGACGTAAATTAATTGTTTTTAATCACAGGTGAACGTACACCAGCCATCATCATGAGGCTGCTTGCTGTCATCATCATTGGGGTCCTTCTCTTGGATCTCTTCTGTTCGTCGGAAGCTTGGTTTTGGAGGAGGAGAAGGAGAAGGAGAAGGAGAAGAAGTCCGTCACCCATACCCCCAGCTCCTACTCCACCCCCCTGCCATACACCCAGCACAACAAATGGCAAGTGGTACAGCCGCTGGGACCAAACGTTCACTTTTACGTGCCCTACAGGTAACATTAAAAAAAACTGACGCTGAGCACTCGTAATCAATTGCAATAGTACCTGGAAATTGGTGATTCTAATTTCTTTAATTGTTCAGATTCATTTTTCATTTTTCACGAAAAGTCGAAAACGTCTTACATTTCTTGAACGTAGTCTTCATTACCATCCACAAAAAGGGATTTAATTTACTAATTATTTTCTGTTCTGGTTAGGTCAAGCAATCACTGAAATCCACTCGCTGTACAGCAGTTGTTATAAAGATCGCGTGTTCAGGTTTGCCTGCGAAAGTAACAACGCTACTACAGGATTCTGCCACTGGTCTCCGCACTATGCGAACGATTATGACCAGCTGGTTGCCTTTAAGTGTCCTTACAGTGGCTTCATTACAGGAATCAGCAGCACACATGAAAAACATCACGACGACAGGTATTTAGGCTTATGTTTTTACAACCTAATTTTATCGATGCCCTGAAACAACCTCTGGGCTGATCTAAGTCAGGGCACGGCTAACTCATAGAATAAACCATGAAACAACCTCTGGGCTGATCAAAGTCAGGGCACGGCTAACTCACAGAATGAACCATTAAACAACCTCTGGGCTGATCTATTAGTCAGGACACGGCTAACTCACAGGTCGAATTGGAATTTAGCGAGTTTGGTTTTGAGGAGAGACACTGAATAACCGGAGAACCCGGAGAAAACCCTTGAATCAAGGGAGAGGCCTACCTTCTTTGTCTTACTTGCCAATATCTTTTTACGCTAATAGATCATCATCATTTTTTCGTTTTCTTCTTGTAGGAAGTTCAAGTTCCGCTGTTGTACTCACTTCCTCTTCCATTGCTACCACTGTACCACCAGCAGAGATTATGTGAATGACTGGGGAAAACCTTTTAACTTCACGACACCCCAGAATTATTTCTTGGTTGGAGCAACGAGTCATCATGACAATGGCCAAAAGTATGTTGTAATTTATCTTCGAATTTGAATCATAATGGTCGTAGGTCAAAAATATTGGTGGGGCCGGTGGGGGGAGGGCTATGCCTTTTGTTTTTCAAATAATGATTTGGGTAGTCAGTGTCCATGTTCATTTCACTAGTATTATCCTCAATTGTGCGTAAATATTTACCGCGCGGTGTTCAGCTTACCCATGAGATTAATATCGCCCTGGACCCCCACAGTTGCAACATATACAACATTACCGGGCTGCGTAACCAGCGTGGTTGTTCCTTGTAGTGCAGTGGTTAACACGTCGGACTAGTATACCGAAACTCGTGGGTTCGAGTTCTTAATTCTTTAGTGTCCATGATATATAATTTAGATTTAAATTTTCCGTTAAAATATGTTCCACAGGTCAATTTTCAACTTTTATATTCCCTTTCAAACAATAATGTGAGGTTGTTTTTATGCATTTCTATTTTTTTTTCTTTTTTTTTTTTCTTTTTTTTTTTTTTTACGCAGGGATCGTCGCTGGAAGTTTGAGACCTGTAAAGTGGCGCGTAGCACCCAAGGATGGTCTCACCACAGGAAACCCAAAAAAGGGTAAAATAAATTCAGATCAAGATAACAAATCAATACGAAAACGCGGGTAAAAATTAAAAGTTAAATATGGTTTAACCTGATTGTTAAAGCAATACCTGTAACTGTAATCATGGTGTTCAATATAAACTAAAAATAAAATCACTGCACTCAGAAGCACTTGTCTTTGTTTTAGCTGTTTGCGGTTGCAAATCCTGAGTGGCTTTTTCTGACTCTATCCTGATAGGTGACAAGCATCTTATTCTTCTACGTACTATCATTCATCCATATTACTTTAAATATTTTCTCTACTCGTGACTAATCAGATCTTTGTCCGATCCTGACCCGCAGTTCTACTTATTTCGTACACGGTTTTTATTTTTCAGTTTTAATAAAATGGATTATTTTTTTAAACAGTTTTAAAATTAAAGGTTTCGAACGAGATAAGGATATCAGAATACTATCATGAATAGCGGCATTTAATACAGGACCCGCGCGGCGGAGCACATTTTAAAGTGGGGGGGGGGGGGGGGGGGGGCTAGTAGGCGAATCAGTAAAGGAAAAAAGTGTAGGGGGGCTAAGGTTAGAAAATATAAAAGACGAGCATGCAAAAGGAAAAAAGTGGGGGGCTAAAAAACAATTCAATAACAAAAGTATTTGGCCGCGGCTTAGCTTTTCAAGGAAAATATATAGGTAGGGAAACCTTAATGCCAGGGGAAGCTGTGCGGTAGGTCTAGTTAGCAATTCATGTCAACAAACCGAAAAAGGCAAATAGTTGTTTCGGGAAGAAGTGCTAATGAGATAACGATTCGAGCTGCTTGTCATTATAACCACTGCAGAGCACCCTCGATAGTAGGGGATGGAGGGGCGAGGGGGGAGGGGGGGGGGGGGGGGGGTGGAGGGCTGAGATTCGAAAAGTTAATGGATATTGGAGAAAAGTGAAGGGGGTATAGCTCCCCAACCCTTCTCTCTCCTTCTTCACGGTCCTTGTTAAAAAGACGTCGTTCAACTCCGCATATCAAACAACTTCCCCTACAAATGTCAGATTTGCTCAAACTTGATCAGCAAGATTTAAAATATTGAAATAAATTACCTGTTATTCATGTTATTAAGCTTAAGCTTATTACAATCCAGGAGTCCCAATATTGCACTCTACTCACCAACTTCAGTGCAAAAGTGACGTGGACTTTTCTCAAGCAATCCCATTAAAATACGTACCAAAAAACTGAAGTTTATCATGCCGGGTGGACAACTTTCCATCGTTGCATGTAGGAAGAGATTATTCGATGAATCGACGAAAGAGGTATTCGTTACATACATTCTCCTTATACGACCAACTAACTTCGATGCGATTTTGACATGAACTTTTTTCGACGTATCGAAACAAAACTTATAGCAGATAAAAGCTAAAAGACTATATTTTAACATCCCGAGTGGCCACTTTTTAAATAAGAAAGCACTCCGAAGTTATTTAAGAAAATAGGCGAAATTTCATGTTTTTTCTGCGATTTTCACGTCTCTCAAGAGTGGTAGGTGTGGCTCTTCAAAACCGCTGACTATTTCTTAAAACATTGTTTGATATGCCCTTTTCTGCTTTTAACATCCCCCTCCCCTCCCCTCCCCTCCCCTCGTTTCCTTGTAGGAAAACAAATGAAGACTGTAATGTTAACTTTTTTTGAAAACACAGGAAAAATAAACGATAAAAAAATCTGTAGTAACTGAAAACTATAGAGAAGCAAGAAAAGAAGAACAAAACAAAACAAAATTAAAAAGAGAATATATTCAATGATGGAATGTAATTAATGGTAATTTACGTTTCCATGACGCCGGTACTTTTTGCTAGGCGGGGGGGGGGGGGGGGGGGGTGGATAAGTGTATGGCTATGCCGGGGTCAATGTATTGATAGATGGATAGGTGGGTGGGTCAAATCAAACTACCGTTTCTCTTCTTTTGTTAACAGACCAAGCTAACAAGAGCAAACATAGCAAGAGTACAACCAAATAGCAGAAATACTAATAGATAAGCATTGTTGTAACTGAAAGAAAATCTACCGAACCTATAATATCATTCTTGTACAGCAGTGCTCAATATAACGCACTCGCTATATGAGTTAAATTGTCAAAAACGTACTGCCTTTGATGTCGCCAGGTGCAGCAGAATCACGTCATTTATTTTTACCAATCATGTGCTTGAATATCGACTAGTGCACGAAAACTGAATGTTTAATTCGAATATCAAGAACCGAAGCAGTCATTTTTTCTTCAGTTTTAGTCTTCACCGCAATAGCGTAGCGAACAACCTGGAGTCGGAGCAAACTGATAAATGAAAAACCCTCCACAATTGCTCACATTGATGTATCTAGACCAGTGACAACAATCATTGGACCAATGAAAACAGACCTTTCTTGTGATCGTTCCTTGTTGTATGGTTGGGTGTGAGTCAATTAGCCAGCCACTCGCGTGTGTGCTGCATCGATGAGTTGGAACGCAAGCGCTAGGCATACGAACACCAGCCGCGCCACTCAAGCGATACCACCTCAAGGCAATAGTATCGTCGCATATGAGAGTTTGTGGAGTACTTCCATATTTGACATTTCTGGTTGTATCCGTGATGGTGGTATAAGAATTACAGGGGAGATCTATATGCGAAAAAAACACAAAGAATTATACTTTAAAACGCTACAAACTTACAATACGATACGATACGATACGATACGATACGATACGATACGATACGATACGATACGATACGATGCGATGCGATGCGATGCGATGCGATGCGATGCGATGCGATGCGATGCGATGCGATGCGATGCGATGCGATGCGATGCGATACGATACGATACGATACGATACGATACGATACGATACGATACGATACGATACGATACGATACGATACGATACGATACGATATGTTCATGGCCGTAGCAATGCAAATTCTTGGGGGGGGTACAAACGGTACATATACAAATATCCTATGCATTACAAAAACATCAGTGTCAATTAGTTTCAAGGGTGCACTGAAATCCCCCCTTGAAACTAATTGACACTGATGTTTTTGTAATGCATAGGATATTTGTATATGTACCGTTTGTCTGGCCAGATTATCTCTATCAAAATAAATAACATCATTTATTGACGTCATTGAAAATATTGGGGGGTCCGGCCCCTCCCCTTGCTACGGCCCTGATGTTTATTTATTGATTATAAAATAGTATTCATTAAAGCAAATAGAACATGATATACAGTACTAGCTAGCTACAATAACCACTGGGCTAGCCTAGGTATAGATATTATTATATTGCTCGTATGGCTCATTTAATTTTTCATAATAGTAATTGGACCATGCATTTGGCCAGGAGGGGTGGGGTTACCCGGTACCCACTGCCAAGCTTTAGGCAACTCTTAACAGAAAACCATTGCTAAAAACCTGGAAGGTTTTAATAATAAAAATAAAAATGATAATGATGATGATACCTGCACACGTGTGACCATTTCCACGGAACCCAGAATTACACTGACAAGTGAACGAACCAATGTTGTTTGCGCAGCTGGCATTGGCATGACAGGTATGGACACCGGTAGAACACTCGTTCACATCTAATGGAAACAATTAAAGTACATATTAATCGAAGTCGAGAGTAGTGGCGTGATGTGGACTGAGTAGTGTGAATCAAATTGATGTGGAATGGAGTGGAGTATTTAGAGTGGAGTTGGGTGCGGTAACGAGGGTTGGAGTGGGGCGGGGTGGATTTGATATTGATTGGTTATCGGCTGAGTAAAGTAGGGAGGGATGGATTACTATTGAGTGGGGTTGGCTGGGATATAATGAATTGAGGCTAAATGATATTCTTGATTATTTTGATAATTGGATTAGATTAAAATAATGGGAAGGGAAAGATGGTGGTTTGAAAAGCTAGTCAGGTGTATCAGCAAATAGGTGCGTGCCTCTTGTTCATTTTTACTGTACCTGTACATGTCTCTCCATTCCCTTGGTAACCAGGTTTACACTGACAAGAGAACGAACCAACATTGTTTGTGCAATTAGCATCAGCATGACAGGTATGAGTATGTGTAGAACACTCGTCCACATCTGGGGGAAATATTTGTGATAGTTTATTATCTTTGAAATTTATTTACTCAATATTTGTACCGTTGTACCACTCCACTCCACTCCACTCCACTCCACTCCACTCCACTCCACTCCACTCCACTCCACTCCACTCCACTCCACTCCACTCCACTCCACTCCACTCCACTCCACTCCACTCCACTCCACTCCACTCCACTCCACTCCACTCCACTCCACTCCACTCCACTCCACTCCACTCCACTCCACTCCACTCCACTCCACTCCACTCCACTCCACTCCACTCCACTCCACTCCACTCCACTCCACTCCACTCCACTCCACTCCACTCCACTCCACTCCACTCCACTCCACTCCTTAGATCACCTGTCTTCTCAAGCGTCTATTCTCGTACTAAAGAAGCAATAATAAATAAAGCTGTTGCTGTTGGATATAGAGAAGTAAGGTTCAAATTGAACAGTTGTTGGCCACTGAGTTCACAGCACTAAATACGGTATTTTGATACACAAAGTGAAATCCAAAAATTGCCCCATGGCCAGCGTGTTTTATAAAACAAAATTCACTCCAAAAACAAGTTCCTACGAAAATATGCCAATGCAAAAGGTATAAGCCCAGAGCCTATTTTCGGAGGTTATAGGGTAAATTAATTTACTAAAATGAATGATATTGAAGTACTAGTGTTATCTTCAGGCCCGTCCATTCTTTAGAGCTCCAGCAATGTGTGTACTAAATTGTTTGAAACTCACCATTTTGGCAGTTACTACCATGGAATCCTTTCTTACATTTACAGCGATAGTCCTGCCTGTTCTTCTGGATGCTGCAGGTGCCACCATGGCGACAAGGATTCTCTGCGCACGGGTTCTGGAGAGAAAAAATCAATAATCATTAATTACCCATAGGCGACTGTAGTCGACATGTAAGAAGAGCGCCATTGTCGACAATAGTCGACAACACGTCGCTTCCGATTTAAATATCTTTTCATTCTAAAAATTGCTATTTTTTATCACAGAAGGACTTCGCCGTTAATAACGATCGTTTACTGAAATTGTTGTATCTGTGGCTTTGTTTGTTTTTGAGAATTTTTTTTTTTCTAAAGTACACACTTTTTACTTCAAAATTCCAAAATAAATATGGCAGTGAAATGTAACATTGAAATAACTTATGGCGCCGAAAGGGTTAACTTAATTAATTTTTCCGAGCCCCTGTACAAGCTAGTGACAATTGAATAACTCTTCTATCATTTCTTCCTAGCTTCTCATCTTCTATCTATTATCTTTAACTTTTAGCTTCTTTTTTTACAATTCTCGAACTATCTTTAGTTATAAAATCATGAATAATTAATGAGGAAAACACAATAGAAATCGTACTGATTTGCATAAACTTTAACTCCAATTTTCTCAGCCAAATTCAATTTGATCTTTATGTATTTGATGTATACACCTAGATGTTTCATAAGTAATATACAATATTCGTGTCCGTGTTGTATCAGATATACAATCACTCGCCTTCGGCTCGTGGTCGTATATCTGATACAACACGGCCACTCATATTGTATATATTACAAAGTACCTTGATGCTGTAATGAGTAAATTTGTTGTTTCGTGCCATATTGTTCGGGCGAGTATGCTTATCGGTTGATAACAGCTCACACACGTGAAGTCCATTTTTCTGGACTGTGGTTTGAAAGTTCATCGATCGACACCAAGGAACCCCAATACAGGCAAAGACACACTCCATTTTATCAGGAACTTGAGTGGTTTGTTGTTGGATGTCTTTGGCATTGATGGGAAAGGACAGAATGGACTCAGGAAAAACATCAAAAAGCAGTCCTTTGTCCTTGTTGTAATAGTCATCGTGTTCAGTACATGCGATATAGTGTACTGCACACAGCAGCAGAGGGAGTACAACAGCCAACCAGTTCATGATCGACCTTCTTACTCCAAGGAAAGAGATAATAATGTTAAGAATCGGCACAAGTCACTTCTAATTGTCTAGACTCGTCCCTCAAGCTAGAAGGGAAGAGAATGCAAGCCCAAAATAGAAGCTTTCAATTGTTTCTTGCTATTAATGGACATTAATTGGAAGTAAATCAACTTGTTTATATGCCATTATGTAACAATAGTGATACCTGCCCAATAAAACGTCTTTAAACAATCTAAGTGCGCAAATAGTATTAATTTCAAAATTCTAATTCACTGCTTTAAGTGCACCAATTTTGTAGGTAAATATAGGGTCCGTTCTACGGCAGTATTTCGAATCGCGCCAGGTGTCTTCATCTCGTTATGTGTTCACAATGGCAGTTGGAACCTGCAATAATCGGTGCACTAAAACCCCCACGTTTTTAGCCCACAAATGATTTCCTGTTATGAGTTGCAGAAAACTGTAAAAAATCTAAATAAAAAAAACTATACATCGATCGGTATACGAAGCTTCGCTTCTCGACCAAATGTTATTTTTTTTCGGACCATTTCTCATCCTCGGACATTATCAGCCGATATCCCAGCTGCCAGAAGGGGTTTATTTACTTAATAATTAGTAAATAATAACTCTATATTCAAGTCTAAAATTATACTAATTTTTAATTACGTCGCAAAATTTTTTTTTTTTTTCATGTTCTTTCGAATTCTGGATTAAACGTCTCGGAAAATATTGTTCTCTGACATTTGGGATAATGGGTTGCGTGCGCTTCTATAATGCAGTGGAGATAGGAAAGACTGAACCCAGAGAAAAAAACCTCGAATCAAGGGAGAGACCCAACCAACTCTACGCATATGTGATACCGGCCGAGTCACTATTGATTCCTTATTCCAGTATGATAGCTCAGCATATTATTCTCGAGATTTGAGTTTGGTAAAAGGAGCCATTTGTTTCGTGTCAGAAATATACGATACATTAAACGTGCTATTCTAATATGCTTTTAAAGACCTAACGATGTAAGGTTTTATTAATTTTCTTGGGCAGGTTTTCTATTGACAATGAACTGTAAACTAAGACTGGAATGAATATGAAGTCAATGTAATTGGACCCTAATGGATTTCAGTTTCAGGTCTTTCAGGGTATATCGTTCAGCTGTATATATCTCAGCTCTTTGGAAATCGAGAAAAAGGTCCTTCAAATCATTTCTCCTTTTCAAACAGGAGCAAGACACCATTAAAAAACCCCCTCGGCTCTATAACCTTGAAACGCGCACAACAAATCGCAGAATGTTATCCATCTGATCTGAAATAGTGACGTAAAATTACGTCACTGCAAAAATGATGTGTCCATGCATCAAACCTGCGAAAATTGACTTATAAAACTTTATATCTGAGATAATTCTAGATTTTCAGAAGAACTTTTTGATATTTTACATACGTTTACTATGATATTCATCGTGATCATTGAGTGGAAGAAGAAAAAGTGAAGAAATAACCGTTTCCGCGAGTAGCCGAGCGACTAAGGATGACACCTTAGTTTTGCAAATTTTCTCGATTCTGATTGGCTAGTATTTTTTCTCAGATCACGGCAGCTGGATGCAAAAACAAGAAATTACGTCATCAAGGCGTTTCCCTGGTTACCCTAAACTGGCTTTGCTGCAGTGTTGCTTTATCAAAGCTAGGGGAATCAAATGGAAACTAATAATAAGCAAAAAAGCAGAGAATTAAACCAGATCTTGATAGACTTTATTTACGAAATAAATAAACACGGCTATCAGCCAATCCGGCAGAGCGCGTTATATCTGAACTATTTTATAATTACAGCAATAACCGTTGTATCGCGATCCGCCGTTTCAAAACCTCGTTTGAATTTTGGTCTTTTGCGAGCCGTCAATCATCTTGGATTTTTGCAAATTAGTCTATGCACGCTCGCTCATTCGGCCATCACATACTTCGATCTTGTTTTATTTTATTTTATTTTTTCGAAAATCTAAATGGATTCGGAAATATTCCAAGGAGTTGTGATGGAGAGCTTTTCGAGTCTTCTTTCTGTCAAGTATTCAAGCCATTCTTGGAGCTAATCATCCACATAAACTTCAGGATTGTGCTACAAAGTTTTTCATGATCCCAAGCTGCATGTTGACAAGGACGAGGTAAATTATATTTAGCTTTCTTCTAAAGTTTCGACAGCAACCTCTGACTTTTTTCGTAACTAAATCATTATAGGGATTAAGGCAATTGTTTGCAAATTAAAATTGTCTTGAGCTAGTTTCTATAATTCAAAATACTATGAAACGATCGGGGAGATATTTGAGATTCATCAGTCATTGTAGTTTTGCTGACTCGTGCAGGATTTCCTTATTGATCAGCCTTCTTTTAACTTCAAAACAACTCTTCATCGCGGTGACTCCTTGGAATATTCTTGAACTGTATTTTCGAAAAAATGTGTTAATTTTATGGGGATTTCGAAGCTGAGAGGAGCGAGTTCAAAGGCTTGTTTGAGCCGAAGATGATTGACGGCTCCCAAAAGACCAAAATCCAAATGAAGTTTTGAAACGGCGGATCGCGATACAACGGTTATTGCTGTAATCATATCTATTTTGAAATCATTAGCAAATCCTGCAATCTGATTGGCTACAAAGTGTGCGATTTAAGTATTAATCATATCCATTTTGAAATCATTAGCAAATCCTGCAATCTGATTGGCTACAAAGTGTGCGATTTAAGCATTAATTGCACTATTTTGAATCATTAATTGCATCATTTTGTCAAACAATCACTTTTGAAGCTACATATAACTGTTGAGTATTTGAATATATTAAGTTTCAAAATGGAAATGATTAATAGGTAATAGAACTGAGTGTCTTGCAATTTTGGGCAGAAATCACACTCATGATTAACAAATTGCACTCCCGCTGCGCGGTCGTGCAATTTTGTAATCACTCTTGCGATTTCAGCCCAAATTGCACTCAACTCAGTTCTATTACCATTATTAAGCAATAGAAGCTAAGTTCTATGACTCTACCGGTGAAATAGAGCACGCGGAATGTTGGGAGAAACACTCGAAAAAGTTAAAAAATCACTCGCCTCCGGCTCGTGATTTTTGAACTTTTCTCGTGTTTCTCCCAACATCCCAAGTGCTCTATTTCATCGGTAGAGTCATAAGAACTTAGTTTCTATTGCTTTTATGATATAGCAGAAGATATTTTAAGATTATAAAAACGTTTTATTTTCTGATCAAAATTGAGATTCTCCAAACTATGGCAAATAAGCGAATCACATTCGTCGTCGTCATTCTCAAAGAAACAGAGTCTTACAAAACAGTTTTCACGAAAAGGTCTTGAAAAAAATTATAAAAAGGATGTAAACATCAACATTATACAAAAAGGTTTGGGAAATCCGACTTCAAATTTAAACAGAAGTGACAGTTCCTCAATGTTTATACGTTATGTGCACAACTTTGGATCGTGCAAGCTCTACTTCAAAAACAACACTGGATTTTGTCAGATCTTTTTGAACTTCTTTTCTACATCTACAACAGAGCAAACCTCACATCCTGGGTAAGTTTTATAGTTTTGTTATTTGAGGAATTGTTTAGGAACCTTTTTATTTCATTCCTAAGTAAAACCAGACTGTTTTCGGGCATAGTTTTCGTCGCTTTTCGATCTACTGACTGGCTGGAAGCTGCTCGGCGAAAAAAACTTTTTGGCAAACCTACTCTAGCATTTCGCAATGTATTTCTTCGAATTTTACTTCTTTTACTCCTTTTCAGAGCACTATTCTAGTTGAAAAGTATATGTCTTTGGTTTAAATTTGACAGGAAGTTTTAGTTTAAGCTTATAACAAATTGTTCAAGCGTATTTGTAAACAAGAAAGCCTAGTCAGCAATGTTAGACAATTGTGCTGTGAATTTCAACCTTGAGCAGGCACTCTACAGGTATATTTTGTGCCTCTTTTGTCTTTTTATTTTAAAAAACAAAACTTTGTTGAATGAAAATTCACTACGAAAGATTAAAGCAATCTTGAAAATCAGAAATTGCCCATTTTGTGCAGATTTTGTGCAGAGTTAAATTGTAGTAGAGAAAATTTCATTTGTGAGCTGTTAATCACAAACCATGTCTTTACCGGTGAAATAGAGCAAAGGTTTTTGGAGAGAATTAGTCAATGAGTGCGTGCGTACTATCTAAGCTATATTATAAAAGCCTATAAAACATTAGATTATGAGAGGCAGTCAATATAGTAATACTTATGTTTAATCCTGGGTTTACCGTGCCATATCATATTATCATATTATATCCTGATAGCGTAGAATTTACTGCGTTTTGGCTAATCAGCTAAGTCCCCTCTCTATTAAGCTCCCCTCTCTATTAAGCCCCCCTCTCCAATAAGCCCCCACCCCCCCCCCCCCCACCCAAATGTGCCTGAAATAAATAAGCCCCCCGGGGGGCTTTATAAAGGATTTACGGATGCAGTGAAGATATATTATTACGAACCTCACGATCAGTTAACCATTGATTTAAAATAGATTCTCTTGGATGTGAGTTGAACTGATCTTGTTTTTGACTCATGGATACTCGGTAGGAGTATTTGTGAGTATATGAAATCACTTTTGCATTTGCATTAAAAAACTGTGTAACAATGGTCTATTGTTCAAATATTCCTCCAGACTGCTTTGCGCGCTCAGTTAGCTCCTGATTCAAGGCTCATCGTAGTTTATAGAAGGTTAAAGGGGCACTTGGATGAAAACGCCCCATATTTTGAAAGTCCGAATAGTTCAAGTATTTAAGGATAATATGATTCAATCATGATTATGAAAACCAGATTGGCAAAAATTTTAGCCTGGGAGCCACTCGCAGTTGAGAAATTTTGGTTTAAAAACTAAAAGAACAATAGGGTTGAGTAAATGACGTCATTTACTCAAAATTTAGATGCTGAAAAATATATATAATTTTTATCCGCAAATTTTGACTGTGAAGAAAATGTTGCTTGGCTACTATTGGGGCCATATAGGTAAGTTTAACCAAGTTTCGAGGCATTTCCAATTTTGAATTCATCGATTTTCATCCA